>CM025629.2:3755227-3778574 GCA_014621495.2 Entosphenus tridentatus
TTATAATATTTTATTATGTTTTATTTTTATTATTTTATTACTTCCCTTCTACGTGACTTTACCGAAAGAACCAAGAAGATGAAACCTAAACACAATGTACGCTCAAGTGCAAAGACAAAGATCCCCCATATAGACTTCCACCGACTATTGGGAGCAAGTGCCAGCGAGCGGCATTGACCCGATGTGCTGCACAGGAATCTCCTGTGCAGACGTGCTTTTGACTCGGAAAAAAATTCCTGGAAAGAATCCGTTCAGAATCGGAGAACTTGGCAAATTGAAATTTGGCAGTGATTAAAACGAAAGCAGATCATCAAAATTGCATTGACGACACATCCCAATGTAGTAAAACCCTTTGGAAAAAATTATTGAGACAAAGGAAGAATATTCTGAGTAACGAAAGGTGATCAGTAGCGAGTGTTTGTTGACTCAAATACACAAATGGGTGAAGATTACTCTCGTTGAGGTGGAATTGGCGAGAAGGGCCCTCCTGTTCATGAGACCCGGGAGGCTTTTGTGGGTAAATAGTCATTCACAGACGTGACATGTCTTAGTTTATCACATTAATTTATATCTGAGTAGCAGTGCAGCACACCCCCCCATTACCTAGCTTCGCTCATCTCTCTCTCGTTTAAACCTCCCTCGCTCCACACTCACGCGGTGTTTAATGTTCATCAGGTTGAAGTGGTCGATTGGCTCTGACATGGTGCATTTAGGAGGGGAAATGCTCTTACAACCAATAACGTCGGCCAAAGTGGCGGCGCGTGTTCAGCATGCCTGGCAAAACTGATGAGTCCCAAAGGGGCGTAAAGAGGAACTAAACGGCTCAGCGAGGCCTTAACCTGGTCAAATAAACAGTTGCGTGAGTAAGCGGTCCAAACGTCCGTTCTAGCGGTTTCCGCTTGCCGTCGTTACGTTGCGCGTAAGAACAAACAGCGATCGAATGCGCCCCGAAGCTAAGCAAGGCCCCCGGTGACAACGATGCATAGAACAGGTTGTCATAGCCTGCGCGGGCTACGTTTAATGCAGCTAAATCCATTGTTGTACTGTACTGCAATGTTATCCTCCCGCGGCTACGGTTCCCCCGACGACGCCTTAAACGTGGATGGAAAATCCGGAGGACCAGGAGAAAAAAAGCCACGCGATCACGGGGAGAAAGACACCGCAAACTCCAAACATCGGAATTGAACCCACGACCTCCTGCATACCAGGCGAGGGAGTGCACATTTCGCCCCGCGGCCCTCTTATCATGAGTACTGGGGAGACGAAAGCAGCCACTGCGGTGGCGTTGCCCGCACCACCTCCTACTGCCTTGTGAAGGCCTCAATAGCTTCTCACTAACAGCAGTTATCCTAGAAGTCTCGATGGCTAAACATGCATATGTATGTGTGTGGATTGGAGCTGGCAGAGTGTGGAGCACCTGCCAGTCATCTCAGTCAAGCCATGGCACCTGGGTCTGTCCCGTGACTTCCGGCCAGCTGGGAGCCTTCCACAATTTCAAGCGGCCCGAAGTGCACCTAGCCTGGCACAAGCGCCGCTTTGGTTTCACAGACATTTGACGGCGATTGACAGCTGCTGTTTTTATATTGGGCGAGGGCTTCATTCCATCGCTGATGGAGCCTTGACAGTGTATTAAACCTAGCGTGACTTTGACTCATTTCACCCAATTAATTTATAGTGCATGTCTGTGCGTAGAAATCTGATAAACACATATGAATACCCAGGAGCGTTGGTGTGCCACACAAACTGAAATCGCATTAAAAAAAAATCGTAAAACTCTTGACAGGAGCTGCCATAGCATGAACAAAACACGTCACGTTGCTTTTGTATAAAAGGTCAGGACTTTGGTCCAAATCGCTGCGCTTCCTTGAGTGTAAAGAAAAGTAGGTGGGCGAGGGCCGGATGGCCACGTCACGAGAAATCGTTGACAGCTGCTGCCGCTGTCGCTGCTCGAGACGAGCGACGGAACCGCGAAACCCTGCGGAACCGGGCCGAGAGGCACGTTCATTGCGGAGATGGAGCGAAGATATCAACTGGCGAGCAGCAACTGGGGTGGATGCTCGCGTCGCGAGACCGCGAGGGTGCGCGGCGCCGTCTTACGTAGGCAAGGCTTCATCCAGCAGTGAATAGGTTATAGCCTTTGATGACGATTGCGCTGTCTTCACATCTTCTCCGTAGGCGGCTTTCATATGAACCTCATCGCAGGATCCCCCGGGGTCCCATAAGCCCCCGGCTCTCGCATAAACTGCGTTGCGACGTCATTTTACGTCTGTTGAAGGCGAACGACGCGGCGATCTGTTTCTCTGGACGAGCTCTACACGATGCGCTAATCGACGTTTCAAAGTTTTGTTTCTTCTGCGCATTCGTCCTCGCTGCGCTTGGACGACACGACAACAGAATGATCCGCGCCAGGCGGGTCGCGGCGTTCGTGTGCGCGGTGGGACGGAGTCGCCAAAAATAAATAAATTATTTGCGATTTTTACTCCCGTTTATTCGGGACCCCGGGGTCCCGCCATAAGGTTCATGCGTATGAATGTTTAACTTCTTTGGCACCGTACGTTTGCCAACCGTGCTTTAATTGGAGGTGCGAGGGAAGGACAACAAACTAAACACAAAAAGGAGTTCTAAAGACATTAGCTTTCAATCTAGATTTAAAAGTTGCAAAGCTTCCTAATATATGAAGAGAGAGCGTTCCAGACGGCCATAGAATCGTATCTGGGGACATGCCAAAAGACACAAAGGCAGACATGTACATAAACATACGCAGACCATGAAGGAGGAACAGACACAACCGTGACGAAAGACAGAGAGGACGCGATAAGCTATGGATCGATACGAGAGTACACAGAGAGACGCAAAGAGAGGTGAGACGGAGACACGTGAAGACAAACAGAAAGACAGGAATAAAGACAAGTGAAAGTGACTCGCAGAGAGACAATTTGACGGACAGATATAGAGGCATGGACAGAGTCGATAATGTCCTGTAATTAATCAATTCCTTTCATCATTTGCTTCAGCTCTTAATGATGGAGCTGTATTCAGGCTCCGCTGTGTTTGTTTAACATGTAGGCTTCCGCAACCAATATTATTCATAACAAATGTTAGATCGCTTAAATATCAATGTGTCATATTCTTGGTTCTTTCGGTAAAGTCACATAGAAGGGAAATAATAAAATAATATAAACATAACATTTTCTTGCTGTGGATTTCACACCTGATGACGATTGCTTGTATTGCAGTCGAAACGTCGTGATAATTTTTATTGTTTTTATATATATATTATTTTATTATTTCCCTTCTACGTGATTTACCGAAAGAACCAATAATATGAATCCCTGCAGTCACGAAAGCTTTAAATCAAAAACTATAAATGTGTCGTTAACCCACCACCACCACCACCCGACACAGCCAATTAGTAAAACGTTTGTCGCGTAAGAAACGTGCCAATTAACGACTACTTCAGCACCCGGGTGTGTTGGACAGCAAATCCGCAACAATTTACAATTTCGAGTGTTGTGACGTTTCCCGCTGGTGATTGCAACAAGCCTCGCCAGGATAATTTGGCAGCGCGCTGAAGTAGTAAACGAATTGGCACGTTTCGTTGACATGACGAACCTTACTGTAACTGCCTGCCACGTGTCGGTCGGTGGTGGGTCAACGACACGTTTCAATTTGCGCGATCTAACACAAACATTACTAAAAGAAACAACCTTTATTATGGATCGCGGCTGGCTATGTTTATGGGGCGAGCACCTGCCAGGGGTGAAATGTAATTTCTGACAGCGCTGATCTCTGCAGAGGGCACAGTCCGCATCTGTCTGCTTGGCTTCTTCCTTTCGCCGATAACCCCTCTTTGGCTTCTGTCCAACAATATATATATTCCCAGGAGCAGCGGAGTTTTTTTTCTTTGTTTGTTTTTTAAACGGTATACAACATATCGCGGAATTTTGTCATAACGTTGAAAGGGAACGCCGACGTATAATAGCGTCGTTATCGTTGCACTATTGTAGTGATGCACGTGCACTATTTGGGGGATATTCAAACCTTGATCGGCCTCACAGTGCGGTGCAGGACTTGGCGTTCGGTTAATTCATTTAAAGAAATGTCCAAATTATTCACGTCGATTGCTACTTCAAGTAGCACAAAGGCACAGATCATCCCACGCGGTCTTGTCGACTGACGGGGCGAGTGCTGTTAGCGAGCACGTGTCAACGCCGGCACGGTCAGCACGACCACGGCCGGCCGCATTTTGTCTCCCCAGTAGCTGGGCAGGAGGGGGTAGCTCTGGGGGTGATCGCTCCCTTCCCTTCGAGACCACACTTATTGGTATTGTGCTGATATTTACCATAGAAAATACATTCAATACATATTTGTTAATGTTGGGCCCTATTTGAAAAGGATGTTAAATGTTGGGACCCCCCCCCACCATCCCCACCTTGGATCCGCCCCTATGTTATACATCGCACAACGTACTAATTTAAGGCTGAGTTGACCTAGTGGTGGCTCAGAGCTGGCTCGGATATCGCTCGCCACCGATGTGGTCCGTGTATGGGAATCGAACTCGTGTTGCTGGGATTTTCGCGCAATGCGATAACCACTGCCCTACGAGCCACACACACACACACACGTACGCGCGCGCGCACGCATGTATGCGTTTCACATGTATCTACACACACGCACTTGTGCATACATGCTAAATGTAAATGTATAATATTTACATTGAGGCGGTTGAGCCAGATGCTTGCGTCAGGAGTCGCGGAGCGGTCCATAGCTGATGTAGTGGCGATGCCTCATTCGTATTTATGAATATGGCATTGAGTTATTGTTCACGTACAGTGCTTGCATAATACAAGTGTACATACAAAGATCACCCGTATAGCCTTAAACAGACTGTTGGGGCAAGTGCTGTTAGCGAGCACCTATGAAGGCCGGCACGGCACACGAGGGGGTGGGTGGCCAGCACCACGCCCGACCGCCTTTGTCTCCCCAGTGGCGTTGTTTTTATAACACACCGCACCAGGCACTCATTTGAGGTCGAGTCGACGTAGGGGACGACCAGGACCGGTTCGGATAATCGTCGCCGGTGTTCGCCGCGAGCGGGAATCGGAACTCGGGTCGCCGGCTTCGTAGCGCTAAGCGCTGCGGCTGTCCGGTGTGGGACAGTGGTCATCCAGATCAGAGACCGGAGTGCAACGTGCCAGGTCGACAAATACGAGGGAGACATCACGGCGATGCCCTCCGCTACTCCTGCCGTGGTTATCTGGGCTCAACCACCTGAATGTGAAGTTGCTGTTGTCGCTCTGCATCGACATCAGGCCGCGGTACGAAAGATGGTCGGGGAATACGATGAAGAGGACCGCTCCGTACGTACAACAACAACAACCGCCATTCGCCACTAAGTGGCGGTGACGTCACCACGACGCTTGCGCCAGGCCATGTGCACCTTGAGGCCACGTACACACACACACACTCGTGAGCGTCACCCAATGGGCACACATTACACTGGTCAACACACTTTTTCTGGCATAAGGTATTTCAACGGTTCTAAGGTAATTTTGGGGTGCTGATTCCAAGTCTGGCATCAGTTTTTGTCTATCACATCAGGTTTTTGAGATGTCAAATATTGCATTTTCAATAAACACTGCAGAAGAAAAATATTAAATAAATGTGGATATCTACATAAAATGATATTATAAACACACTATCCTAAAAATACAGCACCATATTTTAACACTAAAGCAGTCACTGACTCGCAACAACTTGCAATCATAAGTGACAGAGTTAATTTCGGGTAAAATCAATGAAAATGGGGTATGCCGATAGCATAAAAATGAGATGTGATAGAGCAAATCTGAGATCAGATTTGGAATCAGCACCCTGAAATTAGTCCAAAACAGCTGCAAAAGTCCAGGCCAGAAATTTTTTGTTTGTTTTTGTTGACCAGTGTTAGCAATGTACTGCGAGGGGGTCAAGGAACCCTTTGGCTTGATTGCGAGCCTGCCAAAGCCGTCTGTCCCTGTGAAGCCGGCCCATATGCGACGGCTTCTGGCCCATTAAGACGCCAAGTAATACGCGGGCCGTGCGCCTGGCTGTCAGACCCGTGCTCTCATTGTGTCCACGTGAGTTTGTCCTGAAGCGAGTTGAAGGTGGCTTATTATTATTATTACGTCGGGTCTGGAGTCCTTGACCAGGGGGGGGGGGGGTGGCGGAGAAGCGGGGGTGGGGGGGGGCGGAGAGCGGCTTGCGAAGTGAATTCAGAATTGGCGAGCGCGCATCTGTAATTATTGGGAGGACAGAGGTGGCCATTTCCACGAGGACTTTGCCATGGCAACTGCTGCGTCACGGATTTGGCTCGCAATCAGCTCCCCGCTAATTAGTTCACGCAGCCTCGGAGATGTGGAATATTTGACCTTTCCGGTTTCTCACCCCCCCCTCCCTCCTCCTCCTCTGCCCCTCCCTCCCCAACATCTCCCACCGAGCCATCGGCTCACCCCCTCCCTAACCTTCCCAACCACGCTCCCTCCACTCCCTCTGCTACTTCTGTTTCCTCGGCCCCCTCCAACCGCCCTCTATCCCCTCGCTCAAAAAGACAAAGTTCCCCCGTATAGTCTGAATTGACTGTAGGGGCAAGCGCTGTTAGCGAGTACCTATGAAGGCTGGGGACGGCACACGAGGGGCTGGGTGGCCAACACCACGCCAAGCCGCCTTTATTTCCCCAGTGACGATGTTTACACACCACACCGGGTACCCATTAAAGCTGAGTCGACCTAGGGGAGGCCTAGGACTGTTTCGGATATAATCGTCACCGGTGTTGGCCGTGAGTGGGAATAGAACTCGGGTCGCCGGGGTTTGTAGCGCAGCGTAACGCTAACCGCTGCACCACCGCTCCCCACCATCCGCCCTCCATGCTCCCTCTCGCCCCTCTCGTCCATCTCACGGTGCAACCCTCACCCACAGCGCCCGCTCTCTGTGGGTCGCAATTCCACTGAACCCTCGGCTATCCGGGGTGATAGCGGGAGCGAGCCATGACCCCGAAACAAACACACGGACACTATATTCTTAGGTTTTTTTCGGTAAAGTCACGTAGGTAAAAATTTAAATTAATGAAAGTAAAATAGAAATAAAAAGCACGACGTTTCGGAGGCAACACAAGCTTCCGTCTTCAGGTGGAACCGTCACAGCACGATAGCTGTATCAAGTAAGAGAGATTCCAAGAAAACAGTCCTTGTATATATACTGGTTGAGGGTGCGAGGAGCAAAGGTGGGCCCTGAATATTATTTGTGTGAGGTTCGGTGCGGCTGAAGCACGCTGTTAGGAATGAGCCTTTGTTGTGTAAACTCGGTGCGGATGACACTGTCAAACCCATGCGTAACTGAGGATATCGAAACGCATTTGATCGCCCACCGAGGTGCAACGACTGCGACGACGCAAATCGTCGTCAGCATCCATTGCCTCACAGTGGTCGCTTCGCCTGCCGCCGTGATGGAGGTCGCGCCCGCACCGAGCCACGGCCCCTCCACAAGTGGGCAGCAGCTGGTAATAATTAAGCCAACGCGTGCGTAAAGACATGTTCGTTTTTTTCATTTCTCTCTCTCTCACAATCTCCGGTTAACAGTGCAAGCCCGATCGTCTACTCGCGAATACTTGGGATAATTGAGTGTTGCACTGTGCTCTCGAATATAACCTCAATGCGGCGACGTCACTGGAGTGCGTCTTACATAACGACAAGAGCTCCACTATTTGCGATTTTTTTTTTTAGGGCCGCGACTTCCAGCTCGTCTTCATTTTGCCGCTCGGGCATCGCTGGTGGCCCGTCCCTTGCGCGCGCCTGCGGCTGGAACCTCGAATTTACGAGCGCCGCCCATCATCAATACTCAACGTGCACCCCCGTCTCCCTCCCTCTCCGTCTCCCTCTCTCTGTCCCGAGATTATCACATTTCGTTTGATGGTGATGGAAACGCGGGCGGCAACACGCGCGCGCGCTCGCGCATCTCATTGCTTCCGCGATGTCCAAAACGCTCCGCGCCGGAGAAAAACAAAAAAGATGACGATCCACGTCGCTCCCCCGATCTGCCCGTCCCGCTCACGTTCACCGTCGCCTTCTCCGCCGCGTCTCGCTCGCTCTCGGAGCCGAGACGCGAGCGAGACGTTTTTTTCGGAACCCCGAGCCAAGAAGGCTCACTGCGGCGAGATGTTAATTACCTCGCCTGGTACGCAGGAGGTTGTGGGTTCGATCCCGACCCTGACGCCCGTTGTATGATTTGGCGTTTGCATGTCTCTTTCCTCGTGGTCGCGTGGATGCGTTAGAAACATGCGTGTATGAGTATTTGGCTGCTATACATTTCCACGTGATAAGCCACTTCGTTGAGCTATCATTTGTGGTCAGGTCGCTTTTGAAAAACAACTCTGTAGCTCAGTGGGCCTTACCTGGTAAAACAAAAAAAATCGTGTTTATTTTAGAAGTCATCCTCGTTTCCGCTGCCCAACCACACACTTTTAAGCTCCCAGCCACAACCACGCCGCTTTCTTCATTCCCGACAATTCGGGCTACGCGTCCGGACTGTGCCCTTCTCGGGAGGAGCACCTGGGGCAGCCTCCCCTGCCCCCCAAATATGCCAATTTAGTAAGACAATGTTCTTCACAAATTTTCAGAGGGGGGCCCACATTCGCCTGTAATCTATCAGTGTGAGGACGGGTGTTTTCACATTCGTCGGGGGCGGCACTAAAGGCCACCAGGTGTCCGTCAGTAACCCGCGGGCCTTGCCATGTAGAACACTGCAAGAACTTGTGTAAAAGAGACGGCGCGAGTAAGAGGCGGGCGCTTGGCGTGCCGCGCGTGGACGCGAGCTCGCGTACAGCGGCAGGGGAATCGGACAGCAGGATCGTCTCCGCCATCCACCCCCCCCCCGTTACCCCCCGGGGTCGCGACACCCTCGCCCGGAGACAGCCGCTTGCAGATAACGTCCCCGGGGCTCGTTATCGCGGTGCGGTGCGGTGGGTGGCGGGTGGCGAGTGGCGGTTGGGGGAGGTGGAGGACTCCGACCCGTCTCGTCTTCTCGTTCCCCAGCGGCCACGTGGCGCGTGAATTACACTGGTCAACACACTTTGTTCTGGCACAAGGTATTCCAACGGCTTTAAGGTAATTTTGGGGGGTGCTGATTCCAAATCTGGCATGAGTTTTTGTCTATCACATCAGGTTTTTGAGATATCAAATATTGCATTTTCAATCAAAACTGCGAAAGAAAAATATTAAATAAATGTGGATATCTACATAAAATTATATTATAAACACACTATCCTAAAAATACAGCACCATATTTTAACACTAAATCAGTCACTGACTCGCAACAATTTGCAATCATAAGTGACGGAGTTAATTTCGGGTAAAATCAATGAAAATGGGGCATGCCGATAGCATAAAAATGAGATGTGATAGAGCAAATCTGAGATCAGATTTGGAATCAGCACCCTGAAATTAGTCTAAAACAGATGCAAAATTCCAGGCCAGAAAAAAATATTTTTGTTGTTGTTGTTGTTGTTGACCAGTGTTATTAGTGAGGACAGCTGCTCGGAGGTTTTCCTTGCGTCGGGCGGCCTGCGAGCGAGTGGGGAGCGCGGCTTGTAGAAGACGACTACGGGCTTCGCGCGTGCGAAATCGCATTACCGGTTCCCGGCGTTACCTGCAGAGATGTTATCTTCGAGATGTTAACTCCCTCGCCTGGTATGCAGGAGGTCGTGGGTTCGATCCCGACCCTGACGCACGTTGTATATTTGGAGTATTGCTGCGTCTCTCTCCCCGTGGTCGCGTGGATTTTGCTCCGGGTCCTTCCTTCCCTTCTACGTGACTTTACCGAAAGAACCAAGAAGATCGTGAAAATAGTTTCGAGTGAATGTGGCCAACTGGCAGCAGCAGCAGCAGCGATGCAGCGATGGACAACTGTGGAACCGGCTTTGTTCTTTGTTCTTATTGGGAACTCATCAGTTCGAGTACTGTCACCAGAGCTCGCTGCTGCGAAGCCTGCCTCTGGGAACCGTGAATGCGGAGTTCACCACACACACACACGGCTACATTGAATTGTTCGTACGTCGCTAATAAACGACGGTTGCAAGCGAAAAGGGAAACATTCATTTGCATGCCGATGTCAGTGAATAACATCTTGGTGTTTGGGTGTCCTTGTCCGTCAGGCAGCAGAAATACCACGAGTTTAGAAAAATGTGTGGAGGATTAATTTCCATCACCGTTCACACATTCAGCACAACTGCCATCTGTTTACCCGTGTCCCATTATTTGTTAATTGTGAAGCCAGTGAAATTACACAGTACCAGCTGCAAGCTTGCAGTCTATAATTCACTTAAATTTGGGCAGGGGGGAGGCACAGCACGGTTCAAGATTCGCTTGCCTCACAGCAAGAAACCCCTGGGTTCGATTTCCTGACTCGGGTGCCCCTCTGCGTGGAGCTGGTGTCTTCTGCCCCTGTTCTCCAGGGTCTCTGGTTTTTTTTCCCATTGCTAAAATTGAAAAAAAAAACGCGATGTCTAACTGCTTTCGGCCAAACATCCCAATGCTGAAAGAAAGAAAAAAAAGACCTGCGTATTATTATTAATTACACACGGCCGCATCGCTGCCTACCACGTACGTTGTGGCAGGACCCTCCTGGAAAATTAGTGTCTCGAGACTCACCGAGTGTTCCGTGGGTAAACAAACGTAATCATCATCATCACAACAATACATGCCCTGGTATGTGTGACGTGCCGAACAGTACAGTTGTCTTGAGATTTCCCCCTACTCAGTATCATCGCGATCATCATAATTGGCGATGTTGCTATGCAATCTCGGTTGACCCAATATCCCTCGGGCTCCTGCAAATCACAAAAATCTCTCTCCTCCCCACAGGCTAATCGCGTCGCTCCGTCTCCATGGTGATGATCATCCTTCCCCATCCTTCTTTGTGTTGCCAACCCATCACCAGTATCACCGTCATCATCATTAACACTCATCGTCGTCTTCGTCTGGCCACTATGCGCGTGCGCTGTGCAATCCGGTCGCTTTTCTCGAACAGTCGACTCGTGTCCCGTGATCCGCGTGTCCGGCTCTCCGCTTCGCGTCTCTCGCTGCAACGCTGAGAGACGCGCGACCCGACACGTAACTTACTTCGGAACACACACAAAAACACCTGAAGAGCTTTTCAGATTTTTGTCAGCGTCCGTGCGATCGATAAGCCACGCCCAGGTAATGCGCATCAATAAAAAAAGCGTTTTGCTCCAGGCACGCCGGTGCGCGGGTTTTCATTATGAAGATTTCAATTTATTTTTCAACGCGCTCACGCGTTTTCCCGGTCGTAACCCTACCAACGACACTGAATGCGACGCGTCGTCTCTCGGGACCAAAGTCGACTTCTTTGTAATGTTGCGGGTCGGATCGTGTCGAGTACAATACCCAATGTGCGTCGCACGCCCTCGTCCACCCAACGCTCGCCGAGTAAATGAAGCTGTCGCGTGAACAAAAAACGCGCCACATTTGCATTGCTTCGGCACGCCCGGCGTGTCGAAGGGCACCGCGCACACGCGAACACGCGCACGCGCGCACGCGTACCAAACGCACCCGGCCCACGACGCGCGTGCGCGCGCACGTAAAGACAAAGATCCCCAGGATAGCCTTGGCAAGACTGTTGGGGCAAGTGCCGTTAGCGAGCACCGATGAAGGCCGGCACGGCACACGAGGAGGTGGGTGGCCAACACCACGCCCGACCGCCTTTGTCTCTCCAGTGGCGATGTTTACACACCGCACCAGGTACTCATTTGAGGCTGAGTCGACTTAGGGGAGGCCCAGGCCCGATAATCGTCACCGGTGTTGGCCGTCAGCGAGAAATGGAACTCGGGCCGCCGGGTTCGATTAGCGCTGCGCGCTAACCGCTGCACTACCGCTCCCCACGTGCACACGCACGCACGCGCACGCGCGCCGGACGCAGACATCTCACGAGCATTTCACGTCCACTGGCGCATCCTTCCCGCGCGCTCCCCCGCGCACGGAAGGGTACTCGGCTATTGTCTCCTCAGATGATTCGAGTCGGCGCAAGGTCATCTAAGGTCAGGCGCTAATGCGTCCGCCTCGCCCCTGTGTCCGGGGCCTCGCGCGCCGAAACGACACCTCGCGGACGTGACGCCGCCGGGCTGTGATGGGAGCCGCGGTGCCCCCGGGGGTTTCAGCCGCGCCGCCGCCGATGATGATGAGGACGCATCTCGTCGTTGTTTTATTTCGCCCGCTGCTCTTGCCGCGCGCGACGGTGTGCGGTGTGCGGTGTGCTGTGTGCGGTGTGCGGTGTGTTGTGTGCGGTGTGCTGTGTGCGGTGTGCGATGTGCGGTGTGCGGTGTGCTGTGTGCGGTGTGCGGTGTGCAATGTGCGGTGTGCAAGGTGCGCTGTGCAATGTGCGGTGTGCGGTGTGCGCAGGGCGAGCGGGCGACTCGAGGTCGTCTCTGGCTCCCTCGGCCGTCGTGGATTACCCCCCGCCCCCCCCCCGCCCGGACCCCCCCGCCCCGCCCGCCCCCTCCGCCCGGACCCCCCCGCCCCGAGCCCCTGGCCATTGTTCTGCGCGACCCTGGAAACCCTCCTCTCCCCCCCCCCAACTTTCCATTTATCTTTTATATATTCATTTAAATATTTTTTAGAACACAAAATAATTTAAAAATAAATGGGAAAGCCCTTATCGCGGGGCAAGAAAAGACTTTCCGAGGGTGTTAATATATTTGTTTTAAATTGTGCCCCGCAGCTGACGTTGGAACAGACTGAGAGAATAAGAGACACCGAGAGAGAGACGCCGAGATAGAGACTGAGAGAGAGACTGAGATACAGACTGAGAGAGAGACTGAGAGAGAGACACCGAGATAGAGACTGAGAGAGAGACTGAGAGAGAGACTGAGAGAGAGACTGAGAGAGAGACTGAGAGAGAGACCGAGAGAGAGAGACACCGACAGAGACACCGAGAGAGAGAGAGAGAAAGAGACTGAGAGAGAGACCGAGAGAGAGAGACTGAGAGAGAGACACCGACAGAGAGAAACCGACAGAGACACCGACAGGGAATGACACCGACAGAGAAACGTTTGACTTTTAACCCACTTTTATTGCTGCCAGCAGCAAAAGCACTGGAGCCGATTTCGATACAAGTCACATCGAGTACAGCATCACGTCGCAAAACACTACCCACGGCACGTGGCGCTGCACGTGCCACGCACAACACAAACAGGGCGTCGATACGCACGCCACGCTTGACGAATACGCTCATTAACAAAGTGAAATGCAGAATGCCGTTTGCGCTGGTGCAGAGGGATTGACCGCCCCCCCCCCCCCCCCCACCGGCATTGGAGTGATACACCTCGTGCTCCAGCTGGAGCCGTGCCTTGAGCAGGCCACGGAACATTGGCACCGCAGGGCAGCCACCGCCAGGGAGACCGAGATGGACTGAGAGAAAGAGAGACCGAGAGACTTTGACTTTTAAACAACTTGTATTGACGCCAGCAGCAACAGCACTGGAGGCGATTCCGATATGAATTACACAGTCACCAGCAAACAAACGTTATAAATCCACGCGCTGTGGCGCTAAATGTACCGCGCACAACACGAAAGAAAAGTCACGTGGTGATGGTGATGGTTGTGGTCATCGCGCACGCCACGGTGACGAGCGAGCGCTTCAGAAGGTGAACGCGAGGGTGCCGTCCACGCAGGTGCAGAGGGCTTTTCCGGCTCCCCAGCGTTCGAAGAAGACGCGCACATCACCGAGAGAGAGACCGACGGAGAGAGACCGAGAGAGAGAGACCGAGAGACAGAGAGACCGAGAGAGAGAGAACGAGAGACAGATATACCGAGAGAGAGAGAGATTGGGCCCTGGCCGACGTGTTCTTGAGTGACTTAATTAGCGCGCGCTCGCGCCTGTAATGTAATTGGCGCGGTGGTGAAATGGCTTGGGCCTCCGTCCTGACATCTTAATGACTGAAAATAATGTCCTCTTTTTAAAATTATTATTTTTTAAAACATTTTTAAATGAAACCGAGCTACTATGCGCCCCTGCGGAAATTGTACGAGGCGTTGACGCTCGCTGTGGGATTTAAGTGAGATCGGGAGCGAGGCGTGGGGGTAATGCTGAGCCAGCGAAGAATGGTGGGAGCTCAATTACGTGGTTCTAAAAAGATCAGACGACGATTGTAAGGGCCTCCGCTATTGTTTCTTCGGCTTTTTTTTTACGGATAACGAGCCGTGCGACTCGTACAGCGATGCCAGCGATTGCTAGAGAGAGAAAAGACTCGACTTCATTCTGATTCGTTTCACATTAATTGGAAGTCCAGGGTGGCCCAGGATATAACCTAGAAGTAATATTCATAGCGATCATCATTTTGTACGTTTGATATCCACGTGGTATCCATTCTTCTATCGCAAGGCTCATCACGAAGGTGCCGCGTTTCACACACGGGTATCATCAGCGGGTACGATGTTACCCTTTGCTTTTTCGAATAAGGTCATTGTAACTCATTAATTGGCTGGAAACATCTTAATACGTAGTCGATGGCAGAGCTCGGGCTCAACCCCTGGCTGCCTTTCAATTACCGGTTCCTTTAGTGTTGATACCTCCGCATCAACGCGCTCATCCACGACACCATCCGAACACTCGCAAAGCGACGCAAGTCTTGTGGAGGGGGGGGGGGACTGGGTGGCGAGAAGTGTGTGACCGCTCCATGTGACCCCAGACTTTCAATCTCTCACCGTGTCAGTCGCAGCCCGCTAGAAAACGTACGCGCGCGTGCGCGTGTGTCCACGCGCGCTTGCACGCAATCTCTTCCGCGCTGTGCCCCCCCCCCCCCCACCTGCTTTTCAAAGTTGTGCCATCTGTTAGAGGACCTTTCCCGTGACAAGGTAAACGTTTGCAGTGGGATCATTCGCCGTCGAGCCTTTTGATTGATTGGCCCATCTGTGCCGCAAGAAGACAATGTTTTTAGCAGGTGCCCGGTGCATCCAAGTCAAGTTTGTTAATGCCCCACACGATTGCTCTATCTCGCTCTCTCTCTCTTCAACTCTTATCTCCCCCCCCCTCCTCCGCTCCTGGCTCCTGGGCACCGCCGCTCACATTGTTTTGTTGACCGGATTACCTCTACGCTCTACCCCCTCCCCGCAACGCACCCCCACCGACCCCCCCCTCCCCACCGCTCACTCTATTGTCTGTGTTCCACTGCCCGTTGGCTTTGGCTCCTAATGCGACCGCCAATTAGGGGGCTCTGAAAGGCAACCACGTGGTCGCGCAGCGAAGGGGTCCCACTTCGATTCTGCGGCCAGTGGCGTCTCTCTCCTCTCGTCTGCAACATATCTCTGTGTTGCATCGGCCGGCCTTGACCACTCGATTGACAGCAGTATACCGAACCTAGGGAAGTAAGTTTGATCGCGTATTTTTATTTTAACGGATGGCATCGTGAAAACGAGATGCGAGTTTAAAAGAGGTGGCTTGGAAAATTATTCGTTCAGTTCTCCAAAGTGCTGTGCGGCCGTGTTATTCAATTCCGCGTTTCAGCTTCTCTGCCCGTGCAAAAGAATAATACTAATCAGTTATTACGAAGTCCTCGCTTAACGCGTTTTCGCTATACACGGTTATTCTCCAAGGGAACACTTATCGCGCAGAGTGGAACACGCACCGTTACGACGCGGTGTCTGAGAGGTCGACGAGGAACAATACAGCATGTGGCGGCGTACCCTCATCTCAGTGCTTTATCCCGCCATGAAATGGCTGCAGGCTGATATTATAGTGCAAATGTGACGTGTATCTATTCACAGCCCTCTTAATGCACGAAGTAATTCCTCGCTTAACGGTGTTTCGCTCAACACGGCACCGTTTCAGACACCCGTCTACCGCGTTAAACGAGGGGATTACCGAAGCGATAACCTGCGACCCTTTGCGAGTCATCGCTGCCCGATGCGAGTGCCTCTCCGTGCCCTGGTTGGCCGTGCAGGTTCTTTGACCGTACGTCACCACGAGCTGGCGATGTCCTTCGCCACCGATGGTAGCCACGGACAGTTGCAACAGCCACTCTGCTACCGCCGCTCCCCCGTGGGCGATGATTGTAACCCGTAACAAGTTTCCGTAATTCCCGGCTTTATGTCGCCGCGCCGGTGACATTCCTCGGCGGCGTTTCGTTTTAAGTGTCTACGCCGTCGGAAAAGGCACGCGCATCTCCCATTGCCATCTGCGTGCCCAGCCGTAAGCCATATGCTTGTGTCTCGGCGGGAGGCGGGCTGCGCCTACTAATTCAATCAAGTGGCTCATCTCAGCGCGTAATGAAGAGGCGCGGAATCGCCTCGATCGCGCGGGACGATGCCTTCGCCCACGCCGATCCTCTCGCCCGATCGCCCATCGCCGCTTCCATCGCCGCGTCTCCTGCGAGAGGGCGCGGCGCGAAGTGTGGTCAAGGTCAAATAACCCCCCCCCCCCACCGCCCCCCCACCGCGTGACCCCCAGGTAGCGCGTGGGGGAGGGCATCGTCCAGCAATGGTGATCGTGGGCGCGTGTTCGTGATCGAGTTGCCCGTTTTGGTGTTTTATTTTTTTGCGTCACTCCTCTCAACGAGTCGCGATTCGACTCGGAGAGTCGATTCCTTTTTAATTCGTTCGTTCGTTGTTGCTACTGCGGTAAACTTGCCAACATCTCCCCGACAGCGGCGGTCATTTGTATCTATGGCGTTTGTCGAACTTCTTTTGCACCGTACGTAGCCGACCGTGCTAATCGGAGGTGCGGGATAGGGGGGGGGGAAGAACGACAAACTAAACACACCAAAAGACAAACCACCACGTGCGAGGTACTGTACGCGAGGAGAGGCCACAGCGGTGCCGTGGACTTGCGATGCCGGTTCGATCTACCGGCGTGGCAGTACAAACAGTGGGGCAAATGCATTCAATCCCCCCCCCCCTCCCCTGCACCATATGGTGGGGAAAAGTCTGGGTACCCCCTTGTATATAATTAATGTACAGCGTTGTGGGATGCTGTTGGCATGAATGGCGCTATATAAAATGTAAGCACTACTACCTCAACGTGGAAGAGTAGACCAAATACCCTCCCGAGTTCGCTCTAGACGGAGGGCCGTTGGGTCGCTCTTGTGGAGGCCAGCAGTGGCGCGAGTAGGCAATTGCAGGGCCGCACCTTTGCCTTTGCTCATCGACGAATTGATCCATTGTTATAGCCCGTAATGTCCACACAAGGTCGCCCTTTGCTATCAAGCCGTCGCCTCGCCTCGCATGAACTAAAATACACGAGTACGGCGGGCGTGCGGGCGGGCGGGCGTGTAGTTCTTGACGCAGCGTGACCCCGGTGACCTGGGCTCGATTCCCAGCCGTAGCTAACATCGGCAGCGGTGAGCGACGCGATCTGAACCCACCCCGAACCCCTGCCAGCCCCTTTAACCAACCCGCGAAGTCCGGTCAAGAAACCCGCCCGTGATTGACGCGGCGTTGACAGAGCCTTCATCCAGCAGCGGAGTGACGAAGAGCTGTGAATGTGATGCCACGGCTCGGATCGAATTCACCTCGGCTCGTCTGAACCGAACGGAAGCGCTGACGGGGGAAATGCAACGCCCCTTGAGCTTGTGCGCTCGCAACATTCAGTGGGGAGAATTGCATTAGCCGCGGTCGCATCCATTGTGTTGTTTCGCGCACAAAAAAGGTCGCTATTCTGACGGGAGTGTCCGAAGCATTAGTGCCACTCAAGTGACAAATGCATTGGCGCCGCGCGGGATCAAGCAAATGGGCCCGCGCGTGCGCGTGCGTGCGCGTGCGTGTGTTCATCCGAGCAACAACGGTGGCAATCGGAAGAGAGATTGAAGCGTTGTCATGATGGCTTCACGCCGTGTGTGTGTGTATACAACACACAATAACCACACCGCTTACCGATTCGCCCGGAAATAGCTGGCACATGATGAGTCGCCGCGGTCCATGGCAGCAGGTGTGCTGGACGTGGTGTGCCGTTTTGGCCCCGCCTTCATTTCAGCCGGGCACCTTCGTGTCGGCAACCTATGGGGCCGTCCATAAATGACGTCACGCGATTTTGGACGGTTTTTGACCCCCACCCCCCCTTCCCCCTTCGTCACACGACGTCACAAAAAGTCAGACCCCCCCTCAAATATGACGTCTCAAAGCTCTGCCCCCCCCCCAAAAAAAAATATAAAACATGCTTCAAATCGCTTTAAACTATTGTCATTGTCGTGCGTATTTAATGTGGCTCCTGCACTCTGATTTGTTGTTGGAGAAAACATTTATTTAAAAAGTCAATTTAATTAAGTAGAACGTGTTGTCTATATTTATTTAAAGTTGCGCATTTTTACGGGACGTCACATTTCTCAAACCCTCCTCCCCTCGTCACACATCGTCACAAATGTCTGACCCCCCCCCTCGGTGCGTGACGTCATTTATGGACGGCCCCCTAGAATATATCCCAGCACCCGGCTGTTGTAACTTGCTGACCCGCCCATACTGGACACCTGTATGGGCGGCCGGCGATGACGTCGTCAATGACGTCTACGATGAAGGAAATGACGGCGATGACGTTGACAGCAATGACATCAACGATCATGACGATGATGACGGCGATGACGTCGTCAATGACGTCTACAATGAAGGAAATAACGGCGATGACGTTGACAGCAATGACGTCGACGATCATGACGATGATGACGGCGATGACAATAACGCCAATGACGACGGTGACAATGACAGCGGCGATAACGATGACGATGACAATGACGCCGACGATGATGGCGTTGACGATGGCGAGCTTGGCGATGTACAGAACGACACGTGGGATAAGCCGCAGGGGCTCACGACTCGCAAAATGGCCACTCTGGCAAGTTCCCGTGCAGACGGAAAACGGCGCTTGGGGGGGGGGGTGGCCCGGGGCGGTTTTGGATGTGAGCGGCGGTAGCGGCGGCGGCTGGGGAGCCGAGCGAAACGGAAGATTGATTAACGGGCGAAGTCAACGCCACCGTCGTGGGCATGCGGAGTCCCCAGCCGCTTAGCCAGGGACCGTGAGCGGTAGGAGTGGGGAGGGAGGATGATGGGAGGAGGGAGGGTGGAGATACGTGTTTTTCGTATGATGGGTACGGTGTATGTATGCAAAAGGTTGTACATAGAAGAAGACCTGATGCAGGCAGTGATAAGAAAGAAACTGGCAGTATTCGGACGCATTTATAGGATGGGCAAACACAGGAACATTAAAGGTGCTGCTGTTGTTGTTGTTGTTTTGGAAAAATGGAAGGAACCGGAAAAAGAGGGAGACCTCGCAGAGAATGACTTGACGAGAGGAAAGTGGAAACAACTGACGAGATATACAGTGGACATCTACGGGCCATCTGTCCACGGATCATGATGAAGATGCTGAAGTTCTTTCGCACCGTACGTAGAGCCAACCGTGCTCATCGGGGGCGCGGGCGGGGGGTGGGGCAACAAACGAAACGCAAAAATCAGTTCTCAATAAAAAAAGAGTTTCAAGGCAAAGTAGAATTTTTACGGCTTGGGATCGGAGCGAGAGCGAATTGAATGCGTGAGCGCTGCCGGGCTGCAACGACGCAGTTGCCGTCTGTGGTGCGAGAGGGCCTGCGTCGACCCTCGGGGGTCACGTGCGGCCGTTGGTGTGCACGTGGCGGGTCACGTGGCACGTGACGAGGAGGGAGCTCGTGGCACGTGGCGGGTCACGTGGCACGTGACGAGGAGGGAGCTCGTGGTTCCTCCGGCTCCCCGCGCTCTCGGGATGAGCACCGGCTGACTGAAAGCGGAAACGCAAAGGTGGAGAGCACGAGGGGACTTATCCATAACGACGTCTGTCCAGCGGCTGGACGAAGCACCGCGCGACACAAGCGGAGTGACAGCGGCGGTAGTAGTTTAGACGGGGCAGTAGCAACTCTTGTAAAGTTATCACTGAAGGCCTACGCAACAGAAGTGCAACCGGGCCTACAAGAACCTCGAATCCGACGCGATTTAGAATCCCTCGTGGACGGAGGAAGGGGAATCCAGGATCGCGGAGCCTGGCTCGCTGGAGGCTCCGTCTCCCTAAACATCGACTGCTGGGGGCACGTGCTGTCGCAGCAACATGTGGAGGCGCGCGTTGGCATAAATTGGCTCCCATCACCTATTCGTGGATAGATCATGGCCCGGTGATGATGATGATGATGATTGGTGACTGGACTCACGCGATCCAAGTCAGTTTAAACAAGGGCGGCGAAACCTCGGATCTGAACGAACGAGCTCTTGAGCGGTCCCGGCTCGGGTGATCGCACCAATCGTCGTCATCACTGGACATCTGTGAAGAAAAAAGCTTCACAGCTCATCGGATTTCTCCAGGATAAATAAAGATTCTGGATTATGTCTCTGAACCCACCTGAGCTGTCTGGGAGGCGAGAGAAGGCGGCCTCCCCTTAGTGAGCGACATCGCCTTTGAGGCGATGCCCCGCGTTAGATTTAATTGCCTTGGCCTTTATAAATGTCAGCCTTCATCAATGTAACCCTCCCGCTGCCCGTGTGAAGTTGGCACGCGGGACGGACCACCTGTTGGTGATACGACCGCGTAGGGTTTTCGTGGTCGGGCTCGTACCGCTTCTCTCTTCTGCTGTGTCTTGGGGGGGGGGGGGTCGTGCTCGCCACGGTGTTGTCCGGCACGACGTCCGACGTTTTCGCTTCCAGCGTGCTGCAGGAAACTGAATTCGACCGGCTGTGTGTGGATTCGTGCAATTTCTTGCGACGAGAAGTGCCTGCAGCAAGCCGCACTAGCGGGATACTGGCCTACTATTCCACGCTTGGTCAGCACGTCTCGGAAGAGTTTGGAGTAATCCACACTTTACCACATCGCCCACACTTTAGCCCGCACCTCCGATTAACACGCTTGGCTACGTACGGTGCGAAAGAAGTTCAATATATAACATAGATAGGCCGCCATGGTGGCGAGACGTTAACTACCTCGGCTGAAGGAGATCCTGGGTTCGATCCTGACCCTGACGCCTGTTGTATATTTGGAGTCTGCGGTGTCTCTCTCTCCCTGTGGTCGCATGGAATTTTCTCCAGCTCCTCCGGTTTTTCCCTCCACATTTAGAAACACGCGTTTAGAGTATTTGGCTGCTGTAAATTCCACGCGATAAGCTACCGCGTTGAGCTATCATTTGTGGCAAGGTCGCTTCTCAAAAAGAGCTATATAGCTCAGTGGGCCTTACCTGGTAGCATTAAAGAATATAGTTTAGTTTATACACCCACGTGCGTTCTGCGGATCAATTAACTGCGGTGACCGCATGCTGCTGGGTGAACAGAGGCAGGGCGCAGTGGGGGGGGGGGGTTAATCAACTTATCCCCAACTTCCAAGGCGGGAGATCGAATCAATCCGGCGACCTCTGAATTGCAAGTCCAGTGGTGCGAACCGCCACACCCTGGCTGGCACCATCTTCCATTCGGGGTGTAGGAGAAATCGCTCGACTTGTTCGAACTGCGAGGGAATCGGCTCGCGACGATGCCTACTGGGGTGGCGTGGGGTGGGGGGTTCTTACATCGCAGGACCGCGGGAGATGGCGATGGCTTTGGGAAAGATTTCATCCAGCAGTTGATCCATCATCGTTCGTGAGGCTTTGGCTTCTCGTGGGAAGAAACCGGAATACCCCAGAGACAACCCACCTCACATGCGAAGGGGTGGTTACTCAAGGCTCTGCACAAATAGATTCAAGAATCCACTCACTGAAACCGCCACCTCCTGGCCATCTTGTCGGCCAAGGTGGCATTGCCAGCTCTTACCAGGCAGACTCCCATCTAAGCACCGAGCCGACTCAAACCAACTTCGCATTCAAACTATAATGAGGTGGAGCCTATGAATGATTATTTAGGCATAGGCTGGTTTTCATTAAAAGCTATATCTCTATATATCCTCCTTAATGTGGTTGTGTTTGCTTTAGACATGGTATACTTTTCCAAATACATTGTTACGCTGCTATTTTATGGTTATACGTAAAACATTCTAACTACAAATCCATTCTAATGATCCATTTTAAACAGCAAACATTCCAACACGTGTATTTATGGGCTTATTATGCATGTTGTCTGCAAGCTATGCAGATGGGAATATAAATTGAAAATACACTTCAATAATTCTTCGAACGGAATGCAGTGTCATCGCGAAGCATACGCCTGCAATACTAACATTCTTCATAACCCTTGTCATCAACGGCAGCAGTTTCAACATTATCATAGGCATCGTCATCTTGATCACCTTCAGCAGCGTAATCACGAATTCATCATCGTTATCTTCAGCAACATCACGACCATCTGCATCAATAACAGCAGCAGCAGCAGCGCCAGCATTATAGCAATCACATGTTATTGTGCATATTCACATTTCTCAAATTCTATACGAAAGATCAAATATTCCGCAGAAATGTAATTGAGTAAATATGAAGATGTTCATTTCTCTTTCTATTCAAAACAATTCATCACCTGTTTCATTTCTCAACACATTAAATATTTAAACAAGCACGCCTTTAGTACCATCATATTTTTTACCCCATGCTTGCTGAGCACACACTTAGATGATTATTATGACTTTGGTTACCCATGCAAACCTCAAGATTTGTTTCCAAGAGGGTCCTGCCAAGGTAGTTGCTGTAGTAGGTGGTGATGTTCCTGTGTGCATCCACAATTTGGTGACTCGCGGGTAATGTTTCAACATGGGGATATTTTTGGCCATTGTGTGTTCAGCGAAATGATGAAACCGAAAAGCCCGGAGTTACCCCACGCAGAACAGTGGGAGAGATCATACAGACTGCACACGGAAATTATCCCAGTCAGGAATCGAACCGAGGCCCTTCGTGGGTGTCAGGCGCGAGTGTTAGCGCTGTTGCCACCCTGCCACCCCAAGGGCCAATCAAAAAGAATTGCAATCGGTGGGCGGGTAGCCCAGGAGTCAGACAGCACAGAGGCAGCACCGCTCAGAACCTGGGTTTGAATCTGGCTCGTGGCCGCCTGGGGGGGGGGGTTCTCGAGTGCTGCGAGTTGATGGCGGCGAGACGCGTGGAGAGAGACGGGAGAGAGGGAGGGAGATGCCTTCAGACGAACCGCACGTCGTCGATTACATGCACAGCACTACGTGTGTCGTTAATCTTAATTAATCTTTTAATTAGCCCCGCTCACTTGTGCGCGCGTGAGTGTGTGTGTGCGTGCGCGTGTGTGTGCGTGAGTGTGTGTGTGCGCGTGCACGTGTGTGTGCGCGTGTGTGCGCGTGTGCGCGTGTGCGTGCACGTGTGTGTGTGCTCGCGTGTGTGCGCGTGTGTGTGCGCGTGTGCGTGCACGTGTGTGTGTGC
>CM025629.2:3778584-3791046 GCA_014621495.2 Entosphenus tridentatus
GTGTGTGTGCGTGCGCGCGTGTGCACGTGTGTGTGTGCGCGTGTGCACGTGTGTGTGTGTGTGTTGAGAGCGCCTCTGTTTAATTCGCCATCATTTGAGGACGTG
The DNA here is from genome assembly GCA_014621495.2 of Entosphenus tridentatus. Classification (NCBI taxonomy): domain Eukaryota; kingdom Metazoa; phylum Chordata; class Hyperoartia; order Petromyzontiformes; family Petromyzontidae; genus Entosphenus; species Entosphenus tridentatus. The sequence continues at coordinate 3,778,690 of CM025629.2, forward strand.
GGTCGAATTCGTTCTGCCGTTTACCGAAGGCGCCCGGAATGTGCAACATCGTCAAGGTTTCTTTTGCACGGAGATTCCAATCGGCAAAAACAAAAAAATGTGAATACGTGTTGGGGGAAGAAGGTGGGGTTTGGGAAGGGGGGGGGGGGTGCAAGCCAACATTTTAACGCGAGCGTCTTTTTGCGCAATCATCGGTGAACTCACGCCACTTACACAACCCAGCTGGACTTGCGTGCGGCCTGACACCTGGATACGTACCCTCGCTCATCGTCCCTGACACCCCCCCCACTTCCACACCCGGCCACCTCCCTAATTGTTTCTCTTAAGTGGTATCTTGCTCGGCGCTTTTCTGCAGCGCAAGGTTAAGTACAGGACTTGCAAGCGTGGCCGCTGCCGGAGGAGCCGCTGCCAAAAAATAAAGGGCCCAATCATCGTTGACCTGGTTTCTCCTCCAAATCGTCGTCGCCGTCATCATCATCGGCAGCAGCGGCCGTGGTCAATCCACTGCTGGCTTGAAGGCCTCCCCAAGAACGGAGCCGTCTCCCACAATAACGGCGACGCAACGTTCGATCCACTTCAGTGCTTGCGCCGAGAGCCGCTCCGTTTCAATTTTTTCTCTTAAACACGGCAGGCGTGAAGGATTATAATTAAACGTGCCAATGAGAGCCTGCATACTAATGCCCCCCCCCCCCCCCCCCGGTTTTTCCTGCCAGTATTGGCCAGCCCATTAAATATGGCCTAATGTTTTTTTCCGATGCGAAGCATTTAAACTCGCGGCTCCGCTCTCCGTCGATAGCCGTTCTGCGCTCCGGTCCGCTCCGTCGATTTGTCTCAACACTTCGCCGCTTACTCAGCTCCCCCCACCCACCCCCAACCCCCGTGCGGTACGAAATTGGCGAATGCGCTCGGCCAAACTTTTGGTGACCTTGGGGGGTTCGTCCCCATTGATTCCCGGGAGGGGGTCGATGTGAACGTGTTCGGCTGCGATGAGTTGTTTGGCGGATGGGCGACGGTTGTTTTAAAAAAATAAAACGCCGTGGAAAATTCCTTCTTGCCGGATGACTTACCACTTGCAAAGCAAGCGGGGTGCGGGGGGGGGGGGCGAGAGGTGGTGGCCCGGGTTAGGGTTGGAGAGGTCAAGAGCGCTGACTTGAGCTGCCAACCGCTGAGGGTCTGGGTTCGCATCCAGGCAACGTGTGTGGAGCCACCTCGTAACGAGTGGAGGCTTTTGTTGTTGTTGTTGTTGGGTTTTCGGGTTTCCTACCACAAATTGAGGGAGGACCTTCACTTAAAACGAGTCTTGAGGCTCGTCAGTAAACAAAGAGCATCATTAATATGATCAACTGCAGGACAGGTTTCCCTCGCTTTATGCGGTACTAGTAGATGCGTTTCTAAAATCAGGGCGCACAAATGGAAACCGCACGAGGAGACGGCTGCCTGCCGAGTAATGCACACGGTACACAACACAGTACACACACAGTACACACACAGTACACACACAGTACACTACACACAGTACACAACACAGTACACACACAGTACACACACAGTACACACACTACACACAGTACACACACAGCACACACAGTACACACACATCACACACAGTACACTACACACATTACACACAGTACACACACACAGTACACACAGTACACAACACAGTACACACAGTACACTATACACAGTACACACACAGTACACTACACACAGTACACACGCAGTACACACAGTACACGCCCGGTATATAATGTTATCCCCCGTCCGACATTCCAATTAACCACATATCAATTAATTCAAACCGCATAATATAGCGTAGCGAATTTCGGGTACACACATGTTAACAGCATATACATCGCAAAATCGCACAAACCGAACCCACCTACATTGACGGAATCCCGCACAGTGATCAAATATAATCGTTATCGGCCCCATTTATGTTTTTCAAGCACCGCCGGTGGTGGTGCAACCATACTTCACCACGCTGGTCACTGCGAGTCGCCGAAGGCTGTGGTTGTCCAGGACCGGCTCTGACATTGGTACGACTGCAGCTGCTGCTGCTGCTGGGACTGAGCCTTTCTCTCTCTGTGTGTGTCTCTGTGTCATCTCTCTTTCTGCTTATGTGTCTGTCTATGTGTCTGCGTGTCTGTGTTTTGTCTGTCTCTCAAATTTAGCTGTCTTTGGGAGAACGTAATCAACCCGGTAGGGGTGTTGTATATCGTTTGTTTTGGGATTTGAATCACAGTTCCTATGACTTAATTTGGTGATTTTGAGGACGGTTTGGTCCGACCATGTTTGTTTGTTGAAGTATAGAGTTGTCCTGATAACTTTAATCTACATTGTCTTATGGTTGTTATTGTTTGAATTGCATCTCACTTGGGATTTTTTGCACACAGTGTTGAAATGTGGTATTTTTTCTGGAAGACTTTGCTGGTTTTTCCAGGATTTTTGTTGTTGCGTGTAGTCACTTTTAGTTGTTTCTTGTTCATGTTTTTGTTTTGTTTGCGGTTGCACCCGAGTCAAGAGCCGCATGGCTCACAGGGTTATACACCTAATAAATGAAACTGAAAAACTGAAAGAACATCACTCGCTCAGCGATGTCCACCACGGGTCCCGCGTCGCTGGCCTGGTAAACCACCGTGCCCAGCCATCGTCTTCATCACCCTGACTAGTAACTTAGATCCTTAAGCATGCGTCCATAGTGCAAGATTGATGTGCAGTTTTATTTCGGGGCTGCTGTGTGTGGTGTTGTCTTGCTGTGGTCTGGGACTGTTGTTGTTTTGCTGCCTTGCCCAAGCTTCGCTGTCGAATGGAAAGAACTGCAGGAATTGGTATACTTATGCGTTTTGAAATTAGAGACGCTATTCATTTTCAGTGACTTGCTTGCCTTTCCGATACGTTTCACTGCTATGGTTTTTCGTATTTGTCTGTGGTAACTTTCTGACCCGTCCCCCGACTGGACATCAGTTAAAAAAGAGCTTCATAGCTCATCGGATTTCTCCAGCATAACTAAAGAAATATTCTGAAGTCGGGCCGCACCTCGCCACGCCAATGAAGCACTGACTCATCTCCCCCGAACCTCTCACAGCCAGCGGCTTCCACATTCACAGCGGGACGCGCGAACGGCTGGGGAACTCTAGGAAAGCGATAATTAAACACTCGCACAATTGGCTAATCAATAATCGCAAGGGATGGCCCATCGGCAGCCTCTGGGCCTCTTTGAGCAACGTGCACCAGATCACAAGTTGATACCAAAAGGCTTCATTCCCTAGATGTGCACTGTGTGATTTTTAAAAAAAACTGTATTCTTGTTTCAAATCTGCATTGTGCGTCTTGTTCCATACTTTCGACGAGCAACTGACGTCTCGAGTTTTAAATCGAGGTGACATCCTGATTTTTCATGTCAGTGTCGCGGGAGGAATTGGCGACGCAAACCCTTTGCGTTAGTTTTTGTAGGGATATCTCGATTTAGACGCTGTATTTTTTTATCACTTCATGACATTTATTGCAGAAATGTCAGCTAGGAACGCAACCCTCGATTTTAACATTACGTCCGTGGGACATTAGATTTCGCTTTAAGTAATCTCGAGTGAAGTGGCGTTTTCCCAGGAACGCAGCCCCCTTTTACGTGTGGCGGGGATATTTCCACATTAGATTCTGACTCCTTTTGTGTGTCCGTTCAACGAACAGTCCGCACCTTCGATGAGCGTCGTTGGCGGCTATACACATTGCAGGGAAGACATTCAACATACGTACATGATACATTACGGCGGCTCGCACAATAGCTTCACTTAGTGGGCGGGCTTCTGTGCAGCAAGTACCACGCTCGGTCTATTGTTCAAATTTTCGATTAAAATTGGCAAAAAAAACATTCTTATTTTTCTTTCAGTTTTTTTTCCCCCTTTCCATTTATTTACCTTCCCCGCACCCCTCCCCGTTTTTTTTTCTTCCACGCGGAGAAAGGGCCAGAGGGCAACTTGTCTGAAAATCAAATTCATCGTTTTTTTGTCCGGGATGAACAGAACATTGGGAAATTACCCGTGCTCTCGGAGACGCGCGCGGTGGAGGATTTGGCTCGTGAGGCCACGAGTATTCGCGCTCAAGGTCCCGACATCTCTCGAGGAAATTGCACGGCGGCCGCGCGACGCTTAGAAAGAATTTAGATTTTACGTTTTTTTTGCGTGCCAATTTTCGCAAGGCTTCATCGTATTTTTCTGCAATAGTTTCATGTCCTTCCGCGAGGTGTGTGTGTGTGCTGTATATGGGTAGCGGTGGCACAGCTGGGTAACGCGATGCGCTACGCACACCGGCGACACGAGTTGGATTCCCTCTCACGGCCAACACCAGCAACGATTATCTGTACCGGTCCTGGGCCTCCCCTAGGCCGACTCAGCCTCAAACTGAGTACCTGGTGCGGTGTATAAACATCGCCACTGGGGAGACAAAGGCGGTAGGGTTTGGTGCTGGACCACCCACCGTCTCGTGTGCCGTGCCGGCCTCCATAGGTATTACTCGCAAACATCACTTGCCCCAACAGTCAGTTCAGGCTCTATGGGGGATCGTTGTCTTGTTCTGCTTCTACACAAAAATAGGGGAGTACCCACATTATACCCCGCCACACACGATCGGTCGCTCGTCTAACAGTATTACTTTAATACTCTTAGTTCTTTCGGTAAAGTCACGTAGGTAAAACATGAAATTAAAATTTATAAAAAATAAAAATACATTCTTTTTTTATTAATTTTAATTTAATGTTTTACCTACGTGACTTTGCCTAAAGAACTAAGAGTATGAATCCTTGCAGTCACGAAAGCTTCAAATCTAGAAGTATTACTTTTGAATGGGGCCGTGTACGCACGCACACATGCACACACACACACACGAGTGCATTCAAGCGAGCACCGATCGGAGAACATGTGTGCGCACACACGCACGCGAACCCTGGCATATATTCACAATTCTCTTTCTTTAATGTGGTCACGCGATCGATGGCGGCTCGTGTGTGTGCGTGTGGTGGGGTAAAATGTGGGTAACCCCCTCCTTGCAAGACGTGTGGTGGGGTAAAACGTGGGTTCCCCCCAGCCCACCCTCATCTCAGGACGTCTTTGCACCACGGAAGAGTCAACCAATGATGGTCATCTTCTGATGCTTCTCTCGCGAAGGGCTCATCCCACCAGCGGTGGAGCGAGCGAGGCGTTGCCGGGTTGGGCCTTGTTACCACCGCTGCCTATTGCAAGGGGCTTCGTAATTGCCTTTGCACAACGTGTGGGTTTCCGCTCCGATACGTGTACGTGCGTGTCCAATGTGCTAAGCTGCGTCGTGTTGCGCGCTCAACATTCGCGGTTGCACCTTGCACGAGGGAGCCGCGGTCCCCAGCAGGGCATCGCAACAACAACAGAACACGACTGAGCGCGCGCGCCGAATGATCTGTGCGGCAGTGTTTTGCTTTATTTTTAGTTGAGCATGCTTTTAAAAAATAAAATAAGAAATCTTCTCCAATTGGCTGTGATGCAGGATGTCAATTTGACATGTGAGATCATTTTTCATGCCTTGTGTTTTCTTGCGTGTTGGCTGTGTGTGTGTTTGTCTATGTGTGTGTGGGTTTTGTGTGTGTCTGTGTGTTTTGTCTGTCTGTGTGTGTGTGCGCGCATATCTGTGGTGTGACAGAGTGGCGAGCGATGGCGCCGCTGTCAGCGTACTGCGCTACGAACCTTCCGATCCGAGTTCGATTCACGTTCACAAACAATAACGGACATTTTTGTAATCGATCCTGGTCCTCCTCTAGGTTGACTGATCCTTAAATGAGTAACTGGTACGGTGTGTAAACATCCCTGGTCCTGGATTAACACCACATGGCCGGGCGTGGTGCTGGCCACCCATCCCCTAGTGGACCGTGCCAGCCTTAGGTCACGAAAGCTTCTAGATTTGAAGCTTTCATGACTGCAAGGATTCATATTGTTAGGTTTTTTCGGTAAAGTCACGTAAACGACTGCAAGTTGCAGGGTGAGTTCCTGTTCACCGCTGAATCTCGGAACGTGCAAGCGGTTAGCGTTACATTTTATTAAGAGACGCGTAATGACATTGTTTTTAAAGACACTGTACTCACCGCAGAGAACTGTAACGACACGACCGCGCACTATGATAGCTGGTACCCAACTGTGCCACTCGCCCTTCCGCGTGGCCTTATGGGAGCCTCGGTACGTCTTCAGGTCGGAAGATATTTTATTTGAGGTTTTCTTCCGATTCCGTTCGGATGACGTGTGTACGGGTTCGGTGGGAGAGAGGAGGGGGGGGTCTTTCTTTGTTGCTTGTGTGCGTGTTCCCGTGTACGTGTGCAAGTGCGTGTGTGCACACGTTTGTTCGCAAACACAGCGTTGGTGTAGCGGTCAGCGCGATGCGCTACGAACCTGGCGCCCCGGGTTCGATTCCTACTCACGGCCAACACCAGTGACGATTATCTGAACCGGTCCTGGGCATCCCCTAGGTCGACTCAGTCTCAAATGAGTATCTGGTGCAGTGTGTAAACATCGCCACTGGGGAGACAAAGGCGGCCGGGCGTGGTGTTGGCCACCCACCCTCTCGTGTGCTGTTCCGGCCTTCATAGGTGCACGCTAACAGCACTTGCCCCAACAGCCCTTCAAGGCTATACGAGAGATATTTGTCTTTGTGTGCCACGCGTGTGTGCGTCCGTCCACGCGTGCTCCTGTGTGCTCACCACCCCCCTCCCCTCCCCCTCCACTGCTAGCCTGGCCCTGCACCCGGACCGCAGCCTCGTCGCCACGGGCCAGGTGGGACGCGACCCGTACATCTGCGTGTGGGACTCGTACAACGTGCAGTCCGTCTCCATCCTCAAGGACGTGCACACGCACGGAGTGGCGTGCCTCGCCTTCGACGTCACGGGACAGGTATCCTTCCGCACACAAACATAGTTCCCGGAGCGGGATCGTTGGTGACGCAGTCGATAGGCGTGTGACGTCGCGAACGCTGCACAGCGAAGGCGGTCGTGCCGTGTGTGCTGGTATTGGCACCGGCATTGCCAATGCGGTAGCAGCAGCATCGTCGGTTAAATGTAAACTCGTTGGCACGCGTGATGGTTGTTGGCGATGTTCCTTCCGCACGTGGCCGCGTTGCCACGTGGGGCTTTGCCCAATTTGGTCATTCGTGAGTAATTTTTCCTTTTGCAATTTCAGATAAAAAAAATGTTTCATTTGGACCGTGTCACCAGCACGCTTAGGCCTGCGAGGTGGCGAGGTGTTAACTACCTTGCCTGGTGTGTAAGAGGTCGTGGATTCGATCCCGACCCTGATGCCAGCAGTATACTTGGAGTTTGTGCCTCTCGTAGTCACGATGGTTTTTCTCCGGGTCCTCCGGTTTTTCCCTCCATATTTAGAAACATGCGTTTAGAGTATTTGGCTGCTATAAATGTCCACGTGATAAGCCACTTCGTTGAGCTATAATTTGTGGCCAGGTCGCTTCTGAAAAAGAGCTATATAGCTCATTGGGCCTTACCTGATAAAATAAAAATAGTTAATAGTATTTTTCGAATAATGTCACGGGTTCTTTAACGGCCGTCGTAAAGCAGACCGCACGTAGTATTTTCGTTTTAAATCGACGCACACCGAAAGTATTAACCAGGGCGGCCTCTGGCTTCGAACCGCGAACTTCTGCGACAGCTGGCAAACGCGCTACGGCCGCGTCACCACCATGCACCTGCAGCTGCTGCCTCTGCTGCGTTTAAACAAACCACTTTAATTGGAATGTTTCACGGCAATAATGATTTGCGCGAGCTAATTATTGTATTGTTGTGTGAATTAATTAATCTACTCCGGTTGAGTCGTAGGCGTGTTGATAAAAAAAGAAAAACATTTCGAAGGGTTAGCGCAGTGATTATTTTGTTCTTTGGCAAAACAAAAATTGCGCGGGTATTTCCGTGAGCCTGTTCTGGTTTTTTTTACGTTAAACTTCATACGGTGACGGTGGTTGCCACCAGAGCAACACGGCTGGCTGAGGAAGGCTACATGGCCTACGGGATTAGCACGGTGGGCTACGTACGGTGGGAAAGAAGTTCAACATATATACAGGCCAGACCACCTCACCCATCCTCCCAAATGGACGGCTCAAGAAACCTATAACGGATTGTGGGATTCTTGCTTTCTCAGTTTAGAACAAAAAAAAAGCAGATAAATCGATGCGCTATTCGTAAACAAACAGCCTCTTGGTGAACGTTTCTAGAGAGAAACGGTTCCGTAGTTCTCGTTGTCGTTGGCCCCACCGCACGCCACATCTGTGGAAACAAAAGAGCTTCACAGCTCATCGGATTCCTCCAGCATGAACAAGAATTCCGAATCCGACACCTCGACCTTCGTGCGGCGTAAGAAAAAATAATCTGGCGACGATCGCGACGCGTTGGCCCCCCCCCTCCCCCAATAGATGAGCGAGCGACAACGACCGATAATACCAGAGGCCTCCCTAACGACCCCCCCCACCACCACCCCCCGTCTCTCATCAGCTGCTCGTGTCCGTCGGCCTCGATGCCAAGAACTCCATCTGCGTGTGGGACTGGAAGCGCGGCAAGCCGATCGCCGCCGCGCCCGGGCACACGGAGAGGGTGCGTGAGTCACGTGACGGCAAATCTCTCCCCACAACTCACGCGCAACACGACCGCAACATCGGCGGACACAGGGACGGGTTGGGGAATCGAACGCGTGCGTTGCTTGGGTTCGTCGCAACCGGGTACCCGATACCCGTACCCTACCCGATACCCGGCTACCCGTACGGGTAGCCGTTTGCGACCCTGGTGCGGCCGGGTACGGGTGCGGGTAGGCCGTGAGTCACTAGTGAGTAACTGTTTGTCACTCATTTCCCAACGTCTTGTCTCTTCTCACAATTCAAGTTCATCCCAGAGGTCGCAATCAGGTACCCGATACCCGTACCCTACCCGTACCCGGCCGGGTACGGGTAGGGTACGGGTACGGCCGGGTACGGCTACGGGTACCCGTTTGCGACCCTGGTGAGGCCGGGTACGGGTACGGGTAAGGAGTCAAAACCCGTTTGCGACCTCTGGTTCGTAGCGCAGCGCGCTAACCGCTACACCGCCGCTCTCCACGATTCGCGCACGTGCATCGAGTGACGGATACCAGGACAGGTGGCCGTGAGCTGGAATCGAACCCGATCCTTAGCCTCAGCTCGGAGCGCAGCGCGCTGACCGCTGTGAATGCTGCGGCAACACCCGCTCTCATTCGTCTCAAACGGTGTTAGACCAGAGGACGCCAAAAGGCTTTTGGCGTCCTTTTTTTTGAGACGAGGCTCAAAAAGAAAGCTGTCTCTGGTGTGGACCAATCAGTTTCAAGGACAATGCATATATTATCAGAGTACGTTTTTTGTTTGCATTCTGACCGCAAGCATTAATTGCAGGCATGATTCCTTGTAAAAGGCTTCAGTGTGGTGTTTTAACATCTTGACACCTGTTTTGTTGTAAAAAAAAAGGGAAAAACCTTTTATCACAATAATATTATGAATTCTAATTTTATTTTCTTACACTGCGGTGGGGAAGAGGGGGAGGGGTGTCAAGATTGAGCTGAATTGCTACGTCGTAATTGCTTTGGAATTTGTGTTGCTACGGATATCTTGCTGGGTGCATTCTGGCATGCGTGCGTGCGTACAAATGAAGCTGATGTTGATTTGTGTGCGGTAGGGACGGATTTGGCTGAATAGCCCTCACCGTTTTGAAAACCTCCATATTCGCACGTGTGTGTGTGCACGTACCTACTCCCCGGCACGTTTACGCACACACGTACATTTTAATATTGCCAATTATAATTAGTCAATTAGAACTATACATAAGCAAGCATCACGCATCAACCACTACCGTGAAAACCTGACAGGACCTTCCCCTGTGTGAATCATTACCGCTGTAAAAATAATAATAATAAACTGAACTGTTATATTCACTCGGTAGATCCCACTGAGCTATGAGCAATTTTTCAGAGGCGAATTAGCCACACGTGCCAACTCATCAAAGTGGCTGATTATCGTCACCGCACGGGGAGGATTTAGAGCAGCAGCCAAATAATCTAGACGTGTGATGCGTCTAAAGGTGGAGGAGGGCAAAGCCGGAGGAAACCGGAGAAAAATCCACGCGGCCACCGCGGGGAGAGAGAGAACACGCAGACTCCAAATGTGCAACAGGCATCGTCAGGGTCTGGGATCGAGACCTATGACCTCCTGTATACCAGGCGAGGGAGGTAACATCCCAAACGCGCCACCATGGTGTCCACAATGAGAACAATATCTTCTGTTGATATGAGGCAGGAGCCCACTGAGTCTGTAAAAGCCCTTTGCATCCGATGAAGACCTGGGTCAAAACAAGCGAACGCATAATAATTGCTGGAGTTACACCAATTATTAAAGCATTAAAAAGTACCGCGAATTAAATATATTTCAATATGCGGGGGAAATAAAATACCAGATCAAACGTAACAGCAAAACGGAAGAATAAAGATTAAATTAAAAATTTTACGGAGATTGAATCAAAAGGAAATTAGATTGAACGTGCAAATTAAAATTCTCAACAACAAGAAAGCGACTGCAACGAAGAGCAGATTAAAAGCAAACGGCTGTTCGGATTTCATAACACTCGAGTTTCTATGAAAAATAGATTCCTCGGCGTGCAAATTCGACAATTGTAATTCGACGGCACTTACCCGTTCACCCAGTTAACCCTTTCCCATTCCGATGACGTCCGTGTGTCCATCGTCGGTTTCTCTTCCCGTTCGGAAGCGTCGAGGCCATGCGGGAGGGCGTGTGTCGCAGTCTGGCTGTCGGCTATCGTAGATTGCGTGATCGAACACCCCTCCAAACCTCCAGATACGTAGCCCTTATCGAGTCTATGTCAAAAAGTTTCATCTTTACAAAATATCACCCTCCTCCTCCTCCCCCCCCCGCCCCTGCAACCCTCCCAACATCGGTGAAGTTGTGCCTGTGCAACTCTCATAAACAACATTTTCATAGCCCTCGGCCGAACCACTGATTTTGGGGGGTGTAGAATTATTGCCCCCCCCCCACCATCCCCACCAAAAAAAAATACTGGAGGGCTAAATAAAATGCTTTTCAGATGTTTGTAGCAAAGGATTCGAATTCGATATGTATACATAGAATTTGAGTTCTCTAGCCGTTCTAGAACAATCTAGAACGTGATACGTATACAACACATTTTAGTTATCTGGACATTCTAGAACATTTCTACAACATGATAAGGTGGGAGCGATGCTGTGAACTCTGAGTCCCGAGTTCGATTCCCGGCCACGGCTAACATCAGTGGCGAAGGATCGTCTGCCCATCGTTCCTGGACACCTCCCGTCGGTGACGTTGGGGTAGAACAACGACCACAACTTGACAAGAGTGCTGGGGAGAGGACCCAAGTCGAGCAGCGGATTGACAAAGGGCAGTGAAGCAAACCAATCACCTTACTCATACAGTCACTCGGTACGATTGTGTATATACAAAGATCCCCCGTATAGCCTTAACAGTCTTTTGGGGCAAGTGCTGTTAGCAAGCACTTATGAAGGCTGGAACGGCACACCAGGGGATAGTTAGCCAGCACCACGACCATAGTGGCGATGTTTTTACGCAACCACACCAGGTACTCATTTTAGGCTGAGTCGACCTAGGGGAGGCCCAGGACTGGTTCAGATAATCGTCACTTGTGTTGGCCGTGAACGGGAATCCAACTGGGGTCGCCAGGTTCGTAGCGGAGCGCGCTAACCTCTACACTACCGCTCTCAACAGCAACAACCTCTAACCTCTACAAAACAACACAACAACAAGATTATAAACACACACACACGCGCACTTACACACATATGCAGCCTGTTGAAGAGCGACGGTCACGTTTTAATTTAGGTACAAGCGCCAAAGGTGCAATTCCGCCGAGGCGTTTGGCCCTCACCGCTTTAAGAAGGACTCCGTAAACGATGTCGTCACCTGTCAAGGTCTCTCTGCGGAAACTCGCTTGGAAGTCGGATTAGATTTGGTATTTTCCGGCGAAAAAAATCTGATCATGATTTAAATTACGTTTTCGCGAAAGAGTGTGGAAAAAAAAAAGAGATTCAACGACGGACGCGTCAACGAAAGTGATGGAAAAAAATGAAATCCGCGGTGCCATTGGCGTCTGTTGCGAGCACGACGTGTCGCGGATTGCGCAGGGAGATAATGAAACTTCCCTCTCTCCGAAATGTAGCGGCGGCTGATTGCGTGAACACGGGTCTTAAGCTAATTATTGGGGGTGCGATGAAAGCGACAGCGATCTGAGCGGTTCGATCTCAGACGCTGGGGGAGGGCGGTGGGGGGGGCTTGGTG
>CM025629.2:3831046-3861675 GCA_014621495.2 Entosphenus tridentatus
GGTAACCCGCTGGTACCAACAGGTGATATGTGGGTAACCCGCTGGTAGCAGCAGGTGATCTGTGGGTAACCGGCTGGTACCCACAGGTGATCTGTGGGTAACCCGCTGGTACCAACAGGTGATCTGTGGGTAACCCGCTGGTACCAGCGCTGATGCAGGACTCCTCATCGCTGCTTTAGGCAGCCAGACAGTCAGGTTGGTGCGACACTAAGAGAGGTGGCCGCATTGGAGCTGCGTTATCCCACTGGAGTGGGGGGGGCAGGAGGTGGTAGGGTGGGGGGCAGTTCAGACTCTCTCTCAAGGGCCCTCGCTCGTAATTTCGCCCCGCGATAATAAATTACGGGGGGGGAGGGGAGCTCGCCGCTCCGCGCTCTTGAGATATTTCGCGAGCTGACGGTGACGGGCATCAGCACAGGGAGCAGAATCGATGGGAGAGTGGCTGAGCGAGCGAAGAGGTGTAAGAGAGTGGGGGGGGGTGGAGGAGGGAGGGGTGCGGGGCAAGACGCTCGGGGTGAAACGAGAAAAGGAGGCGGGGATTGAGGAGAGCGGAAGGGAGATGGGGGGCAGAGAGGGAGTTGGAGAGGCGAGGGGGAAGGGGAGGAGGAGATACGAGTGGACAAACGGGGAGATAGAGAGGGGGAGGCAGAGAGGAGGGGGATTAGGAAGCAGCTACCCGTGCTTCGTCTGCACGGTTCCGTTAGGAGCCGTTCCATAGCCGTGCCGTGCTGTGCCTTTGCTGGTTTCAGCTCAATTATCTGCCCCGTCACCTTAGGCCGTCGTGGTGTATTGTACCGACAAGTAGCAGTGAGTGATGTTTTGTTTCTATTATTAATAATATCATGTTTTTATATGCCAATGTTACATTTAAGCTGATAGAATGGACAAAACTATTCGAACGTGACAATGGGGGGAAAAACCCCTACTAATAATACAAACGAGGCGGTAAAAACAAAACAAATAAAATACATCGTTGGATTCAACCGCGGCTCTCAATCACGGCGATTCGTGAAACCTCCTTGGGTTTGGCGTTGGGTTTCGGGTTGTCGGGGCTCGTTCTCCCGCCGGTGATTTTCGCAATTCCATTAATTCGGTCGCTCGTCTCAGAAGCGCCTTGCACGCGCCATGCAGCGGCGGCATCGGTTTCATTCAACGGACGCGTCGCCTGATGCGCCTCGAGCTCCCGTCATTCCGCCAGTGTGCGCGTCTGTCGCGATGGCGATGACTTCAGGTGTTGTGCACGACGACGTGCAAATGAATCAAATGATTGGCTCGCCGGGTAAGCTACTTTACTCGCGTTTAAACCCTCGTGTTACATCCAGGACTCAAGATGACATTTGCTTTGATGATTACGGCGAGAGAGAGAGAGCGGAATGAAACGGAAGATCGCGTGGATCGGCGGAGGGACATCGTTTTGACTGTTGGGGGTGAAAACATAACAAAAGTTGGGCCCTGGGCAAGACGCGTCACTCGATGACCGCTCACTGCGTCGCGCGGCGCTTTCAGACGTGCTTCTGCGGCCGTCTGGAACGCTCTTCCTTCCGATATTATTAAGACACTTGTAGCAATGCACTTTTATTTCATCTAGATTGAAACCTAACTTCTTTCGAACTGCTGTTTGTGTTTAGTGTTGTTGTCCTTCCCTGTTACCAGGTAAGGCCCACTGAGCTAAATGGTTATTTTTTTCCAGAAGCGACTTGGCTACCAACGAAGTGGCTTATCACGTGGACATGTATAGCAGCCAAACACTCTAAACGCACGTTGATTCTTAACGTAGAGGGAAAACCCGGAGGACCTGGAGAAAAACGCTCGCGACCACGGGGAGAGAGAGAACATGCAAACTCCAAATATACAGAAGGCGTCAGGGTCGGGATCGAACCCACCGCCTGCATACCAGGCGAGACAGTTAACATCTCACCACCGTGGCGCCCTCATGGAGTGCTCTTACCAATAACACCAAGGTTAACCCAGCAGCATTTGCTTCACAAGCCCGATTCTGCTACTGAGACCCAGAAGGTCAAAACCGGTCCAGAGTTAGCCTCAGACAAATGCTCCCGGATCATATCTGGTCTGGAAAGCCGATCGGCTGTTTCCGCGTGGTGACACTCGCACAAACCGGGGCTGTGCGTGTTTTGCTCGCTCTCCGCGCGTTCTCACGATGCCCGCCGTGCACTTCCCTAACACGTTTCTTTTTTTAACACAAATTGCATGTTATAAAATATATACCCCGAGGCCTGTTCGGATCCGATCGCGCCCGCCAGGTTACGGCAACGGTTGGCGGCTCTGCTTCAATCGCAGCTCTTTCATCGCCACCCCCCCCTCCCCCCGGGGTTTCTTCTTGCGCCGCTGTCAAAGTTCTTCGCTCGAGAGCCGCAACGCCGCGCAATCGCCTGCGGTGCCTCTTTTGCTTTCGCGCAGCGGTCACAGGCGTCGGCGCATGGGTGGAAAAAACCCGATTTTTCCAGCGGCAGGCATCGGGTTTTTTCTTTAATACAATTGAACCCGATTTCGGGGAATTAAAACCTGGTTTAATGAATACGAAACTCTGATAGGCTTAGGTTGCTTCCTCGTCGGTGCTGCTATCGTACTCGGGGGGGCCGTCGGGCACGGGGTAGTCGTAGAATGCGGCGGGCAGGTTGGTCTTGATGAACACGAGTTTCTTCTCCACAATCGTGGGCGCCAGTGAGTTCCTTAGCTTGGAATGGATGAAGCCCATCGTTGAGAAGTTGGCGATGTGCGGTTTTGCAATTAGAACAATTGCACCGGATTTCTCCCAATCTCAGATGATCGGGTTTAATATAAAAAGACAATTAAACCCGATTGTAAAACAACCCGACTGTGCCACCCTTGCGTCGGTGATCGGGTTTCCAATTCACGGACGACGTCGTTCCCACGTTCGTCCGTTCGACTGTTGAGCCCGTTAGCAAACCTCGTGGATGTTCGCCGTCTGATTCTATTGGAATCCAATCCCTACTAGGGACGGGCTTTGTGTGCGCATGATGAAAGCTCATTCGTCAGGGGCTCTTTTCCACCTTGAACACCCCGTGCTGTGATTTACAATCGGAGCACAAATCACCGTCGCGTGCTCGGTGGGCAACACATCGAGCCGCGTTCCGGCCAGGCTGAGAAGTAGCGCTATTGTTTAGAAACAATTGTGGTGAAACAATGTTTGTTGCGCAAAATACGTTATTATCACCAAGTTCACAAGTCGTTGACATAAATCATTGCTGGTCATCATCGTGATAAGCAGCCGGCACGATCGAGAACCCGGGTTCAATGCCAGCTTGTTTTCGGTGGCGTTTGACTAAATCACAATCTCAGGTGCAGTGAGTTGATGATGTCAGCTTGGTCACCAATGGAGTGCGCTTGCCATTTAACGAATACCCGTCAAGTAAATTTTAGATTTTTTACTTAAATTTAGCAAAAAATTCCACTTCTTAAAATGAATAACGTTGGGTTGACTGCCATGTGGTAAACATCCCTTTGGCAGGAAGCCAAGCGGGGTTCAGCGGTCAATTTGAAAATATCTAAGACGTGGTTCTGTGACATCCATTACCATAGCCCGTTCTCTGACTAGGGTCACTGCTCTCCGAGATCTTAGAATTTTGGAATAAAATTGAAAGACAGAAAAAAAACTCGAAGCAAGGCCTACATTGAAGTCCATCAGCCGGGGTTTGTCCCTGCCAGCCGCACCACATCGGGTCCACCTCCCGCTTTGACTTGAAGCCCTGCGTGAGTGCATGGGCTTCGTGATATTGACAACTCTCACGGTGAGAATTGATCAAAGGTGGTCGGAGTGGGGAGGTGCAAGCAAGCTTAGATTTCCAGGGTGAACATAATCAACATTTATTGGGAGAGCCATTGCCCGAAGCTTTGCCTATTATATATTTTCGCTTTTTAAGGCCACACACATTGTTATTGACGAACGTGTTAAGTTTTATTCTTAATTGTGCATTTGCACCACTGCCAACGCAGCATCATCACCAATTAAATCGTCGTTGAAACGGTTTAATTATGTAAGCAGAACCCATGATTTGCTCTTCGTTCGCGATGGCTATAACTTTTTCTTCTTCCTCCTCCTACGCGCTTTGTAAACGACGCGACAACGAGTCAAAGCACATCTCCGGAGGCTCAGCGCCGTCCCACCGATTCATCGCGGGCAACTCGGCCGCTTCAAACAAACAAACGACGGCGGCCCCCGCGGGACACCCCTCGTTCGCTCCGCAAGACTTTCAAAGTTCAAAGTGCATTTATTAGGTATAGCCCTGTGAGCCATTCGGCTCTTGAATCGGATGCAACCGCAACGAACAAAAAAACATGAACAAGAAAACATCTTAAAGTGACCATGTGCAAACAGAAAATCCAAGAAAAGACAGCAAAATATTGCAGAAAAATCACCGTACACCAACCTTGTGCAAATATCCCAGTGGGATGCAAGTCAAACAACAACAACTTTGACCGATGATAGCGACGATGGCTTGGGGAGGCTGTCATCCAGCAGTGGATTCAGCGTGGCTGACGATGGCGGTACATACTGGATAGATATAAACTATCGGAGGGGGGGGGGGGCATCTTAAGATTTACGCAGGAAATGTTTATTGAGCTTCATGACTACTTTTCAGGAGGGTCATGTCTATGGGATGTTTGGCTAAAACCATTTTAATGAGCCTTGGCATGCGGGATGCAACTGGAGTGCCCGGGTTCTAGCCCACCATGGATACGGGGAGGGGAATACTCAGAGCGCCACACAGATGGATTAAACATTCACGAACGCACTGCCATCTCTTGCAATACTTCGTGGCTCTCCAATGGTGTTGTTTGTCGGCTTGACCTGCCCACTGTTGGGCGTGATGTCGGGGCGTTTCGCCTTGTTCTTGCCGGGAGCTTCTTCGGTGCTGGGAGCTTAAGGATGTGGTGCAAAACGTCGGCACATAGTACCGGTGCACACCCGAAACGCTCGTCGCGAGGGAGCTCCTACGGCGCGAACCGCACCCCCCCCCCCCCCCCCGCGTTAGCGGCAGCAGCCGACCCGCCCAGTCATGTCGGATCGTTCATTACCCCCTCGCTTGCGTGAGAGCTCACACGCGTCGAGGCAGAAGGGGTGGCCCAGCGTCGCGCGAGCCACGTTGTAGGAAACCGCGTGCCCGTTCTCCCCGTTTCAGCCCCGCCACGATCATTTACCAACAAAGGAGGTGGGGGGGGCCGTGGAGGAGAACGCGTCAAATTAAACCCGAGGAAGAAGAAGAAGAACAGAAAGTATGCGCCCGCCGTAGATTATCACCGCTCTCACACGGCGCAGACCGCCGCGAGTGGGATTAATGGCAATCGATTCGCCCGGTAACTTCCCCTGATGAGATTTCATTAATTGTCTGAGAAGGAAACAATCGCTGTGCTAGATTTTAATTTGGATAACTGTGAGCAGCTTTCTACGCCCCCCCATGCCCCACACCTCTCATAATCTCCGTGGGGTTCCCTCGAGTGCTTAAGAAACTTCGCCTAAGTAAGTTAATTGTTCACAAAACCTAATTGACCAACCAGCACTTTCTATACTTTAATTGTAAAGGTACCCTTGGTGGCATTGCATCATCGTAACTCACATTTTCCCGTGTCCTAATCTTTACATTATTTTTTTATTTTACTAGCTAAGGGTCAGTGAGCTGTAAAGCTCTTTTCAGAAGCAACCTGGCCACAAACGATAGCCCAACGAAGTGGCTTATCGCGTGGGAATGTATCAGCCAAATACTCTCAACACATGCTTCTAAATGCGGAGAGATTAACCGGAGGTCCTGGAGTAAAATCCACGCGACACCGGGAAGAGAGAGAGAGAGAGAACATGCAAACTACAAATATGCAGTTGTCGGGGTCGGGATCGAACCCACGACTTCCTGCGTACCAGGCGAGGTAGTTAACATCTCGCCACCGCGGTGCCCCTGGGTAAGGGTTCGTCACCCACCCGGAGTGCACCCAACGCCTGTGACGTCGGTGGCGAGTGATGTCCCGAACTGGTCCAGGGCCGCACTGCTTCTGCGATGTGGATTCTCTCCGTTCTCGTGGCGCGATGCCAACGTCGCAATTGTGATGGGAATTGGGAAGAAGACTTAAATACACATTGAATGCAAATGCCCTTACTGTTGATGTTGTTGCTACTGTTGTTGTTTTTGTTGTGATTTGGTAGTCGATGTAGTCGTATTGTTGTTGTTGTTGATTTCACCGTCGTCAGCCGATGATGATGCTTGCGTTGTGGCCGAAACGTCGTGAGAATGATTTTATCATGTTTAATTTTTATTATTTTATTATTTCCCTTCTACGTGACTTTACCGAAAGAACCAAGAAGATGATGACGTCTTCGACGTCACTTTTATTGCCACTGCCGACGATGCTGTCACGTGTTGCCACTGTTGTTGACGCTGACGACGACGACGATGTCACTGTGGGCGATGATGTCATTGACGCCGTCGCCGCCCGTCTTCGCGACAGGAGCCAAGTTCCGCAAGTACGTGGGCCACTCGGCGCCGGTGACGTGCGCCCGCTGGTCGCAGGACAGCGCGTGGCTCGTGAGCATCGGCGGCACGGACCACTCGCTCTTCCAGTGGCGCTTCATCCCCGAGGGCGTGCCCGTGTCCGACGCACCGCCACAGGGTACGGCCTTCACCGTACCCACGCATCGTCATCATCATCAGCAGCAGCAGCAGCATCACGGTCCATGGGCAGATAGCCCCTCGTAGGTGTCCGCCGCGCATTTTGTCATTCGGACGTCGTCACGTGCGTTGGATTGGCGTTCCTTTTTTTCGCGGCCGACGTATCGTCACCCTTTCGCCCGACCCTGCTGCTTTATCTCCAGGCTTGGGACTGTCTCAGATACCCGCTTGGATTGAACCCAAGTCAGCAGTCATGACAGAGGGCACGTGAACGTACGAGCAAGGCCGGCGCGTCTCTCGGGGTTCCGGCCGCCGGGTAGTCTTTTCTCCATAAACTCGGGGCTTGTTAAAGGTGTCCCTTTTGGGAGATGTGATAACTCACTGGCGGAACCCTACGCCAAGAAAAAAAATATTCTGTCCGCGCGACGACCGAGTTCACATTTTTCACGAAAAATGCTAAAACCATAAACCGGTCACCATGTATCGTACCGCGGCGGCTTGCTTAGAGCACGCAGTAATTCAGGTCCCATAAACGTCTCAACGGAAATGTCACGAAATCAGCGTCCCGATCGTATTCAAGAAATCGCTTACATTTTTTTTCCAACATCCATATTATGCTGCCTTGTGCCATCCGCCTCGTTGAGCGATCGGCTTGCATTGGAATATAATTTGCGTGCAATTTACCTAATTCATAAATAATGGATTCAGACGCACGATTCTGTGAGTGCAGCATGAGGGCCAACGGGCCAACGGAGACTCTAGCGCGTTTGTTTATGCGCCGTGGACACGAAAAGGAGTTTTGGTTGTGATTGTTTTTTCTCTGCTTATGAGGGTGGTGGTGGTGGTGCTGGTGGCTACAAAGACAAAGTGATGAGCGGTGGTGCAACGGTTTACACTACGCTGCTCTACGAACCCGGCAACCCGAGTTCGGTTCCCGCTCGCGGCCAACACCGGCGACGATTGGCTGAACCGGTCCTGGGCTTCCCCTAGGTCGACTCTGCCACAAATGAGTACCTGGTAGCGGTGTGTAAACATCGCCACTGGGGAGACAAAGGCGGCCGGGCGTGGCGCTGGCCACCCACCCCTTCGTGTGCTGTGCCGGCCTTCATAGGTGCTCGCTAACAGCGCTTGGTCCCAACAGTCTGTTAAGGCTACACGGGGGATCTTTGTCTGTTTGGTGGTGGTGGCTGAGCAGTGGTATGGGTTGGGACATGTGCTCTAGGCTCGCTTTGCGACGTTCATCACTAAATTGGTCTGGGCTGTCACGGAAGCCGGGCCGTGATCGCCACGGACGCTTCATCTTGCGCTTAAGAATGAATTGTAGCGGTGAATCATCCGTGCATTGTTTCACAGCCTTGGCTGACCAGCACCATTGTCCAAATATGTATAGTTTGTGGGCAAGATTGGATGCAAAACGCTCTCACAATGGTGTCTCTGTTTTGTTAAATATTTTTCCTTTCACCTTACGCTCATTCTTCTTATTGTCGCGGCAAACGGCTCGATTAAATGTCGCGCCGTGCAGCAGCAGCAGCAGCATGATGAACATACGCGCGTTGGTATGTGTGTGTGCGCGTGCGTTGGTATGTATGTGTGCGCGTGCGTTGGTATGTGTGTGTGTGTTTTGCCGTGTGTGTGTGCGTTGCCATGTGTGTGTGTGTGTGCGTTGCCATGTGTGTGTGCGCGTGCGTTGGTATGTGTGTGTACGCGTGCGTTGCCGTGTGTGTGTGCACGTGCGTTACCGTGTGTGTGTGCGCGTGCGTTGGTATGTGTGTGTGTGTGCGTGCGCGTGCGTTGCCGTGTGTGTGCATGCGCGTGCGTTGGTATGTGTGTGTGTGTGCGTGCGTTGCCGTGTGTGTGTGTGCGCGCGAGTTGGTATGTGTGTGTGCGCGTGAGTTGGTATGTGTGCGCGCACGCGCGCGTGGGAGAGAGAGCGCGTGCTCGGGAGTCGCAAGGCAACGGGCGCGAGGGTTTCGCGTGCACGTTGCAGAATCATCATCAGAATATTTAATCAGGCTGGAGGAATCCGATGAGCTGTGAACCTCTTTTGCACGAATGTTTTTTTCCGAGCACTTACTGCAATTTCCCCAAAAAATGTCACCTTCCATTGCGCGGTCCGACCCCCGTAACGGAATGGAGGCTCCCTTAATTTACCGGCTCACCGTCTTGTTTTTTTATTTATATTTTTGTAATCGATGCCCCCGTCGATTTTTTTGGCGCTCCACCGGTCAACCGTGCGTGCGGCCGGGCACCGATGCCAGCTCTGCCATTGGCCCCGGGCTGCAGCTATTCGTTGGTTAAACTGATGACACGTGCTTTGGAATGGTGAAGTATGGTCAAATGAACCCCGTGACCACCCCCCCCTTCCCCCCACACACACAAATATAGGGAGCTGCTCATCCAGCAGTGGATTGACAATGTATAATATTTTGTAACACCACGTTTGAGTCTATACATTAATACCGCTGTATATTTCGTATCGGATGGAATGGTTGGCACACTGGTTAGGGACCACTGCTATGAACGCGGCGGTCCGAGTTAAATTAACAGCCACGGCTATTATCAGCGGCAAGCGATATCTGAATCAGTCCTGGACACCCCCCTCCACCAACTCCCATCCCATCAGCAACCGCCACTCACAGGCCTGGTGATGTGTAATCACACAATGCCAATGATTTAGGAAGCCCTGATTCATCAGTGGATTTGCACTATGGATCGGCATGTAAAATCATTATTAGCAAGGCTACGCCGAACAAAGGGCGCAGGCATAACAAGTGAGATAGACGATGCACACTCGAAGGGCACTGCGAACAACATGTCCAGTATGGACGACACAGAGAGTCTAATCAGTTCTTGAACCAAATCACGACCCGGGATCGTGACAACCGATGAAATTGCCCGAGTGCTTCTGCAGTTGTCTGGCTCGTGTGCAATATTACAGCACTTTGTCAGTCCACTCCCAGATGAAATACCTCCCTCGCAACAGGGCGGTGATTGTTTGAGCGCACTTGATCGGTGCGAAAGTGGAAAGGATTGCGCCCTCACTGGTACGGAATCCGCGGCTGAGAGGAGAGGGGTTTTTTGTTGTCGTCGTTATCCGTCGCTTCGCAAAGTGGTCTGGCCGCCATTTAGCCCGAACGGGAGACCGCGCCGTGGATCGTGCTACGGCGCAGCACGGCGAGTGGCCAAGGTGGGCCGATTCATGGCAAAAGCGCGCGGCACCTGGTCAGTGTAGTATGTGCAAAATGTGCGTGTCTTTTTTTTACCGTCACCCTTGCTCGATTGTGCTCGGGTTGTGTGTGCCGATTGTCGTGAGTCGAAAGAAACACGTTTGCGTGAAATCTCTGACAGTGAACAGCGCAGCATTCAGCGGTGGGGAGCGACCCACAGAAGGAGATATGCCAGAACTACATTCGAGTGCAATACTGTTCAGTTTTACACAGAATCTGCATTTATAGAGCTGTGTAAGACGGCGTGCATGATAAGGCGTGTGTGTAGATGCGGGGAGAAGTAGTCAGCGTGCTGCGCTATGATCTCCGGCTACCCGAGTTCGATTCCCGCTCACGGCCAACACTAACGACGATTTATCTGTACTGTTCCTGGGCCTCCCCTAGGTCGACTCAGCCTCAAATGAGTGCCTGGTGTGGTGTGTAAACATCAGCACTGGGGAGACAAAGGCGGCCGGGCGGGGTGTTGGCCACCCACCCCCTCGTGTGCCGTGCCGGCCTTCGGAGGCGCTCGCTAACAGCACTTGCCCTAACAGCCTGTTCAAGGCTATAGGGGGAGGGGGGGGGGATCTTTGCCGTTGTATATACATTCTAAATGCTGCCTATATATTTGATTTTGGTAGAGTCACTGGCGACTGGGCTGAGACCATCGGCGTAATGTATCCTCGCTTTAATCAGAAAAAAAAAACGGTGCGCGGTGTGCGTGTGTAAACTCAGGGGTTGGTTGGTGAATGTGCGTCGCTGACACGCGCACCTTGTTCCCTTCCCGTGCCTCCTCTGGTTCCGATGACCCAAACAGAGACGTACACGGAGTCTAACAGCGAGGGCTCCGACTCGGATTTGTCCGACGTTCCGGAACTGGACTCTGACATCGAGCAGGAGATGCAGATCAACTACGAGCGGCATGTGGGTGGAGCACCCCGCGACGAGCAATTTCACTTCTGCGCCCTGTAGTCCTGATGGGGGGGCGGGGATGAGAGTGGTGGCGGAGTGGTTAGCGCACCGCACTACGAGCAATGGCACCTGGGTTAGCCACTGACCTATGACTCACGCCTGCCTTAATATCGCCGGCACGAATGGTACAAAAAAAAAAGTCAAATTGTGTTCCCTGCTGAAATGTACAATATGGCAGCGCTCGTAAAAAAATTTTTTTAAAGATAATATTAACTTGTAACACGCCGAACATTATTCTCTCTTTCTATCTTTTTGTCATCGTCAGGATAAGATCCAGAAATTCAGAGTGACGGTCCCAGAACTTAAACTCTGACAGTTAATTTGTTTGGCTGTGTCAGGTTGTGCAGGGCTCTCAATGGCACAAATTTGGGCATGCCACTAAGTGACCGAACAGAAAACAAATCTGTGATGAAGTTAAGAGTTATCGTTCGTTGTGAGTGAGTCGACATTAATGCGTTTTCAACTAAATGCTTAAATTCAAGACCAATGAAAAAAAATATTTGTCAAAAGAGCCGCTCAGTGTGCTTCCATATCAGCTGTTGTCCTAACCAAGGTAGTGCCCATTATCCATAACCCTCTCCTTCACCAAAAGGGGTTCACTGGTGGAAACATATTTGTACTGTAATATTTGCCCATGCTTCTGAGCAACGCAGCCACACGATTTTTTGTTAAATTAGCTTTTTCACTTTTAACGTGCGTGCGTTGTGCTGCGTGCGTGCGCGCATGTGTGTGTGCGCGCGTGTACGTGCATTGTGCTGCGTGTGTGCCTGTGCGTATGCGCGCGTGCGCTGCGTGTGTGTGCGTGCGCGTGCGTGTGTGTGCATGCGTGTGTGTGTACGTACGTGCGTGCGTGCGCGTGCATGTGTATGCATGCGTGTGTACGTACGTACGTGCGTGCGTGCGTGCCCAGGTCTACAAGGAGGACCTCCCGCAGCTGCGTCAGCAGAGCCGCGAGAAGAAGCGAGCGGCGACGTCTCAGAGGCGCGAGCGGGCGCCCGGCAGCAGCCTGCGCCTGCACTTTGTGCACGGGTGCGTTCCCACAATGCCGCTGAATGTGGAGGGAAAAGCCAGAGGGGCCCCGGAGCTAAAAATCCACACCGCAAACTCCAGATACACGGCAGGCGTCAGGGTTGGGATCGAACCCACGACCTCGTGCACACCGGACGGGGTGGATGACATCTCGACCGCCGCGGGACGGTGCGGGTGGGCTTGGGGCAGGCGGCGTCGTGGCTAGGCCGCCAGATGGCCTTGGTGGAGACCAGCGATGGCGGAGTTGCAGCGCCCACCCTTAGGGGACACGTCTCATCGACGGAGCAGTGAAATCGTCTCGAGCGCCGGAGTTCGAATGGGTCGTTACGTCAACGATATTGTGAGCGATTGCGACGTGAGTTAGTGGGGGGGGGGTTGGTGCCTTCATCAAGCAGTGGATAGACCGTAGCTGACGACGACGATGCTGCTGCTGATGACGATGATGATGATAATGGTGGCGGTTAGCGATGCGCTGTCCCTTGGCTCCACCTTTACGAGCTCGCACGCTTCGCCGGGGCTCCCGGCCTTCGGGCAGTTCGCTCGCATCGCTGAATAAAAACAAACCTTGAAATGAAACAACAAAACACACACACACTCCTCTGCATGAATGACGTTTCGCGTGGCGTACGTTTGGCGAGGGAGGAGTACAACAGTGGCGCAAGTGGATGGGACGCCGGGCTATGAACTCCGGCAAAACCTGAGGTTGATTCTTGACGATGGGTCAAATTGGTTGTGAGGAATATCTGAACCTGAGCTCTCCCTAGGTTTACTCGGCCTTAACTGAATACCTGGTGTGGTGTGTAAACATCAGCACTGGGGAGATAAAGGCGGCTGGGTGGTGCTTTCTCGCCACACCACCCCCTCGTGTGCCGTGCCAGCCTTCATTGTTGCTCCCGAACAGCACTTGCCCCGATTATCACGGTTGGCTACGTATGGTGCGAAAGAAGTTCAACATAATACACATACACTCGCCGCAATGGTCTGTTAAGGCTTACCGGAGGGGGGATCTTTGTTTGCATGCGTGTGTGTATGTGTATGTGTGTGTGTATGTGTGTGTGGGGAACGGTAGCATAGCGGTTAGTGCGCTGCGCTACGAACCCACTGACCCGAGTTTGATTCCCGCTCACGGCCAACACCAGTGACGGTCCTGGGCCTCCCCTAGGTCGACTCAGCCTCAGATGAGTACCTGGTGCGGCATGTAAACATTACCACTCGGGAGACAAAGGCGGCCAGGCGTGGTGCAGGCCACCCACCCGACCCCTCGTGTGCCGTGCCGGCCTTCGCAGGTGCTCGCCCACAGCACTTTCCCCCGACAGTCCGTTAAGGCTATGCGGGGTATCTTTGCCTTTGTGTACGCGCGTGTGCGAGCAGGTACCGCGGTTACGACTGCCGCAACAACCTGTACTACACGCAGACGGGCGAGGTGGTGCACCACGTGGCGGCCGTGGGCATCGTGTACAACCGGCAGCAGCACACGCAGCGCTTCTACCTGGGCCACGATGACGACATCCTCTGCCTCGCCATCCACCCCGCCAAGGACTACATCGCCACCGGGCAGGTCTGCGGGCGCGTCCGTCCATCCGTTCATTTGCCCAGCTGCCTGTCCCTCCGTCCGTCCATCTGTTCGTCTCTCCCCTTGTGTATGAACGTCCATCTGTCCATTCGTCAGTCTGTCCAGGTGATGATGCGACTGGCGGTCCTTCCGGCTGTCCGGCTGTTCGTTTGTCCAGCTGTCTGTCCCTCCCTTCGTCCGCCCATCTGTCCGTTTGTCCGTCCGTCATCTGCTGGCCATGGCCTCGTTATCCGCCCCGCCAGTGACAACATCGCCACGGGCCAGGTTGGAGGGCACCTGCTGATGTCGTGGTTGTTGTCCTGTTTGTCCATCCGTCCGCTCTCCTGTCTGTCTGACTGTTCTTCTGTCCTTACGTTTTGTTCGTCCGTTTATTCATTTGTACGTCTAATCGTTCATCCTTCCCGCAGGTCCGTTTGGCTCTTTGGCAATCTTTCTGTCCATCCATGTGTCTGTTTGTCTATCAGCTTATACATCTTATCCGTCCGTCTGTTTGTCCATTTGTAACATCAATTTGTGCATCCATCCATCTGTCCATCCATCCATCTGTCCATCCATCCGTCTGTCCATCCATCCATTGGTTTGTCCTTCAGTTTGTCCATCTTGTCCATCCACGTGTTTTTTTTTCAGCCCATCTGTCCATTCACCCATCTATCAATCCACCCACCTCTTCATTCATCCGACTATCTGTCCATCCATCCATCTGTCCGCCTGTCCACACACCCATCCCGCACCATTCGCACGTCCATTTGCCCAACGCGCCCCGAGTCGGTTTTCGCCACCATTGCTTGCTCGACCCGGTGCGAGCGACAGCGGAGGCTGAGAGACGCGTGGGGGGCGGTGGGGGCGCCGTGCGCCCGGTGTGGTTTGCCGCAGGTGGGGCGCGACGCCGCGGTGCACGTGTGGGACACCGAGACGCTGCGGCCGCTCGCCGTGCTCAAGGGGGAGCACCGGCGGGGCGTCTGCGCCGTCGAGTTCTCCGGTACGAGCCGTAGACACGTCACCGCGCCGCTGCAGCGGCCGCGCCACGTCGGAGCCATGCTCGCTCACGCCGAGCCATTTGTACTCGGGGGCATATCTCAATGTGCAACCTGAAACAGATTTTCGTCGTGTTGCGGTTAAAGTAATTTCTATGTGTGTGTGTGTATGTGTATATAAAATTCTCAAATAGATGTTAATCCAATAGGATGGGGGCGTGGGCAGGGGGTGGGGGAGTGGTTTATGTGCAGTCATTGGTGACTGGGCTGGCACCATCAACTCGACGCACGCCGGTTCAATCTCGGGCGACTGAAACCTGGAGTAAAACCCATGAACCCCGCCCAGTGGTGGGATCCCCGGCTTGTCCGTGGCTCCACTCTCAACGCATCCCCAGCCTCGCGCCCGCGTCCTGAGCCCAGCTGCCCCGTCTTTGAGGGGAGGCCTCGAGAGGGAGGGGATTATCCTAAAGCTCATAATTCCCCGGCAAACGTGAACGCTATTAGCCGCGCACGCGCACACACGCACGCACACACGCTTGCCGTTGCGCTCCCATGGCCTAATTCACGCACTGGTTTGGGACGGGAGCTCTGGCAAAGTCGCCGATGTTTGAAGCTAATTTGTCTGTCCCTCTTTCTTTCTTTCTTTTTTCTCTCTCTTGCCAAAGAATCGGCACAAAAATCTTCGCGGTCAATACACCTGGCTCAAGTCCCCACCGCCCACACACCGCCCAGTGTCCCAAAACGATCATCCCATACCAGCTTATAGCAGACACTGATGGCAAGTGTGACTGAGCTTCCAGAACCAGGAATATAAAAAAAAATTATACTGGTAAGAACCTCCTGGTTCCACCAGCCCACAGGGGATTATTGTGTCCGTCCATCGTGCATCCAAAAATGGGAGGGGTGGGACTGGATGGAGAGGGGAGGGTGGGGAGGGGCTGGGTGGGGAAGGAGGGGCTGGGTGGGGAGGGGAGAGTGGGGCGGGGTTGGGTGGGGAGGGTGGGGCTGGGTGGGGGGTGGGAGCGGTGGGGCTGGGTGGGTAGGGGCTGGTCACCCCGTGGTGCCCTTATAAAACTCAACGTTTAACCTACTCACGCCGGCTTGTGCCCGCCCTCACAGTCGGGCATATTTGCGGAATACACCACGCCGCCGTTGACCCTGGCCATTGACCGAGCAACCCAACGTTCCTACCAGCTCCCTCCGCAGGAATGTGTTTTAAACATTCCGTCGTCAATTCACTGGCGGATGAAGGCCTTCCCAACGCGTTTGTTTGACCATACTTCACCGCGCTGGGATGGCTGCTAGGGACTGGTTCAAGCATCACTCGCCACTGATGTTAGCCGTGGCCAGGAATCGAACTCAGGTCGCTGGGTTCATAGCGCAGTGTGATAACCTCTTGCGCCCCCCACTCACCCCTTGTTGTCTTATGCACACAAGCGACACCTCTGAAATCAAAGCGCGCTTCGATTTCTCATCGCGTACGCTTTTTATTCGTGATACGTTTCACGACAGCACGACCGGGAGGCTTGCGACTTTGGCGGTGGCCGGTGATACGGAACACCGTTCGATTTGTAGACGCGAGCATTCACTGGCGCGCGTTCGTGTGAAGTCGTTGCGTGAAATGCGTTGACTGCTAAGACGCCAACGTGTGCGGATGTAATATAGTGGACGCTGTTTTCAATACTCATATGTCGCGCGTATATATGTATATATATATACGAACAACAAAAATGACCAAAATTTCCATTACAATGTTGCTGCTATCCTCTGATGAGCACTGTTGGCTACGTACGATGCGGAAGAAGTTCAACGTACGTACGCGAAATGAACAAGTATCCGTGCCGATTTTTTTTTTTAGCAGAGCAGCGCCATCACCCCTGTGTTTGTGTTAGATGGCAGCCGGTGCAAGGTGCTACCGCTGAGCTCCTTCTGAGAGCCCTCCGAGAGACATGTTGATTGCGTTGCTAATCAAACCGAAATGTTTTCTGTTTAATTCGCGGTGCTGTGGTTTGCGCGATTAAAAGGAAAAACTAATTTTGCTCCGATGCTATTTCGTGCGCTCAGTGGTGACCCCGTTGTAGTCGCATGCTGCTGGATCGTGGATTTGACCTCTGACCCACTCGACCGCCTCCACATCCACCCACGTTGCAGCCATCGTCCCGCTTAGCCACAGCGGGTTGAACGAGCTTACCACTGCGGCTGGAAAGAAAATCCATAATAGAGGTTTTTTTGGGTTAGATCGCGTAAATATGAATGTGTCATTAAACCGGGCAATTATTAAGGGTTTTCACGTAAACAGAACGTAGCCAATTCGTTGCTCATACAGCGCACCGGTGTGTTGGAGAGCAAAGCCACACACACCGGTGACGAACCTTTACTAGTTACTAGTATCAGTGTGTGCGGATTGGCTCTCCAACACACCGGTGTGCTGCACTAGTGACGAATTTGCACGTTCTGTTTACGTGACATCTGTGACACACCTAATTGGCTGTGTCGGGTGGTGGCGGGTTTAACGGCACATTTATATTCACGCGATCCAACCCCAAAAAAAAACTATCATGGATGAACCCCTGTGACCGTCTCATTCCCGCAGCCGGTGCCGCCATCGCGTAATCAAAGCGCGTAGTCGACCGCGTGCAACCACAAGCAACTGTTCTCAAATTCACAGCCACAATTCAATGTCACCGTTGCCCTAATCCGTTAGCCGGCCGGCCACCTCCATGCGTGTTTGTTTTTATTTGTGGCGCTGTGATTATTGTTGTTGTGGTGGAGGGGCGGGTGGGGTTTGATTTTTTTAAAAATTCCGTTGGAGCGCAGAAAAGTAAATTGAATGTCAGGTGGTGAGTCGGCGTGACTCCGCGAGTAATGACTCGCGTTTGTTATTAAAAGCCCACGCGGCATCACGCAATGCCAAGCACTGCGCTATGAACCCGAGCACCCGAGTTCGATTCCCGACCGTGGCCCACATCAGTCGTGGGGGCCTCCCTTAAGTTAAAGGTGCTGTCCTGCGATTGGACATCTGAGACACACCTGGACATCTGTGACACACCTGGAGATCTGTGACACAGCTGGAGATGTGTGACACACCTGGAGATCTGTGATGCACCTGAACATCTGAGACACACCTAGACATCTGTGACACACCTGGAGATCTGTGACACACCTGGACATCTGAGACACACCTGGACATGTGACACACCTGGAGATCTGTGACACAGCTGGACATCTGTGACAAACCTGTACATCTGTGACACACCTGGACATGTGCCACACCTGGACATCTGTGAATAATAACTTTGTAGCTCAGCACCGGGGAGACGAGAGGCGGCTGGGCGTGGTTTCCTGGCCACACCACGCCCCCGCTCGTTCGCCCCCTACGTATGTACGTGTGTATGTCGAACTTCTATCTTGCCATACGTAGCCGACCGTGCTAATCGGAGGTGCGGTGGGGGCAGGGGATGGACAACGGGGCGCTCGTGCCAGACGGCTCTTGCCCCCTACGGTCCTAAAGCTTTCGTGACTGCAGGGATTCATCTTCTTGGTTCTTTCTGTAAAGTCACGTAGAAGGGAAATAATAAAATAATAAAAATAAAGCATAATAAAATATTATGTTTTATTTGTATTATTTTATTATTTCCCTTCTACGTGACTTTACCGAAAGAACCAAGAAGATGAAACCCTACGGTCCTGTTGAAGGCTGCGCCGATTGACCTTCGCCTCTGTTGCGTGTGTCCGTGACGCAGCCGACGGGAAGCGGCTGGTGAGCGTCGGGCTGGACGATGCCCACACCATCGTCGTGTGGGAGTGGAAACGCGGCGAGAAGATTGCGTCGGCCAGGTGATGGGGGGGGGGTTGCCTTTTGAGTTTTTTTCCCCACCGTCACTACAGAGCTACGAATACAGCGGGAACATCAAAGCGAGGGCGAAACTTGAGTTGTTCTTTTTTTTGCGACAACTCGCACGTGACTTGCACGCGCAGTTAATGTAGATTCGATCTCTCTCTCGCTCTCGTGTATAAACTGAATGAGCAGCAACTTCCAAGTCCATGTCCAGATTGGTTATAGCCATAAAACGGCTTCTTAAGTTGATGTGCGGTGGATTAATTCAGCGCCACGCGGTTCACATTGGTTCGCCGTGTGGGTGTGCATCTCGCGGAGTATGCTAAGCACAAAGACAACAATCCCCCATATAGCCCTTTAACAGTCTGTTGGGGCTAGTGCTATTAGCTATCACACACACACACACGTACAGAATCACACACAAAACAAAGGTGCTGCAGTTGAACTGTAGGGGATGACACTGTTAGCAAGCACCTATTACGGCCCATCGTATATAATTATTTCCTGCCGTTTGTCAATCCACTGCTGGATGAAGGCCTCTCCCCCCCCCCCCACGCCACGCCTTGTTTCATCATCACGCTGGACGGTGAAGGTCGGACGTCCAGGAAACCGGTTGGGATGTCACTCACTCGCAACAGGTGTGAGCCGTGCCGAGACTCTCGAACTCACCTCCCCAGAGTTCAGAGTGCAGCGCTCGAATCACTGTGCCCATATGGCACACGGGATACTATTTGACGAGTTACTTGCGAGCAATTTTTTGTTGTTGTACCAGATAAGGCCCGCTGAGCTGTGAAGCTCTGTTTTAGAAGCGACCTGGCCACAAGGGATAGCTCAACGAAGTGGCTCACCAGGTGCAAATTCATTGCAGCCAAATACTCGAAACAGACGTTGATTCTAAATGTGGAGGGAAAGACAAATCCACTCGACCACGGGGAGAATGTACAAAAACTCCAAATGTACATCAGGCGTTAGGGTCGGGATCGAGCTCACGACCTGCATGCCGGGCGAGGTAGTTAACATCTCACCACCGCGGTGCCCCATACTGATGGCATGCGAGGTGCGGTCACGGGCAACCGATGGCATGCGTGGTGGAGTTGCCACCACCTCACTCGGCCGGCCACCGTTTGCGCTTCCCCTGCTGCAGCCTGCGAAGTGAACGCAGCGGCGAGCCGTGCCCAATCCGGGCTCCCGGCAGGAATCGTGACGATCGCCTCCATCCACTTTTGAGACGAGGAAGAGAGCGAGTGGGAGGCGACGAAACCACGTTTATGAATTCCGCTTGCGTGGGGCAAAACAATCTGTCCCACCTGAGATGTCCACCCACTGAAATGCTTTCCTCCGACGCCGCATTTTCACTTATTTATTTTGACTCCGCTCGGAGATTTATTTGGGCTGAGTGCTTAATTCGTTTAATGACGCCGCTGGGAAATTACGCCTTGAATTCAAGGGGCCCGGGCAGATTTAGGGCTCGCACGCAGAGCGCGTAGGAATGGTTGACTAATAATGCAATCCACTCGTCCATCGCATGAGCAGCAATTTTTTATAAAAAAAATTACAGCCCTAATTGAAATCAAATTGACCCAAAAATTGCACACTTCGGCTACACAATGGCGTAATGTGTATTGCAATTACAGCGCCGTTGAATTACAATTCCGATTGTAAAAATTATCTGCGTAAAGTTTGTGCGAGCGATGGCGTAATGGTCCGCGCGCTGCTCTACGAATCCGGTTGTTCCATTACCAGCCGTGGCAACATCGGTTGCGAGAAATATCTGCACCCCCCGCCCCCCCCCCCCCCTCACCATGCTCCCGTACTTTACCAATCCTCACTGACCATCGTGGTGAAGTATGGTCAAAATAACTCTCATGACTGCCAAGTGTTGGCGACTCCTCTAGGAAGTGAGTTGCCGAACGAACCTCAACAGTTTGTGAGATGTTACTGTTTAGTTCAGTGTTCTTCACTAATTTCCAGAGTGGGTGGGGGAGGGCACTTTCTCCGATAAGACATCATCAGTGTGAGGGCCGCCACTCCATTTGAAGCCATCGGGGGTTTGACAGCAGCACGATGATGATGATCGGGGGTTTTTCACCATTTGTGTGATTGTCGAGAGCCGCACATCACGGGACGCTCAGTGGCCCTTGGGGCCCTGCAATGAAGAACCCTGGTACAGACCTTCGAAAGCCATCAGAAATGTCACTCGACAATTTACCAAGCATCACCCTTCCTACACTGGTGCAGAAGCCGCAGTAGAGAGCCGTGCAGTCGCTGCTAAATCCACACCACGCGCCTCGTCCCAGAAAGTCGACGGATTATCAGAATCTTTATTTAGACTGGAGGGAAGGAATCCGTTCGAGCTGTGAAGCTCTTTCGCACAGATGCCCAGTATGGGGCACGGGGTCACCGAGTTACAACAACAGCGACAACAAACGACACAAATCGTCGTTTTGTCGCTTGAAGTGGGATTTGTCCTCACGATCGGGACCCGCGGCGAAGTCGTTGGATCTGGAGACCAAATCTCGGTGACCGGCGCAGTCACGCGGGGAGGCCTTCATCCGGCAGTCGATTGTCATGGAAACGTGGAAATCATTCTTATTTTTGTTATTATTATTATTATGCTTGCGTCGTGCAATTTTTGCGAGACTCGCACACGGAGCCGTATTGCGGGGGGGGGGGATATGCAAACACGCAGCAACCGCGCTTGACTTGACGCCCTAGATCGAAACCTCATTTCTTCAGAACTGCTTTTAATGTCTAGTCCATTCCCCCCCACCCTAACCCTCCCCCCGCCCCGGACCTGCCATTAGCACGGTCGGCAACGTACGGCGCGAAAGAAGTTCAACGTACATACAAAAGAGTTTGAACGTTCGGAACGGGCCCCGTCGCGCACCAGGACCACCAGGATGGGAGCGGAGCACCGACGGACCCCCCCCCCCGACCCCCCCCCCGGTGAGGGCTGTCCCACGGCGCGGTGCCGTATCAACGCAACGGCGTCGCGCTGAAGGCCAGCGGAGCGTTCAGTCGTTTGTCTTGCACTGGGTTGTGTCGTCGTGTGCTTTTGTTTCCATGAACGGGTCAGCGGCATCATTGGAGCGGCGGTTATCGACGATTCAACTAATTTATTCGCATATCGACGATTGCTTTAGGTAATCAATGAGTCGACATTAGTCTCGTAATTAACACGTATCTTTTTTTTTTGTTACGTACAGCGAGCGCATTTTGAGATATATCGACGTGGAAGATGCCTTATGAAATAAATATATACAGTTCAATCATTATTATTTTTACATGCAGTAATTCTGCCCCTTTGTGGTTCGACGCACGTGTTCTGACCTCTTACATTTTCTTTTGACGTTAGCCGTCTTGAATGTAATTACATTGCTGCAGCCTCAGCGATTTTCGATCTTTCCAGGGGCTCTTACTGGTGGCAACCCTGTGCTCTTCGCCCAAGGCCCGGCCACCAGACGTTTTGCTGCGTAGGCTGCCCGTACACTGGAGGTCGCAAACGGGTTTTGATTCCTTACCCGTATCCGTACCCGGCCACACCAGGGTCGCAAATGGGTACCCGTACCCGTACCCGGCCGGGTACGGGTACCCGTTCCCTACCCATACCCGTACCCTACCCGAAATGAGTGACAAACGGTTACTCACCAGTGACTCACGGCCTACCCGTACCCGTACCCGGCCGCACCAGGGTCGCAAACGGCTACCCGTACCCGGCCGGATACGGGTAGCCGGGTATCGGGTAGGGTACGGGTATCGGGTAACCGGTTGCGACCTCTGCCGTACACGCTGGCGCTGGTGAATCAGTGTGACTGTTGCCCGGTTACAGCCACGAGCCACCTACGTCTGCATCGCATTCACATGTGTATACTGTGTGTCTATATGCTCTCTCTTTGTTTATGTCCTGGCCACCACGGCAGGGGTCACAAAGAGAAGATCTTCGTGGCCCGATTCAACCCTCACGATGCCGACAAGCTCGTGACCGTCGGCATTCACCACATCAAATTCTGGCAAGTCACTGGTGAGCTCTCCACCAGGGATGGTGGCCGGTTAACGCCACGTGTGCGGGGGATCGGGGGGGGGGGGGGGGGGGGGGGGGGGGACCTGTGGACCCAATGCCCCTTGTGCGCGTGAGTTGTGGTCGAATGTCTCAAATGTCCATCAATCTGTCCGGCCGTATCTTGTTGGGTCCTATCTCGTGTCCTCTGACGTTCATTACGCGAGAGTTTTTTGTTCCCTCCCCCAAATGAAATGAGGGCCGTGCGTTGGCAGACACGTCGGGTGTTGCCACCAGGAGGAGTCCGCTGAGACTGGAGACGGAGTGGCTGCCAAAGTTAAGGGCGCCGCGGTGGCGAGGTGTTAACTACCTCGCCTGACATGCGGGAGGCCGTGGGTTCGATCCCGACCCTGACACCTGCTGTATATTTGCAGTTTGCGTGTCTCTCTCCCCGTGGTCGCGTGGATTTTTCTCCGGGTCCTCCGGTTTTCCCCTCCGCATTCAGATTCAACATCACGCGTTCAGAGTGTTTGGCTGCAATTCATTTCCACGCGATAAGCCACTTCGTTGAGCTATCGTTTGCGGCCAGGTCGCTTCTGAAAAAAAAGAGCTGCATAGCTCAGTGGGCCTTACCTGAAACAATAAAAAATAGTTTCATCGCTTCGGGACCACACAGAGATGGAACGACTCGGATTGCTACGACCGCGTGGATGTTCGCCGCTGTGCTGCCGCGCGGCTCTCCGGCGTTTCGTCCGCAGTTGTGCCGCGGGTTGTTCGGCACGGCGTCCGACGTTTCGCTCCACGTGGCAGTGAAATGGGAACCGAAGGAGCTCCCAGCACATGGGGGGGGGGGTTAGAAACGTCGGGGGGGGGGGGGTGGGGTAGGTAGACGGCTTGACGCAACAACGCGCGGAACGACCCCAACAGGTGGCAACTGCTCGCGGACACCTTTAACTGGCAGTGGATAGACCATGGCTCGCGATGCAAGGCAAGGTGCTTTGATCGGAATCTCACGAAGCTCTTCCAGCGCCGACCTGTAGCGGCGCCGCCGACCGTGGTGTAGGGCGCTCGCCAATAGCGGCATCCCTCGACGAGCAACGGCCGCCCCCGCTCACGAGGCCGTCGTGTTGTCGTTCGCGCCCCCACCCCACCCCCCTCCACCGCAGGCGGTGGGCTGACGTCTCGGCGCGGCGACTTCGGGGCGCTGGCGCGGCGCGACACCATGATGTGCGCCGTGTACGGCAAGGCGGAGGACACGGTGTACGCGGGGGCGGCGCGCGGGGACGTCTACCTGTGGAAGGGCGCGACGCTGCTGCGCACCGTCAAGGCCCACGACGGGCCCATCTTCAGCATGCACGCCCTGGAGAAGGTGAACCCGGCGCTTGCCGCATCGCGAGCTCGGCTGACGCTCGCGAGCGACAGGTCGGGTCGGCTCCTCCCGCTCGCAAGCCCACGTCGGCGACGGACGTCCAAACCGGTCGCCCGGGGCGGCCTCGCTTAAGTCGACTCGGCATTAAGCGAGTGCCCGGTGCGATGCGTACAAAACGCTGGGGAGACAAACGCGTGCCGTGTTGTTGGCCTTCCTTCGTAGGTGTTCGTTAACGGCACATGTCCCAACCAGCTGTTAAGGCTATACGGTGGACCTTTGTGTTGTGTGCAGGAGGTCTCCCGTCCTCTTGTGCTGCCCGCGTGGTCCGAAAGTTCGGTCAGCGCAAACTCCACTCCAGCAACCGAGGCTTCCCGTTATAGCCACGGTGGAGAGATGTTATCTCCCTCGCCTGGTATGCTGGACGTCGTGGGCTCGATCCCAACCCTGACGCCTGCTGCTGTATATTTGGAGTTTGCATGTTCTCCCCGTGGTCACGTAGATTTTTCTCCTGGTCCTGTTTTTTTCCCCTCCCCGTTTAGAATCAACATGCATCTCGGAGTATTTGGTGCTGCTATACATTCCCACGTGATAAGCCGCTCGGTTGAGACATCGTTTGTGACCAGGTCGCTTCCCAAAACGAGCTGCATAGCTTATATTAAGTTCGCTTGCTTGCTTGCTTGCGCGCTTACGACCGTGCAAATCTTTCGGTCGTTTTTTAACCCACTTCCCGTGATCCAATCGAGCTGACATTTTCCACACAGACTCGTTGTGCATGACAATTAATGTTCGTGAAAATTAATTTCCAAAATTTTACACTGTTTAGGACAAAAATATTATATTTAATTACCAATTGCTTAATGCTTGCGCTGCAATCATCTGACCCAGAGGTGGCAGCCATCTCAAGCCAGAGGACGAGAGGACTATAGCCGCCACGCATATAAAGGATTTATAGTGAAAAACTTTGTTTTTACGGGTTAATTTTTTGTTCTTCTTCCTCTGTCTATTTCAACAAACACCCACCCAACGATGCTGCTGCACGGTCCCTTGAGACGCGGCTGCGTTGTGCCGTGTCGTCCCGACGTCGTTGACCAGCGTCGGCCTCCGCGCGAGGAGGCCCAGTCCGGCCGTTGAAACTTTTTTTTTTCCCATCGAACGGAGCCTCAAATATTCTTTCTCTGCCGGACAAAAGCGGCACCGCCATCAAACTGTCAGGCGCGGCCTTTTAACGCCGCCGCTTTCAACACAAAAGTGGCCGTCATTTGTCAGCAGGCATGCACCTGCCGTGGCCCCTGTCTTACCAGACAATAATGCGTTTGTCAATTTTTCTCTATTTTTTGGGGGGGTGGAGGGGGCGTTTGGGCTTGGGACAGTGGTGGTGGTGGTGGGTTGGGGCGGGGATAAATGGTGCCAATACGAGATGAGATTCTGTGTTGGTATTGTCATATCTAAATCGGTCAACCGTCCGACAGGCCGAATCGATATTGTGCGTGCCGGGGCTGTCTTCTGCGTGCGACGGGCAAAGTAACTTTGATTGTCGGACGGCGCTCCCTGCCCCCCCACCTCTCTCTCTCTTACCGAGCGCCTATTAATGGCCTCGGCTGTTATGTCAATAGACAAACACCTTTGAGGATTGCCCGAGCAAATGATCCACAGCACTTGAAGAAGCACTTTGTTCTCAAAATAACTATTACCATATTCCTTGGATTATGACGCAACTTTATATTTTTTCTGGGGGGGGCCTGCGAATTCGAGCAAAAGTTGTCGGACGATCGTTGTAATACGGTAGGCGCGCGTGCACATGTGTCTGTGCGCGTGCGTGTGTCTGTGCGCGTGCGTGTGTCTGTGCGCGTGCGTGTGTTCAGCGCGTGCGTATGTTCAGCGCTACTCTGCGCTACGAACCCGGCGACCCGAGTTCGATTCCCGCTCACGGCCAACGCCGGTGACGATTACCTAAACCGGTACTGGGCCTCCCCTAGGTCGATTCAGCCTCAAATGAGTACCTGGTGCGGTGTGTAAACATCGCCACTGGGGAGAGAAAGTCGGCCGGGCGTGGTGCTGGCCACCCATCCCCTCGTGTGCTGTACCACCCTTCATAGGTGCTCGCTAACGGCGCTTGCCCCAACAGTCTGTAAAGGTGACACGGGGGATCTAAGTGATCATTGTCGTTGTGTTTGTGTGTCGGCCCCGGCGTGTGCGTGCGAGTGTGTGTTTTCTTGTGTGTACGCAGGTCTGTGTGTGTGTGCAGGTCTGTGCGTGTGTGTCTTTGCATGTCTGTGCGCGTGTGTGTGTGCAGGTCTGTGCGTGTGTGTGTGCAGGTCTGTGCGTGTGTGACCAGATTTGAATAACTTTATTGACACCGGCCAGAGGTTTGGGGTGCGTCTTATTTTCCGGAGCGTCGTATAATTCATGGAACATGCTACACCTTGTGTGTGGTCACAACAATGATCACAATACAAATAGCAACAACAATAAGAATTATTTATTCATTTACAAAGTAAAGCCTCCACTTTCCCAAGAGCACTGTTGCATTCTAGGGGACTCTCTGAGGCTTTTCGTAGAAAAATGCAGAAATATTTTAGTCCGACCATTATCACGCTTGTCAACAATGTATTGCCGTTTGTAAATTCACGGTTGGATGAAGGCCTCCCCCACACCACCGCGTTCGTTGCGGCGATGGTTTGAGCGTTCCTCGTCACGCTGCTCAGTGCGGATTGGCCCTTGTCGGTTGGCACGTCACGATGCCCTTGTCGGTTGTCACGTGACGATGCATCGTCACGTGACAACCGCATGCACGTACAATGCTCCGTGCATGTGCGTGGGAATCGATCGTTGTCCGTTCACATACAACGCCAAGTATTCATACTCTTAGGTTTTTTCGGTTAAAGTCATGTAGGTCAAAAAATAGAAATAATAGAAATAATAATAATAGAAATAAAATAATAAATCACGACGTTTCGGAGGCAAGACAAGTCTCCGTCATCAGGTGGGACCGTCACAGCTAAAATTTACTGTATCAAGTGAGGCAAAATTCCAAGAGACAAGCTCTTAAATACAAGTTAAAGGGGGAGGGGGGGGCTTATCTGAATGTGGTAGCCAATGAATGGAACGTGTTGGGGGGGGGTGGGCGGGGCTAAAAGAGAACAATAGGTGTTCCTCAACTTCGGGTTGTAACCGGTGTTGGCTGACAATCCAAATAAAAAAAAGGCAGTACTGTTAAACACTAGGGTTGTCAACACTCGGTAAAGTAGAATAGTACCTGTCAAATAAGATGGTACAAATATTTTTGTAGTTAAATCTTTTTTACATGGTTAATAACATCTTTCCAATGAAGTTTGCGTTCAGAAAAGCTTCACTGCGCCCCACCAGAACGCGCGGCATTCACGGCGATGACAAAAGCATAATTTGATTCGCAATCGGTGGCACAGCTGTTCAAGTGTGCATGTGGTGTACACACGCCTGTCAACCCGTACGATTCAGCCGTATTCTTGTGCAGGGAAATTGAGTTTTCAGGTCCGTACGGCGTACAGCCGTTTCAATACGGGGGGGAAAAAAATATATTTGTTTGTGTTTCTTCCTTGTGATGGGACTTTGTAGGATGAACGTTGAGATTTATAAGGGGCACGGGGGTGACCAAGAAGATCTGAATTGGTCTGTAATAAGGTATTGGCACTGATAAGCGGTTGACAGGTTTGTGTACAACTGCGCTGAGAGAGAACCGGGCACTGGGTTAATCTCCCCTTGCGCATGATGGCAACGGCAATGCGTTCAGAATCTAGGCGCCAATGTCGACGTCTGCTGGCTACGACGAGAGAGAGCCCTCGGGAAGAGAGAGGGAGAGTTCGTCTAAGTTGTGCCGTTCCTCCTCGACTGAAATGAGCTCAAGACCACAGTGGGTGTAACTGCACCGTCCGGAGCGTGGGCGGCAGAACCGGCCCTAGACCTTTGGGGGCCCTAAGCAAAATTTGGTTGGAGGCCCCTTTGATGTATGATTTTTTTCACCCACTCGCTAGCAGTGACTCTAGGGCGCCCTCTGCTGGCCACGGGGCCCTTTGCAATTGCAAGGGTCGCTTAGTGGCTGGGCCGGCTCTGGTGGGCGGCATGGCCAAAGTCGTGGCTGGTGTCTTCAATTTTTCATTCACGGAGGGGATGTTACGCATCGGCCTGCTGGTGATGTTTCCGATGCTGTCGATGGTTCCACCGCCCTTGTCTTCCAGGTGGTGGAGGAGGTGGAATGTCAAGGCCCAGAGGTGCGATGTTTTGGTCTCGAATTAGGTGTCTATTTACGGGCTACGGAGAAGTGGGGAAGGTGAAAAGGGGAGGGGAGAGGGGGGGGAGATAATTTCATTCGTTTGT
This sequence comes from Entosphenus tridentatus, assembly GCA_014621495.2. Classification (NCBI taxonomy): domain Eukaryota; kingdom Metazoa; phylum Chordata; class Hyperoartia; order Petromyzontiformes; family Petromyzontidae; genus Entosphenus; species Entosphenus tridentatus. The sequence continues at coordinate 3,858,993 of CM025629.2, forward strand.
AGCCAGGCTGATGCCAAACCACAGAGAACTGCTGCTCGCGAACCAATCATAAAAATTCGTAGCGGAGGCAAAACAAAAAATGACATAGCATCAATTAAAATGTTTCACCTGGATGAATCCCTTGAGGTGGACTCATATCGTTTGCAAGAGGTGTTCAGGAGTGTCGATTGGCACGTCCATGGCAAAAAAAAAGCACGTGACAACGACGTGCACCGGCGACGCGCGTGAATTGTCACGCGCCCAATGCCGCCTCTCCAAGCTCGCCGTGTGGCCGTGCGCAGGGCTGTGCGAGGTGTGAGTGGGGCCCAAGGGGGGCCCTCTTTGTCTGTCCAGTTCCTTGCCCTCGGCTGCTTCACCACCACCTCTGACATAATGCCAAACACTCCATTGCTCTTCAATTCCATTACTTTCGGTTGTTTTTTTTAATTGTGGATTCGTTGTAAAAGTTTAAATACACATTTTTAATTATTACAACTATTTGGGTTTCAGCCCATAACTGGCAGTCATCGCCAACCTGCTAGTATGACTTTAACGATCAAATTACACGAAAGAATGTTTCTAATTATCGGTACATTTTGTTACCCAGGAAAGCCTCACAGGAGGTTCCTGCCAAACTTTCGCAGTCCGAGGCAGTGAAATTTGGGGAAAATTTGGACCATGACACCGGCGCACGAATGACCTACTCTTGCGAATCACATGGCGGGATCTTTAACGTCCACTGTGAAGAAGACGGCGCATGGTGTATTTGTATGGTTTTCTGTGCCCGCAGTGTTAACCAGGGCGGCACCTGGTTTTGAACCGGCAATCTCTGCGTCAGGCGGTGAAGGCGCTACCAACTGGGCCCCTCCAAATACAGCCCTGCAATCCCGTGCCCACGTCACTGCTGGCGGAAAGGCCTCCGCTAGCGATAGCCATAGAGACCCCACACTCGACCGTACTTGGGCCTACTCCTCTACGCTGGCCGAACGTCTTAGTGGGGGGAGGCAGCCAATGAACCCCCCCCCCCCCCACGGTAATCCAGCTCTCGTTTCGGTGTCCTTCTTCAGGGCGTTGCCGCAATGGGCTAATGGAGACGGACGTTGAATGCTCCAAAACGCTCGCCTCGCTCGCCGACGGGAGACTGCGCGGAGCGTTACGAGCGCCGATAAAACTCCAGCCGCCAGCTGGCCGCCCGCCCCGCCCTGGCCTAGCGTGAAACGGGAGGAAGGGATTGGGTTTAAAAAAAAATCTTACGAATGTTACGTTTACGGCGTACCTTAATGAGGTTTTAAGAGTGCGTTTTACGGTCAGATTTACTGCCGCCTTCGAGTTTCTGCACGGGTTCATTATGCTCGCGCGCAGGAAATAGCGGCGATGAAACGCCATAAATCGGGATTTGGCGATCGCGAGCGATGGACGGAGCCGTGCGGCGTTTGTGAGACGGTGAATTGCGGTTCGTTTGACGTCAATATCCGGCACGGTTAAGACGCGTGCGTGGTTCCCGATCGGCGTCTGAACATCATCGTCACCCGTCATTATCCGTGGTCTATCCGCTGCTGGTTGGAGGCCTCCCCGCGCCATCTCCATCCCTCACGGCCCTGCGATGTCACAGCCCATCTTGAGCCGGTGGGTTTTCACCGGATGTGCTCCGCTTTCCTCCCACGTATACAAAAAAAAAACCCCATCAACTGGCTGAAAACATCTTCCTGTATGGAGGACTGCAGAGCTTCGGCAATTGATTGTGGCACCGACTCACCGGCAGGCTTGCTGCCTCGCAGCTCGTGTCTGATCGTGAGATGGAAGCTTGCCCCGGACGATAACGACCGCTCTGTGTGTAAAACTGAACCGTAATTACATCGTTGCACGAGGAGAAAGGCTTCGACGCCATTGCTTATTCGTAGCAATGAATGCACTGATTCGAGTAGAGGGGGGCTGAGCCTTTATCAGAGGGGGGGGGCAGCCCCCTCAAGCTCCCCCCCCCTACTACTCCGGGGCTGACCTTGTGTGCGCGTGGTGTTGTTCCGCTCGCTAGGGGTTCGTCACGGGAGGGAAGGATGGAATCGTCGGACTCTGGGACGACAACTTCGAGCGCTGCCTCAAGACGTACGCCATCAAGAGGTCGTCGCTTGCGCCGGGCTCCAAGGGTAGGCCCTGAGAGCCCTTCGCCTCCTGCCCGTCCGTGCGTTCCGGAGAAAGAGAGAGAACTCTCGTGTCAAACCTACTCTCGTAGCCCGTCTTCTATCGGAGTCCGTGGATGGGCAGTCTTCATATCACCGTACAGGCGTAGCCCGCCTTCCATCTTTCCCTGGGACAATCTTCACGTGAGCCTGGCGTGCACTTCTGCCGTCTCTGTACAGGAGAGAGAGATAGTTCTCTTTCTTTATGTGATAATAAAAAAAATATTTCCAAAAATGCTACGGTTTCAGCAATAACACCGTGGCTTTAAAAGAATGTATAGATAATGTAGTTAACATTTCAGGCAATGGCCGTTCTCCCGGGATAACCTGTCATCTTGGTACAGTTCTGTATAGGAGAGAGTCTTCATATGTAGAGCGGATAAGCAGCGCACTCACTGACGCACTCACTCACATACTCACTCGCTCACCTACTCGCTCACCCACTCACACACCCACTCACACACCGACTCATCCACTCATTGACGCATCCACTCACACACCCACTCACTCACCCACTCACTGACGCA
>CM025629.2:3911515-3922617 GCA_014621495.2 Entosphenus tridentatus
TGTGCCGTGCCGGCCTTTATAGGTTCTCGCTAACAGCACTTGCCACGGGGGATCTTTGTCTTTATCTTTGTCTGTGTGTGTGTCTGTGTGTGTGTGTGTGGGAGCGGTGGTGTAGCGGTTAGCGCGCTGCGCTTTGAAACCGGCGACCCGAATTCGATTTGGGTCTATCTGAACCGGTCCTGGGCCTCCCCTAGGTAGACTCAGCCTCAAATAAGTACCTGGTGCGGTGTGTAAACATCGCCGCTGGGGAGACAAATGCAGCCGGGTGTCGTGCCTCGTGTATCATGGCTGGCCAAATTAGGTGCTCGCTTAACAGCACTTACCCCAATAGTCCATCCACGCACGTACGCATGTTAAACTTCTTTCGCACCGTACGTAGCCAACCGCGCTTATCGGTGGTGCGGTGGCGGTGGGGGGAAGGCCAACAACACTAATCACAACAACAAAGCAGTTCTAAAGAAATTAGTTTTAGGCTACATGGTGGGGGGAGGGGGGGAATCCTTCGTCTTTGTCCGCGTGCGATGACCGAGCAGCACACAGGGTGAGGAGGTGCTCGGAATTTGGCCGCGCAACGCTGAGAAGTGCAACGTGAACTGCGCGAGCGTCTCCCACTCGGGCCTCACCGTCGCCACCGGCGACGACTTCGGCCTCGTCAAACTCTTCGACTTCCCGTGCCAAGAGCGATTCGTGAGCTCCCGCGTCGCGTCACGCCCCCCCGCCACCCGCCCCCCCACGCCACCCCCGCCACCCCCCGCCCGCTCGCTTTCGCTCCGCGCGACGTTGTCCCGACGTTTCTTCCTGGCCGCGCGTGCCGGGCTCGCGTTCTCGTCGACCGGGATCATCGGGGAACCTCGCAATGTTCGCGCCGTACCCATGTGGCTCACGTCCGCGTGCCGGGAGCGTGTTCGGGAAAAAGCCGCTGCATCGTAGACCGCGTGGGTTATCGCGGCAGCACGAACGCGACAACCCACGCGGTCGTACGTCAGCATCCAATTAATCGGCTCGTTGAAACCACCGACGGCGCGGTTACGCGAGGTCGCCGTGCCGCTGTCTCCGTGTGCAGACGAAACACAAGCGGTTTACCGGCCACTCGCTGCACGTGACGGCCGTGCGCTTCTCCCAGGGAGATCGATTCCTGCTCACGGCAGGAGGCCAGGACAGCAGGTACCCTCGTCCACAAAAATAACCCCCCTTCCCCGAGCACCGAGCCGACTCGCCACCTATTAACGCCGGTACGGGGCATTCTGTGCTACCTCCGTGTGGATTGACAACAGCAGATTAAAGACGTCGCTGTAGATTTGTTATCCACTCCACTTGTCTGCTCCGAAGCAGAGCGGATCTCGTCCATTGCCCCTTCAAAGGAGTGAAGGCAGCAGCAGCGGAGTGTTTCCAATGTGGCCGATGGTTTGAGATTCGTGGCCACACTCGCAGGGCACTGGAGCATGAGTGGGTGGTGTGGCCAGCACCACGCCCCGGCTACAAATTGTCTCCTCCCGGTGCCTGCCGATGTTCACACACCCCACCAGCTACTCACTTAAGGCTGAGTTGACCTAGGGATGGCCTTGATTCGAGTTGATTAAGATATCACCACTTATCCGCTGATGTTAAGCGGGACTGGGAAGTGGGATTGCCGGGTTCATAGCGCAGTGCAATGATCACCCCACTTGCTGTACTGCCATCTCCAGGCCATCTCACTCGCAGCACAGTGCTCTTGAGAGTTCGGCAAAGTCCAGTGATCCGCCGACCTCTGCCTGCAAAGTGACGGGTTCGACACGCACCGCCGCGCGTGTCCTGTACGCTATAGCTGCGGGATAGGATTATTGAGGGTTTAATTCACTGGATTCAGGTGCTAGCCTTTGTGTACAGAAATACCCTTATTTTTTCGTATTCAAGGTAGTCATTGCTATTGTTATCATCAGCTTTCTGTTTCGCTTAGATTGTATCGTTACTTGTGAGTGTAGTTTTATTTTTATGTACAGCGCTTTGAGATACTTCAACATGAAAGGCACTTTATAAAATGCAGGTTGTTTTTATTATTACTTGGAGGTGGAACAATGGCATTGTTTTCCGCACTGCGTTATGAAACCGCCAACCCGAGTTGGATCCCGGGTCACAGTTCACATCGGTGTGCGAGTGATACCTGAGCAGTTCCTGCCCCCCCCCACCCACCCACTACCCATCACCAACCCGCACTGACCAGCGTGGTGAGGTATGGTCAAACAACTCCCATGGCCCGCAAGGCGCGGAGAGGCTGTCATCCAGCAGCGGACTCACAATGTGCTGAAATGTAATTGTATATACATATATCTTTTCATTATTATTAAAACTATTCACTGGACCTGTTTGGGGTTTCCCGCGGATTCCACGCACATTCACTCAGCCATGGAAAGCAGTTCATCTCCGGCGTGGCGTGGACGAGTTCCGAGACATCCTGCGTGCCCATTTGCCCCCCGCCCCCCCCCGCCGCCCCCCGCCCTCTGTCTCTCTCTCTCTCCACGCAGCGTGTTCGTGTGGAAGTGCCAATGATCGTCGGGCGATGGGGGAGCTCGGAAGACGGGGTGCGAAGCTGCCCCCGCTGCTCCCTGGGGGCCCACCGCCGCGGGGAAGGAGAGAAGGAAGGAGCGGCGGCGCTTTTGCCATCCTTACCGGAGCGCGGCACAGGCGTGTTTGTGGGTTCCGTGCGGCGCTCGATGGATACATTTTTGGTTGACGCCGATCGAAGTGTCTCGGCTCCTGATCGATGGGTTCGGTTCAACCCTCCGTCGAAGGGCTGCCGCGGCAAATGCGTGCTCGGGTCGCGGCTCCGGCGGGTGTCGTTTCGCCATTGAGCCTGCTTTCGAAAGCACTTACGTGGAGCTGAATTGGCGGTGGGATGAACGGGTCCGCTGTTTGCGGTAAGACTCGGCGGTTACGGAGGTTTGCGATCGCAGGTGAAGCGAAACTCTCCGCGATTTCACGAGCCGCGCGGACTGACGTGTAGCGATGCCTACGGACGTTGCACCGTTCTCAGAAGCTCGAGCAGGTTTGAGCCTGGTGAGCACGAGGAGCAGTGACCACCAGGGGCTTGCCAGGTGTTGTAGGCTCAGGCTGCAAAGTGGCCAGGAGATGGCAGTATTGAGTGTCGCCACTGAGTACGCTTGGTGGGTCTTTCCTCCGGATACGCTGCTTTTCTGCCACGTGAAGCCAAACACACAATAATGCTGCAGCAACCCACCTAAACAAGCCCTGAAACTCACGGAGGCTTCAATGGCTAAATCTTTGGCATTGTTACAGAGGCGCCCGCGGTGTTTGGCTGGCGAGTGTCGCTGCTGTCCATCCCAACTATGTCAAGGTCAGTTCTCGAATGCGAGAAATAAATCGCACAGCCACTGGCCTCGCGAGGGGGCGAGCTCTCGCCCGCCGTCGCGATTGCGCGCCGACATCGGCCTCTGCCCCAATTATTTTCCGCGTAAAATTTCCGCTCGGTGGAAAGTCGTTAATGGATTGCACGGATGTGGGCCACAGCCTAATTATGTACGGCCTGGGTACGTACGGCCTGCGCACGGCCTGGGTACGTACGGCCAGCGCACGGCCTAGGCTGGCCCATGCTTTTACCCCTTTTCCGTTGGCACCTTCCGAGCGCCACGCTAGCCACAAAGCCCTCGGCAGTGTCACGGGTGGTTTTGCGCCCACCGACTATTTTGCTGGAGCCGAGCCAGAACACAAACCCTGGAGCTGTGGCCTCACAAGACATTCTGAATCTTTGGCTCAGTGCCAATAGGGGGTGGGGGCAGGGCTGACGACGCATCTCGTATCGTGTGTGACGTCGGTCGGTACGCCGTGAGGACAACGGCGTCACCGCGTCGTCGCCCAAGCGGCACGGGTCGATCGGTGCGCGTCACGACAAGCGGCACGGGCTCGGCTTCTGCAGTGGATAACAACCGGGCGGCTACTGCGCCGTGCCGGGCTGGCTCGGGTTTGCGCTGTGGGAAAAGGGGTTTTTCGTGGTCTGAAGTTTGGAGATTCGTCGGTCCCCCGATGTATGTGCCTGTGGTGATGCTGCTGCTCCTGCTGCTGCTGCTGCTGCAGCCATTTCTTGATGGCAAGACGCAGCTGTGTGGAGACGCAGCTGTGTGGAAACGCAGCACTTTGCTGCCGATGCGACCGCCGCCGTCGCCTCGACGTTTTTGCGAAGCGCGGGGGGTTAAGCGCGGCCGTGTAAAGTATCGTAGTCCCTTCGTCCAATGGACCCGTGTACATACGACTCAATGAGGCGCAGCGGTAACGCTACCAAACGTCCCACTTCGGCCGGGACAGTTTCGGTGGTTTCAGAAAGTGTGTCCAGGTGTTCTCGAAGCTTTAATGAAAATCGCGATTTTGTACCCCGGTTTAACATTTGGGGACCCTGTGCTCCTTACTCATGATTTAGGGGCGAAGGGCAGAGCTACATGTGGAGTTGGGTGGGACTACCTGGGTAGTGGGCGGGGCTACCCGAGCAGTGGGCAGGGCCAACGTCAGAGCGGGGCTAGTGGTTGGGTGGGCGTGGCTATGTAAAAGGAGGCGGGGCGTGAAAGTGGAGGAGGCTCCCAGAAATGTGGGCAGCTTTACGCGGCGGTTGGCTTGAGGCACGTGTCAATAAGTCAATGGCAGTGTTGTGTACTTGTACGTGACCTGTGAATAGTTCATATTCGTGTACGAGAGTGGCTGTGAGTGCGTGCACGCGCGCCCGTGTGCAAGTGTACATTCAATGAATGGTGGATGTCGTTCACCTGAATTTATATCCGTAAATGCCGAAAGTTGCTTTAATTGGGACTGCGTGAAAGGCCGTGTGTGAATTAAGGGCAAGCTGCATGAGTGTTGAAGATCTCACCGGATACTGACCCAGCCTACCTAGACTCAATCATCTGTGGGTGAAAACAACAAAAAACACAACCCCAAAACTACAATCGCGAGTGTTGTTAATAGTCGTATCACAGTACCATGTATTATTATTACTTACAGCAGGATAAGTGGAGAATGTGTGTGTGTGCGTGTGGATCATTTGCCCTGTGTGGCCTTAGCGTAAACGTCAACTCCATCTCGCCGCGCCGTTCGTACAGATTCGGTGTTAATTAACGGCGTCTCGGTCGATCATTTTCTTTCTCTTTTCATCCTCCGATCTCAACATCCTGCACCGGACGCAACGGCCCGTTTGGCTTGCCAGTCATCGTTACTGCAGCCTGGTGAAAATACACGGGGACTTGATTTCAATGGAACTTCGTGGATGTTGTTTATGTTATTGTACATCCATCGGTTTGGTGCTATTGTGCTGCGGGCTCTCATTTACCGATTCGTTCGTGTACTCAATTGAGGCTAATGGATATTATTTTAGTCCTTTAACCTACCGGGGCGAGGTTGATGTTAAATATAAACCGCTGCAGTCATTTTATCTCCGTGGGTTGTCGCAAAGTAAAATGTCGTTTTATTTTTTGTTGCTAAGACAAAGACACCGCTCGTTATCGTGTGGCAGTACGCAGGCAAGCGAAGCAGTGCCAGGAGACTCGGCTCATCACCTTTAGCCACGATCCAGCCACCGCTGGATGAAGGCTTCCCCACAGCCGTCGGCATCTCTCTCGCGCGTGGTCTTGCGGTGCCCCAATCCATCCCGTGCGCTCGTGCGCCCGAGATGTGATTTCACTCCTCCATCTCCGCGGTAGGCGTCCTCTCGCCTATAATAAGAGGACCGCTTTTTTTTTCTTGCTTTTCTTATCCTCACTTGGGCGCACGTAATGGGATAGGATGACGTAGTTCCACTGGGCCACGTCCAGGTCACTTGCGGTCGGGTCAATTGCGCAATTAAGTGCGGATGATAGGACAATGGCTTTGCAGCCACTCCTGGCTTGCGCCTGTTATCCTTGCAAAAGCGCACTTGATAGGAATAAGGAACTGAAAATACGGATATGAGGAATTTTCTCTTGTCGATTCAGTGGGCCGCGTAAAATTAGAAATAGCAGGCAATAGGATAGCGCAGCGTTCTTCATTTCAAGGCCCGCGGGGGGGGGGGGGGGGGGCCCGGGCGGCCCGGGGGGACCTTTCATGCGGCCCCCGACAATACACAAAAAGTGAAAACGCTCCCCATCACCCTCGTCATCGTGCTGCTGTCAAACCCTCCCAATGGTTTCAAATGTGCGGCGGTCCCTCGCTCACACTGACGACGTCTCATCGGCCAAAGTGCCCTACCCCCCCCCGCCCACCCCCTCTTAAAATGAGTGAAGAACGCCGGTGTAGCGGGTAAGGGGGAGTTTCACGGCCCATCAGTCGCGTTTGTATCATTGTTTGTTTGTTTGTTTTAAGTCGGCATGCCAAAGTTTACTATGCACTAAACTTGTACCAGTTCACTGTGCTCCCCGTGCGTGACGTGGGCCGAGTTGTGGATGCGGTTGACATGCACTTTCCAACCGTTCCATCCATCGTGGCTTCAACGTGACACAACTTGTTTGCACATGCGCGCGCATACGTAATACGTGTAACACACATGTGCACCAAAATGACTACATAACACGTACCGTAGATATGCATCACTCCGCATATATGCGCACGCACGCACGCGCGAGTACAAAGGTGCACGCGCAGTGTAGCGTGGTCGGAAAGGGTCCTGAGATAAGAAATAAGCCGAACCCCCCCCCCCCCCGCGCCCCCCACTTCCCGATCTCTTCATAGCTCAAACCCTGGGCCCTCCCATCCCGTGGGCCTTGGCGCAGTTGCACCGCCTACACACTCTCAATAGCTACGCCGCTGCTCACGCACTCGGACACATTAAAAAAAAGATGCATTCAACACCAGTGCAATATAATCTTTCAGTCATTTTTCGGCTTCATTACGTTTCAAACTGTGGGACTCGACACTATCGTCAGCTTTTAATTGTTTTGTTGTTGTTGCTATATTTGAATTATTGCGATCGTACTTTTTAACTCAATAAACCAGAGACGTGTTTTTTTTATTTTGCTTATCGTGTTTCCCCACGGTGTCACCACAAGTGAAATAACCGCGAGCGTGTCCCCCTTCAAATTATGACATCTCAGTATTTCTGTTTGGAACAAAAGATGTTGAATTTGATTCAAATGCCGAGCGCTGGTGTTTCTTTAATCTCGCGGTTTACAACTTCAATGTCGGAATTGGGGTCACGGTGGAGATGGATCCGTCACGGCAACTCGACCGCGCAATCCGCCAAATCGTAGATTTTTTTTTTCCCAATTTACTAAACCGGTTTTGGTTTGTCTTCACGTGCTTTCAAATCAGATTTGCGCTGCCGATGCAGCAGAATCTTGAGATACTTTTATAGTCATTAAATTCAGGATTGTTTTGTTTTTGCTATTTTTTTAATGTTTTTTTTATTTTTTTGCTGTACACAAAAGCAAAGACCCGCCGCAGAACATTGAGCGACAAAAAGAGATAAATTGTCTCATTTACGTAATTACAATTTATGATTTTATTCACTCGGCATGTTGCCCCGGATGTATTTTCGGGTTGTGCCGAATGTATGGCTGTGTTCGTCAGATCCTGAAGAAGCTTCCGGCACGTGGGGCGAAACGTCGGACATCGTGCCGAACAACGCGGCCACGGTTCATGCCCAAATACCACGTCTGGAGAGTTAAAATTAAGTATTTTGATTTAAAACATTGTTAAAATAGTTTTGTTTTTGGTTTACCATTCAATTGAACTAAATTGAGCTGAAATTTTACTCACTGAAATGCACACGTGCACACGTATATAAGGATATACTACACACGTGAATAATATACGTAACTTATTTTATATATATGGAATCTAAAGATATATAACACCTGGCAATGTATATAGTAATGTGTACACGCCACACAACATGTACATACTTAAGTGCGGTATCTCAATTGTGTCTGCAATGTTGTACATACGTCTTGTATATAATCTACGAATGAACGGTCATGCATGTACGCGTTGCTGGTGAGGCGCACACGGCTCTGTGTCCTCCATCCATCGCTACGAACATCACTACATCGCACAAGTTGTTACAAGGCGTGCACGCGTCTTTCTACGTTTGTCATGTGCGGAGCCTCAGATGAGAGAATACCTGGTGCGGTGTGCAGTCAACGTCGGCACTATGGAGAGACAAAGGCGGCCGGGCGTGGTGCTGGCCACCCACGCCCTCGTGTGTCGTGCCGGCCTTCATAGGTGCTTCTAAACAGCACTTAGCCCTCCCAGGCTATACGGGGGATATTTGTTGTGCGTCGCCAAGTACCGGTATACATGCAGCGTGTACCAGATGCGAATGAGTCCCATTGACGTTTAGGCGTGCGCAGTTTACATACATACACGCGGCTATACACATTGGCTTGGCCACACGAATAATAATCACACGCTATGTTAGTGGCGTGCTGCAGTGTTAATGCTGTGCAGTGCATTACACTGAATGCAAATGTCTCACACACACAGAGCGAGAGAGAGAGACGAAAGCTACGGCTGAGTAAAACAGAGGCAGTGGGGAGCCACCTCAGATTTCATCGTTTGTGAAAATCACATTTGAACCTCGAGGCTGCTGTACGCCAACACATGCGCTAGGGTGCAGTCTTGATCAGAGTTGAGCGGCACGGCGCACTTGGCCACGAATTTGAATCGACAATCTCACGTCCCCGCGTGTATTGCAGCACTGTTGGAGGGAGGCCCAGCTGAAATATAAAACATCCGTGAGATTATTCCATTGCACTTAAGAGGAACCACAGAAATGCAATTACACTTTTTTTGTGACTTAGAAATGGATCATTTTCATCCCATCCCATGGGTGAATTCAAACCGCATATAAGTTAATTTAAACCACATGGGTGAATTTAAACCACATATGAGTGAATTTAAACCACATGGGTTAATTCAAACCACGTATAAGTGAATTTAAACCACATAGGTTAATTTAAACCGCATATGAGTTAATTCAAACCTCATATAAGTGCATTTAAACCAAATGGGTGAATTTAAACCGCATATGAGTGAATTCAAGCCACATATGGGTGAATTTAAGCAGCATATGAGTGCATTAAAACCGCATATGGGTGAATTCAAACCACATGGGTGAATTTAAACGCATATGAGTGAATTTAAACCACATGGGTGGATTCAACCCACGTATAAGTGAATTTAAACCACATGGGTGGATTCAAACCACATATATGTTAATTTAAACCACATGGCTTAATTCAAACCGCATATGAGTGAATTCAAACCGCATATAAGTGAATTTAAACAAAATGGGTGAATTTAAACCGCATATGAGTGAATTCATCCCGCATATGGGTGAATTTAAACCACATGGGTGAATTTAAGCAGCATATGAGTGAATTAAAACCGCACATGGTTGAATTAAAACCGCATATGAGTGAATTCAAACCTGCACAGCGAATTCCCTGAAGGAATATGTTCATCCCATATATGCGAAATCGCACAAACTGAACCCGCATAGAACGAGAGAAGCCCTGTATATCCCATTCTCGCATTGTATAACCACAGGGTGGCCTCTTTCGTACATGTCTGTATGCTTGTGGGTGCGCGTGTTGACACTTTTGTGAGTAAAGTACGAAAGATAAACCCGTTAATTTCCCCAAAAGCCTCTCTCGTAATTTCTCGGTGTACGCCCTACAAACTAAACGTGAGATGTAACTTTTTTTTCTTAATGACGTATAATTGTACACCAGTCATACACGACATTGGATGGCGTTTACTAATCTAACGACCTCAAGTAAAAATCGAATCGGAACGTTCGTCGGCTGATCGAACGTAAATATGTATATGCGCATACGAGTGTGTAAAACGCCATTTCACAAGTACTATACAGTTCTGTAAGAGTCAGCTGTGTTTTAAATTGCTCTCGCAATGAAGGTCTGGGATTATGCCAGCCAATTATAAGGCATTGCGTTTTTTTGTTGAATTAACTTGCCACTTTGTGGAGAGGTCATTTCCAAGTGTAGGGTCCGAGTTGCAACACTGTTTGGCACCACAGGGTTGTTATTATTTACGATTCGATTTACATCACGGTGGGACCGGTGGCACTCTGGATCGTGAGCCACTTTCCTGCAGGGAAGAAGCGGCAGATCCCAGCGAGAATCGAGCGGCGATATCCACGCGAGCCAGCTCTGGATTGGCGCTCGCTGGGATTCTGAGCCCAGTTTTCACTTCCACAATCAATCAATGAATGTGTTTGTTCATTATAATTAGCCGACAGTTTGAGGTCGTTGAACAAAATGATGCACGTGGTGTTTAGCGCAGGGGTCGGAAACCAGAACATCAAGAAGAACCATTTTTTTCGAATTCGGTGAATTTTTTTTTCTGTATTTCAATAGCCGCAATGCACTGTGGTGGTGAATACGAGACGGTGGTGGTCCTTAATAAACGATGTCACGAAGCGGTCCTTAAAGAGCCGCAGTTTGCCGACCCCTGGCATAGCGTGTGCCCCCCGCCCCCCCATGCCGTCAAACTAAAACGGAACTATTACATCTAACGCCGTGACGTCAAAGCACGCCCCCCCCCCCCCCAAATCGCGGGGCCCGGGGCAGTTGGACCGATTCGCCGTACCCTAGAGATGGCTCTGCCACCTTGCCAATGGCGTCCCACATCATCATTAGTCCACTACACATGGACATGAGCAGAATTTGGTACCACCTAAGGAAGCAAGCACATATTTAGTCGTACCCGGTTTTCTTTTTAAATACGGCCACTACGAGTGAATTACACGATGATACCACTCGTTTTAAAATGTCACACAATTCATTGTCATTGGCCGCGTAAAGGAATTGGAATCGCTAAAGTTCTGCCACTTGAGATGGTACAGACGAGTGAAATATCTGGTCTATATCGAGCGTGCGCCGTCGAAGATCAATCAAGCTTGTTCGGTTTAACAAAAAGATACAAACCCATTAGGGGCACGTTGCTAACATTTCACGCATGCAGTTCAAACTGCCGTCTATAATTTTGTTTCATAGTGGTTGATGCCCGTGTGGACGCCCTGTATTTTATATGCACTCACGGCGAATGACATTTGAACATGCTCGCTGTTATCTACTGCCTGACACGAGGTTGGAGCTGAGAATTAAAATTATCCTGAACCACCCGACCTTGGC
>CM025629.2:3937617-3954408 GCA_014621495.2 Entosphenus tridentatus
TTTCGGTAAAGTCACGTAGAAGGGAAATAATAATAAAAATAATAAAATAAGTATTTTACTTTTATTATGTTGTATTTTTATTATTCTATTATTTCCCTTCTGCGTGACTTTACCGAAAGAACCAAGACGATGAATCCCTGCAGTCACGAAAGCTTTAAATCGAAAACCTCCTGTTTAATTTCCAGAAAGGTTAAAACCTATTCTTACACGTGCTGTACTTTAAACTTTAAATTGAACGACAATTGAGAAAAAAAAGTTTTGCTGGCTGTCTGTCTGGCGGGCAAGCAAGCGCGCGCACTTGCACACATCTACGCGATGACGTGAGCCACGCGCCGTGTGCAGGATGTCCTGGTGCGACTTCGCGCACTGCTTCAGTAACGTGGAGATCTGCAGCCTGAGCCCGCACGGGGGAGGTGCCACTGGGTGGGCCCTCGCCACGCACGAGGGCCGATGGGTGCCAGGGTGCACCGCGGGGGGATGTCGCAAGTTTGAGGGCGAGTGCCATCGTCGTCGTCGTTGTCACCATCATCATTTTCATTGTCATCATCGTTGCCTTTGCCACCACCACCATCATCGTCGTCATCGTAATTAGCGCTGTCATTATTTTCGTCGTCGTCACCATCATCATTTTCATTGTCATCATCGTTGCCTTTGCCACCACCACCACCATCATCGTCGTCGTCGTCATCAGCGCTGCCATTATTTTCGTCGTCCTCGTCACCGTCACCGTCATCATTCATCATCACGATCGTTATTTTCAGCGTCATCATTGTCTTCGCCGTCAAGATCATCTTCATTGTCACTATTGTTCTCGTCATCAGAATCATCAGAGTCTAAAGTACTAGCCGCAGCATGCAGTGCTTGAGCACGTGGTGATCATGACGATGATCGTAACAGAGGGGCAGCAGTTGAACATGGCAACTGGTAGTTGTACGCGCATGTGAGATGGTGACACCTTGGGCAGGCCTTGATCCGGCAGTGGATAGAGCATGGCCGATGATGATGCATGTAGGTACGCGTTAACAGCTTCAAATGAGTACCTGGTGCGGTGGGTAAAAACATCGCCACTCGTGTGCCGTGCTGGACTTCATAGGTGCTACTCGCTAACAGCACTTGCCCCAACAGTCTCTTACAGGCTATACTGGGGATCTTTGCCTTGTTAACATGTGGGGAGCGGTAGTGTAACGGGTGGCGTGCTGCGCGACAAACCCGGCGACTCATCATCAGTGACGATTACCTGAAGCGGTCCTGGGCCTCCCCTAGGTCGACTCGGCCTCAAATGAGTACCTGGAGCGGTGTGTAAACATCGCCACTGGGGAGACAAAGGCGGCCGGGCGGGTGCTGGCCACCCGCCCCCTTCGTGTTGGCGAGCGTGGTGCTCGCTAACAGCACTTGCCCCAAAAATATGCGATGGCTACACAGGGGGCCTTTGTCTTTATGCGTTAACGTGTAGATTCCACGTGGTGTTTGCCATCCAGGCACGTTCTGGACGAACCCACAGTTCCGTCTGACCCTGTGCGAGGAGGATGACGACGACTCCGATGATGACGAGGATGGGTTGGAGGGCCGTGGCGACGTCACGTGCACGGTGGTGGTCGCGCTGATGCAGAAGAACCGGCGCGTGCTCAAGCGCGGAGCACGCTCCACGTTCCTGCACATCGGCTTCAGCATCTACAGCGTGAGTGGGGCTCTGCGCGTTCGCAACGTGCACCCAGAGACGTGGGTGCACTATTGTTTTATATTAGCACGTTCACAATGTGCACCCAGAAACACGGTTGCGCTAGTATTGCATACGGCAGATTCACAACGGGCACCCAGAAACATGGGTCTGCTAGTATTGTATAAAGCGCATTTACAATATGCACCCAGGAACATGGGTGCACTGTCAATGTATATGGCACATTCATAATGTGTACGCATAAACATGGGTGCACTATTGTGTGAAGCAAATTCACAAAGACTACCCAGACACATTTCTACATTTATGCACTTCCGTATATTATCATGTCCGCACGGTGCATACAGAAACATGGGTGCACTTCGAAAACTATACAAATAGCAATCATCGCCCTCTCTACTACAAAACACTCAGCAGGACCCTCGTGAAACAGAATTGAGACGGCGTTTTTCATGGGCAGCAAGCATAATAACAATACGGTATTAATAATTTGGTTTTGTTTCTTTTGCAGATTCCTCCGGAGGCAAGTCAAGTGCACGCTTCGTATGTGGTTTTGTAATGATCGCGAGCGAGCGGATGAATTACGGCCAGCTCTTGTATGACCGCTCGCGTATCAGTCGTAGTATGGGGCACGACTTTGTATTGCACTGGATTGCAGAGGATTATGGAGTTGTATGTAGATAGTTGAGTAGTGGGTGAGTGGATTTGTGTTGACGAGAAAATTGTTTCTGGAAACAAATTGCGGAGGTTTGATTTATGAGAAGTGACTAAATAGTGTACTTGTAATAAACGTATGGTTTCAAATTCTGAATAAGTATCAATGCCTACCTTATTGCAGACCAATTCAGACGGTATTGGTGACCCCGTGCCCTAATAAATCTCAACGTTCATCCCACAAAGTCCCATCTCAAGGGAGAAACGAACAAATATACGTACAAAAAACGACATTTACAATTTGCTCCAATGTGGATTTGCTCTGCAACACACCAGTGTGCTGTACTAGTAACGAATTGGCACGTTCTGTTTACGTAACAAACCTTAATAATTGGCTGTGTCGGGTGGTGGCGGGTCTAACGACACAAATATATATTTACGCGATCTAACCCAAAATAAGTAATATTAAAAAAACTTTTTTTTAAACACGCTTTAATGAAATGTACCGTACGAGTAATGGCAGAACTCCACGACTCCAGGAAGTGACCCCGAAGCTTGCCATAACGTAAGGGGGCCGTGGTGATTTACAGCCAACGTCAGTTGAGCGTGGACAATTAGACCCAAGCCGAAATATAACATGTAAAAAATATTTGTTTTAAATATATGTTTTAGATTTTTTCTTGATAGAATATTAGTCTTGTCATCAGTACGACATAAGTATACCAAGTTTGCAGTCGATAGCACATTGGGAAATGGGTAAAAATTGAGTTACAATATTTTTTGAGGCTACGACAACAGACAGTGAGTTAAATAAAAGCGTGTAATAAAAAAACACCCTGCATTTTGGATGATATTGTCTGCGAAGGCCTCCGACGCGGCGCTAAACAGCTTCCAATCCGTCGCCATTCGACTGCTTCAGGAGTATCCGCGTGGATTTCTTTCGAATCGCCGCTGAACGATCCGATTCGCCGGTCGTTCACCACACACGTTGCGCCGCCTGCCTTGTACGTCTGTAAAACTCGCCCTCCGCCACCCACGTGCGCAGCTGCAGTCCGTGCCGGGCCGCCTGCCCGGCACGTTCTTCGCGGCGGCACGACGCGTCCACGAGAGCCGCGCGTTTGCGAACGCGCGCGAGGTGACGGCGCGTCTCGTGCTGCCCCGGGGACCCTACGTGCTCGTGCCCTCCACCTACCGGCCCGGCGAGCCCGGCGACTTCTTCCTGCGCACCTTCGCCAAGCGCGACAACCGCTCCTGGCGAGTGCCGGGGTTCCCATGGGGGGGGTGATGGGAAGGAGGGGGTGGGGATCTCATCGCGAGCGACGAGGTCGGCACGACGCTTCGGGCCACGACGCAAACGCAGGCGCTGCGCGAGCGGTGGAAGTCGCGGTGGTTTACACCATTGGTACCTCATTTGCCAGTAAAAAATATGATAATTGTTTTTTATCCTTTTATCTGGCAACAAAACTGACACCTTTTTTTTACGAGGAGTCATGTTTGCATAGACCACAATACCTGCAGTCATAATGCAAACAAAAAACACAACTGATAATGTATGCACTGTCCTTGAAGTTGATTGGTCCACACCAGGGAACAGGTTTCCTTAGAGCCTAGTCTCACATGGGTTGGACCAGATGACGCCAAAAGGCGCACAACTCAAAGACAATGCCTCATCGTAAGAAAGGTGTCAGTTTTGTTGCCAGTTTAAAGGGTAAAAAAACAATTATCGCGGTGGATTGTTGGCTGTAGCCATCGCGCGGCGCGCTCGGATGCACTTCCGCGGCCGTCTGGAACGCTCTTCCTTCCGATGTTAGGAAGCTGCCGGAGATATTAGGAGGGCCACTGGGAGTTTTGTTACGTTTAAATCTAGATTTAAAACTCTTAAATTGAGAACTGTTTTTGTTCTGCTTGTCGTCCACTCCCCCCTCCCCCCGCACCTCCTATTACCACGGTCGGCTACATGCGAAATAAGTTCAACATGTATGCATACGTAGCAGCGAAACGTAATTCTATGCTGTTGTCGCGTCGCGTGTGACCCATGGTTATTCGGTGTCTCTCTCGGACCGGACTTCCCAGGTGTATGGAGGCACCAGACTGCACCTTTGACCCAACGGTGAGTCGCCCATCGGGCTGTGCACGTGTCATCTCTCAACGCCACGTTTACACCGATCCTTGGTCAGTCATTTGGGTTGCCGTGCCCATCTCGTGACTAGTTCATCACCGTCATCATCATTATCTTCATGAGCCGAGGTCTATCCACTGCTGGATGAAGGACCCTCCCACTCCGTGGCGATCACTCGTGCACTACCGCGCACGAACTAACTTCGTCGCTCCATCTCCGCAGCGGTGGGGTAGCAGTTAGCGAGCTGCGCTATGAATCCGGACATCCGAGTTCGATTCCTGCTCAGGACAATACCAGTGACGATTATCTGAACCGGTCCTAAGCCACTGCTAGGTCGACTCAGCCTCAAATGAGTACCTGGTGCGGTGTGTAAACATCGCCACTGGGGAGACAAAGACGGCCGGGCGTGGTGTTAGCCACCAACCCCCTCCTGTACCGTGCCGGCCTTCATAGGTGCTCGCTAACAGCACTTGCCCAAACAGTTTGTTGAGGCTATACAGGGGGATCTTTGTCTTTGGTGGTGGTGCCAATCGGTGACACATCTGCTCCTGACCCGTCTCTGGTGCCCAGGTCGTGTTCGCGGCACCGCCGGCACGTCACGGGGAACCCATCGAGCACCTCTTCTCCACGTTCACGAGAGACGTGCGTTCCACGCTCCAGGCCACGCGCGGTGGAGCCCCCCTTCGTCACACTCCACTCTGCGCCGGGGCGCAGCCAGCATCCAGCGTTTCTGCGCGCACAGATCAGCAGTTTCTGCCTATTCTATTATATTTTGGATTGATAAAGCACCTTAAGCTAAAGGCGCTTGGCAATGTCTACATACTGCGGTGCAAAATGGCAAAAATAAGGGAAGGATGGGTGGGGTAGTGTGGCACATTAGGAATGGATCACATCAATGCATGTGTGTACAGCAGCATGTGATGACTGAGTCGGGCCTGTAGGTGGCTGGCAAGGTTAATGAATAACCGCACGTGTAAACCAGCCACGTGGTTAATGGCGTCTCGGAAGAATTGCATGTAACACGTGCTGTTGCATTTTACAGAGTGACGATGCTGTTCTTCACAAGATTAATATTAACCACAATAAATAAATGTGCTTGCCCTCGATTTGGAGCACCTGCCCACGTGCTTCATTTCGAGTGTGCAACGGTAGGTAATGCCGTTAGTGATCGGGTTTGGACAAGGAATGAGATGTGGCAGCAGGGAAGGAGGCGATGGTGCAGGGGGTTGAAGGAGGAATGGAAGGATGAGACTGATAGAAGCCTCATCCACTATCACATTCATGATGCCTAAGAGTCATCGTGAGTGTGTCATTGAACCCGACACCACCCAACACAGCCAATCAATTACCAAGGGTTTGTGACATCAACAAAACGTGCCAATTGGTGACTACTCCAGCACACCGGCGTGTTGGAGAGTACAACCACAACATTTACAATTGGAGTACGAGGTTTCGCTGGTGATTACAACCAGTTTTATCAGGCGGTGTGCCAGAATTGTGACGTTTGCAATTGGCTGTGTCGGGTTGTGGTGGCTGAATGACACATTTATATCTAGGGGATCGAACCCAAAATATAATAAAACAACATTTATCATGAACAATATTGGTCGAGAAAGCCTACTAGTACGTGTTTTAAACTCGTGCTCATCGATGGGTGAAGATAAAGAAGCGGCAGTGCAACTCCCCTCTCACGCCACTGCGGGCGGAAAGGCCTCCACTAGAGGGAGCTTTAGAGCGACCCCTTGTAACGGGCAATTGGCCTACTCTTCCACGCCGATCAGGCGTCTTTGAAGAGATGATTATTATTATTGAATCGGTATGAATGTTCAGGACCGTGCCGGCGCGTCTCTCCGCAGGGGAAGACCATCGCCGCTCCCGACTTTGTGGATCTCTTCAACATCAGTAAGATGTCTACATTTTACCATTTTGGCGCTTTACATGAAGTTTGATAATGCATTCATAATGTATTGATTATGCATTGATTGTGCATTGATTGCATTGATAATTATACATTGTGTATTGATTGCGCATTGATTGCGCATTCATTGTGCATCGATTGTGCATCGATTGCGCATCGATTGCGTATTGATTGCGCATTCATTGTGTATCGATTGCGTATTGATTGCGCATTGATTGCGCATTCATTGTGTATCGATTGCGTATTTATTGCGCATTCATTGCGCATTCATTGTGTATCGATTGCGTATTGATTGCGCATTCATTGCGCATTCATTGTGTATCGATTGCGCATCGATTGCGCATTGATTGCGCATTCATTGTGTATCGATTGCGTATTGATTGCGCATTCATTGCGCATTCATTGTGTATTGATTGCGCATTGATTGCGCATCGATTGCGCATCGATTGCATTGATTGTGCTGGATGTTTGCAATGCGCGATTCCGCCTCCACCGACTCATCTGAGCTCCGCGTCGATCGCTTTTTTAAAATC
Source organism: Entosphenus tridentatus (assembly GCA_014621495.2). Lineage (NCBI taxonomy): Eukaryota > Metazoa > Chordata > Hyperoartia > Petromyzontiformes > Petromyzontidae > Entosphenus > Entosphenus tridentatus. Next base: position 3,944,520 of record CM025629.2, read on the forward strand.
CTTTATATTAAGTTCACTTGCACGCTTGCTTGCTTGCTTACGACCGTGCAAATTTTTCGGTCGTTTTTTAACCCACTTCCCGTGATCCAATCGAGCTGACATTTTCCACACAGACTCATTGTGCGTGACAATTAATGTTCGTGAAAACGTTTATCCAAAATTTTAAACTTTTTAGGACAAAAATATTATATTTAATTACCAATTGCTTAATGCTGGCATGCAATCATCTGACCCATAGGTGGCAGCCATCTCAAGCCAGAGGACGAGAGGACTCTCGCCGCCACGCATATAAAGGATTTATAGTGAAAAACTTTGTTTTTACGGGTTAATTTTTTCTCCTGCAGAGCACTCGGGCCCCGCGCGCCTCGACGCGCGTTCGTGCGGCGCGCTGATACCAGACGTCGTATCCTTTGTCTCGCCCAGCGAGCGACTTCAACAAAGCTCAGTGGATGGGCCCCTCCCTCCCTCCCTCCCTCCCTCCTTTTTATTTTTAATTTTTTTTTTAACGATCAGACGAGAAAGATGCTCAGTCTTTCGGCACTTTGCTTCGGTCATCATGTCGTTTGTTTGTATTGTTTTTTTTTATCAAAGATTTAACGCGAATTTCCCGTGTAACATTAGTCCCATTGTATGTTACTGTGTTCATAGACACCAACAAGAAAACAAATCACCCTCACAAACCCATCACCAGATCCCCTGCTGCTGCGCTACCAGCACCATAGCGGCGAAGGCACCTCCCTCCCCTCCCTTCACGTAGAAGGGAAGTAATAAAATAGACCTGGTTTCACCTGAAGACGGCTGCTTGCGTTGTGGCCGAAACGTCGTGATAATTATTTTATTATGTTTTATTATTTTTATTATTTTATTACTTCCCTTCTACGTGACTTTACCGAAAAAAACCAAGAAGATGAATTCCTGCAGTCACGAAAGCTTTAAATCGAAACCCATCACTTTTATTTACCCTGCTTGTACCACTCATACCCCTTTATAAAGTGCCTTGGATAAAAGCGCGATGCAAATATAACATTGGATTAAACCTTAATCTCGGATGCATTCAGCTCGGAGGCAAAGAAGAAATGTGCATTGACGAGACCAAGACGTTTGCTGCCCAGATAAAGAAACTGCAGGTAAATGGACATTACTTTTAAAAATAATCTCGTCACTTGCATATTTTTTTGCGTAATTTATGTTTGCGATGCATTGACCAACATGCCTTCTAGACGTGAGCAACTCGCTCAATTACTGCCAAAAAAGCGTTGTTGCGGCGACATTCGAACGATACGTAATAGCTATTAATTCCTGACGTGCCATGATTTTCTCGTTGCGTAAATCCTTTACCGGCAAACGAGACGGACGTTGCAATATGCGACGTAACGACATTTTCGTTTCCCAAGACAGACGAGACGCGATTGTCGCGGGCGTCACGGCGTCAATTGCAGGGGGCGCCTGCAACCTTTTCACCTTCGCCCCGTGACGTCGCGCGGCGCCTGCACGCCCGCGGTTCGCTTTCCCCGCAGGACGTGTTCGTGGCGTTCGACAGGGACGGCTCGGGCGCCATGTCCTCCTACGAGCTGGGCCAAGCGCTCGAGAACTCGGGTATGGCCGGCGAGGGTAGCGCAGGCGGTGCAACTGCACCGGGCCCCACACGGACTGCTGGAGGGACATAGACACCCGAGTCAACAGACAGGAATAAAGTTGACGGTGGCGGTGGTGGGGCAGTGGAGGGGGGGGCCCACATCGCATTCCTTACACCAGGGCCCATGCCAACCACCGTACCGAACAACACCTCTGGGTTACACTGGGGCAGATGTGGAGTAGCTAAGGGCTACGTTTAACACCTGTCCAGGTACTGACCCGGACACTCCGGGAGTGAGCTCCGGGTGGCAGGGCTCGCTCTGTACCGAGATCTGGGACCAGCGTTGCCGTTGCCAAAACCCCGTCACATCCCATCATTGGACGTTTTGACTACTTCTTGTTTGCGACAGAGAGACGCGCTTCTCTGGAGCTGCTACCAAGTCGGAGGGGACCTTCCGCCCAGCGGTGACGTGTGCAACGTGGTCAAGACCGCGCGGATTAGATAACGCCGGTTTTTGTTTTAATCTGCCCGGGGTTTGGTCTGCAGTTGGGAAAGGTTGTGACAAAACCCGGCTTCAATGCAAACTTGCACCTGCGACAAATCGCACCGCACGTTTGAAAGAAAAATGTCACATCGCCGGGCAGTCTTCTTGGTTCTTTCGGTAAAGTCACGTAGAATGTAAACAATAAAAATAATTAAATAAAACATAATAAAATAATTCTCACGACGTTTCGGCCACAACGCAAGCAGCCGTCATCAGGTGAAGACCAGGTCTGTCGGGGAGACAGCGTCTGAATGATGAATCCCTGCAGTCACGAAAGCTTTAAATCGAAAAATCGCCGGGCAGAGCAAGCCTACTTGCTGTACTGCCACCCCTGGTGTGTGCGTGGTGTGGCGGTGAGCGCACTGCGCTACGAACCCCGGGGGAACCCGAGTTCGAGTCCTGCTCACGGCCAACACCAGTGACCATTATCTGGACCGGTCCTGGGTCTCCACTAGGTCAATTCGGCCTCAAATGAGTAGCTAGTGCGGTGTGTAAACATCGCCACTGGGGAGACAAAGGCGGTCGGGTGTGGCGCTGGCAACCCACCGCCTCGTGTGCCACAGTACCGGCCTTCGTCAGCGCTGCTCGCTGACAGCCACTTGCCCCAACGGTCCGTCAGGGCTACACGGGGGACCTTTGCCCTGTGTTTCCTCGCGCGCAGGCTTCCGTCTCCGCTGGCGCGTGTACGAGCGAGTGTGGGAGCGTTTCGCCGGCGCCGACCGTGCCCTGGACTTCACCGAGTTCGCCGTCTGCGTCGCCGCGCTCCGCCGGCTCTTCGGTGAAGTCACCGCGGGAGCGGTTAACGCCGCCGCCGCCGCCGCCGCGAGCACCTTTCTTGTCTCGTCGTTTTCGTCGTCGGTTTTTGTTGTTGTTGTTGAACGCGCGCGCGCGTGTACACCGGCACTATAACGGTGCGCATTCCGTGTTGCGCGACAAGCGTTCCCTCGTGCAGGAACCGCGTAATCGCGAAAACGCGTCGTGCGAGCAGCACGCGTTAAGCGCGGACCTGCCGTATCCAAAAAGTGTCCACGATTTTACCCCGATCGTGCCATCGGCATTATGCGGCGAGATCAGGAGTCCATTCGGAGCCCTAGCACAGCAGTGCATCATCACGCCCCGTTGTTAAGAGAAAGGCCCGTGGAAGCAGATATTGCAGAACTACCTCTGAGATGCATTCAAGTGGCACACCATGCACTAGGGGGCAGCACTCTTCCATTCACTCTCACACTGAGAGCAATCATGGGACCTCCCTTGCCACTATCAACATATGAGGTATCATGATGTAGCTGCTCACCCCGAGCTCTCAATGCCCTGAGAGTGGCATTGTCTTTGTGCTGTTTGCCTTTTGGCGTCCTCTAGTCTAACACCGTTTTGAGACGAGGCTCTCAAGAAAGCTGTCTCTGGTGTGGACCAATCAGTTTCAAAGACAATGCATATATTACCAGAGCATGTTTTATTTTGTTTGCATTTTCATCACAAGTATATGTGGTTCATGCAGACATGATTCCTTGCAAAAGGTTTCTGTTTGGTGTTTAAACATCTTAACACAACTGTTTTATTCCACCATTGGAACCTCATTTGCCAATAAAAAATATTATTGTTTTTTTACCCTTTTATCTGGCATAGACCACAATATCTGCAGTCATAATGCAAACAAGAAACATAACTCTGATAATGTATGCACTGTCCTTGAAGTTGATTGGTCCACACCCGAGACAGCTTTCCTTAGAGCCTAGTCTCACATGGTGTTGGACCAAACTGTTTTATTGCCAGAAAGCATAAAACCTATTCTCAAACTGAGAGCAATGCCCATTGCACGACAGTCTGGCCGATATGTTTAATTCTCAGAGACGGAAGTTTGCCAATTGAAGTGCAGAGCGACCATGTATGATGTTTAGGTGAGACCATCAACTTGGAGAACCAGGTTGAATCACGGGCGGCTGAAACCCGGATACACACCGAGGAATCTAGCGATGCGGCAATCAGTGTCTCTGACAGCTGAACCACCAAGCCACCTGGACATTAATCAATGTCAGTGACTTTTATTTGATTAATCGATTCGCATAGGCTATGCTTAAGAACATACACAGTGAGATTCGCATGTTTCCATGCTCCCTATAGCTACCGGTGTTGTTGACAAGTTTATTTTGTATACGTTTGAAATGCGACGATTCATTACAGGGACCTACGAAGCGCTAGCAAAGGCCGGTGGGGACCACTTCCCGGACATTAACGAGGTACGGCAGCTTGCCCCGCACGCGCGCTCACTCGGAATACGGCAAGTCCTCGCCTTGACGCGCCGCGTTCACACCACAACGCGGTTTTCGCTCCAACGCGGTTGTCCCGCGGGGGAACAGTCGGCACAGCGCGGAACGCACCGCGGTTATAACGCGGTTTCTGAGCGGTTTGGTAACGAACTACTTTTTGGAGCTGCGCGGCTGAGCGCTACAGCGGCGTAGCCTCGGTTGTTAGTCTCGCCATCTCGCTGCGTGTGCGTAGTAGTGCATCGTATCTCGCCGAAGTTTATCGCTACATTATTTATTGGGAAATTGTTCTCGCTAAAGGGATATTTCCCCGAACGCGGCACTGTACAGGAACGCGTCTACCTCCGCCGCCGCGCTAAACGAGGACTTGCCGTATCGCTGTTGTTCGACACGGTGTCCGACGTTTCGCTCCGCGTAGCTGGGAAGCCTCTTCAAGGCCCTAACGCTGCAGTGCGCCGGTCAGCTTGTGAATTCGGTTCCTGAAGAAGCCTTGCCGAGCGAAACGTCGGATACCGGCGGAGACGCAAAAGCGGGCGAGCGCTTGGACGGTGGCGATTGGCGGCCAAGAATTGACTTCGAGAAATTGCTCCCCGGCCCTTGTCGTTGTTGACTCTCTCTTCCCCCTCTCCTCCTTCTCTCTCTGCCGTGTGCCCTCTCCCTCACGTCGCAGTGGCTCCTGCAGCACGGGGACCTCGAGGGAGGCACGGGAGGAGAGCGCCATCCGGCGTGACCGGCGACGGTGGACGAAGAGCCACGGGCGGAAGGCGATTTAAAATATAAGAGTTTTAAAAATATATATCTATATAACGGGGATGTGACGACGAATATATTTGCAGATCCGAATCAGTACTAACGTGGGTGTGCACGCCCCCCGCAATGTGACCTCGGGTCGTTACTGTCAGAGCTCAGTGAGATCTGCGGTTCCCCGAGCCGACTGCAAACAACTGAAACCCACTTCACAGCTAAGTCGCACGAGCGGTTATCCGTAGCGCCAGGGTATTTAAAAACAAAATCTTACAATGCAAATTTTTTTTTGCCCGAACAGACAATGACTTGGGCGCGGTAAGTTTTGCAGGCTGCACCGTAACGATGCTCGTTTGTAAGCGGAATCCCATTCCTATGCCGAGAAGTGGCAATGCAACAGCAGCAGCGACGCTCTTCCCGTGAGTGGCTGTTCCTGCCGCAAGTGAGGAGAGAGAGGCCGTGGGCAGCTGTGTCCGTATCCTACTGCAGCCGCTTCGGGGGATGGATTTTTTTATCTGTGTTAACTATTTCGCCTGATATGCAGGAGGTTGTGGGTTTGACCACCGACCCTTATACCTGTATATTTATGAGTTTTCATGTCTCTCTCTCTCTCCGGGTCCTCCGGTGTTTACCCTCTACATTTAGAATCAACACGTGGCTTAGAGTATTTGGCTGCTGCTATACATTTCCACGTGATAAGCCTCTTCGTTGAGCTATCATTTGTGGCCAGGTCGCTTCTGAAACAGCGCTCTATAGCTCAGTGGGCCTTACCTGGTCAATAAATAAAAAGTAGCTATAGGTCATTAACTTCGTGTTCCGGCCGATTTTGTTTCCTGAATGAAATCGGCCAGATCTCCTGACGCCGTCTTTATTAGTCCACGGCGCGCCGTTGCGTGTAGAGAAGAGCACAACAACGAGGACTTTTATTTGGGCAAAGTTTGCTCCTGTTTGGAAGCGAATGCAATTCGTGTAATTCGGGGCTACTTGCTCTAGGTGGCGACGCGACACGTGCAGAGGAGCTGCACGAACGCCTGGAACTTCCTCTCGGGAGGGCAATCGGTGGGCACGCTTCTTCTGTTTTTTTTCTTTGTGACGATGCAAAACGCTTTTGTTATTTTTTTTGTAAGTCACTTTCATTCTTCATGTCACCGCCCGACGGCGAGAGTTGCCCTGCGCCAGTCGGCGCTCGTAACCGGCGTGGAGATGGGGGCCGCGTCTGAAACGCGACCCCCAAAATTGATGTTGCAGAGCGAAAGGGGCAGTTGGTCACGCGCGGAGGAAGAGAGGAAAGGGTCTCTGTGTACGTCTGTGGGGTTCGATTTGAGTCGTTGGGTCCCTAATGTGAGTCCCTTGAATCCGCATGTGGACACTGGCTATTTGTTTTATTTAAGACGAAAACCCCCCCAAAAAGTGCACGCAATACAGATTCAGAATGGGAGTGAGAACATGTATTTATACAGGAGGAATCCGATGAGCTATTAAGCTCTTTTTTTCCACAGATGTCCACTAAGGATAGCATTGCAGAGTTAACTAGGATAGCAAAATAATTACCAGGATAGCATTGCAGAGTTTCAATCCTCCTTCAACCAAGAGGAGGGTCCTGCAGTGGGATGCTTGGCTAATTCCTTTTTTAAATGAGTGATTTCCACGGGTTCGATTTCCACTCACAGTCAACACCCGTGACGATGATCTGTTCCGGTCGTGGGCCTCCCCTAGGTCGACTCGTCCTCAAATTAGTACCTGGTGCGGTGTGTAAACATCGCAACTAGGGAGACAAAGGCGGCCCGTGCGTGATGTTGTCCACCCACCCACTCGTGTGCCGTGCCGGCCTTCATAGGCGCAGGCTGGCTCTAGGAGTTGCACTAAGTTCAGTTCATTTATTAGGTAAAGCCCTGTGAGCCATTCGGCTTTTGAATCGGGTGCAACCGCAACAAACAAACAAATGGACAAGAAACATGTTAAAGTGACTATGTGACTATGTGCTGTCTTTGGTTTTCTGCAAACAGAAAACCAAAGACAGCAAAATATTGCAGAAAAAGCACCGTATACTAACGCTGTGTGCAAAAATCCCAGTGGGATGCAAGTCAAACAACAACAACAACCACAAGACAACTTAGATTAAGGCCATCAGTTTAACTCCGTACTACAACAAACACACCTGGCCAAACCAAATTTTTTTTTCGAAATCACCAAAATAAAGCCATAAAAGCAATGTAACGGTGATCATAGGAACAGTGACCGAATTAGTTCCGGTCCTGGGCGTGATGCACCAAACCGATGCCTCTGTAATCCCCGGATCGCAGGCGTGAGTCACCAACTTCGTGCGGATCCATTAACGCCGTTTGTTTGCGAGCGCGCGCCACAAGTGCGATACCATTTTCGTAGGGTATTCTGTGTACTCGTTTGGTTTCCAAACCCTCGATTTGCACCCGATGGGACCAATACTAAGCCTATTAGAAATGCGGCGATGATGCACCGATTGTATTGTGCGCGCGCACGCGTGCCTGCCTGCCTGCCTGTGTGTGTGTGATTTCATGAATCGATGTTCTGTTGATGAGTCAGGGTTTAGTGCACTAGAAAACGATCGTTATACACCTAGGTGCAATCCCCGGTCGTCTAGTGTGTACGAGACCACGGCAGCGATTTGCGAGAGTTTTGATATTCGTATCCGAACCTAAGTCTCAACCAACCCCTAGGTTGACCCAGCCCCAAAATGTGGAGCCGATTTATTTTTAGCAACTCGGGAGACAAACGCGTGGCGCGAGCTCGGTGCGTGATGCACCGAACCTCGCTCGTCTGCCGTGCCGACCCTTAATAGGTGCTCGCTAAGAGCACTCGCATCAGAGGTCTGTTGGGACGAGGATGTGTATCTTCGTCGTGGGCTTTTGCTCAAAACTCATTTCATGGGCGCATCGATCGAGAAGGGGCACCGAAGAAATGCGTCTTTAAAACTTATAAAATGAAAATAAAGTTATCAACTATCTGGGGACTTGATTCATTGGCACTGTATATGTTAAAAAAGTAGCTTGTCATTAGCACTGCCCTACAGCAGATAAAACGCATGCATAATGTGACTCGCAATCTGTAGGAAAGTTTTGCTCCGTTCTGCATGTTACGTACACACGCGTATAAAGACACAGTACACATAACAACACATACACATAAACACACTGACACATCACAGCGACAATGATCACCACCTATGGTACAGGAGGGGCTAGTGAGGTTAGCACCACGCCCCCGATTGCCTTGCATATTTTCCATTTACTCGTGCTGGTACACCGCACCAGGTACTCATTTAAGGCTGAGCAAACCTAGGGGGAGGCACAGCACAAATACCACGTGGGAACGGCGCTGCCAGTGGCCGGGAATTCGAACCCAGGTCGTCGGATTCCTAGCGAGTTTTGCGAACCAATCCGCCACCATCCGATGCGGGTGACTGTTTAAGGAAATTTCCCTTCTGTCTGAAATGATTCACTCATGGTGATCCACAGCCTCCTGTCAATCCACTGTTGATTGAAGACCTTCCGATCCTGTGTCCTGCGGATTAACTATCCATTCCTGATCCACAATGGGCAGTGCTCGTTGATGAATCGCGGGGAATATCCAGGACTGGTTCACGTATCCCTTGCCAACGACGTGAGCCACGGCCTGGATTCAAACCCAGGTCACCGGGTTCCTAGCACTAGGCACTAACGACTGCTACAACGAAATGTCAGCCCGATGCGCTTACGCAAGGAACTGTTTATTATCGAAAACTATTGGGTTTTCTTTCGGGTTATTATTTGTGATTATTACCATCGCTTCATTGGGCACGCGTCCGATTCACATGCTCTGCCGAATATGAATTTTCCGTTTGTGTAATCCACTCGAAAAGTGTATATCTCATTGGCTCAAGTTACCCTCATAGAAAGTGTCATTGTTGCGTGGTGTTGAATCAACAAGGACAAAGATCCCCCGTGTAGCCTCTACAGGCTCTTGGGGCAAGAGCTGTTAGCGAGCACTTGTGAGGGCCGGGGGTGATTGTGGTCAGCACCACGACAATCTGCTCCAGTGCTAATATTCATACACGGCACCAAATACTCGTTTAAGGCGAACTCGACCTAGAAGAGGCCCGGGACCGATTCAAATATCGGTCACCGCTGATGGTGGCCATCGTGGCCCGGAATAGAACTAAATCTCCAAGTTGATAGTTGGAGTGCGCTAACCACTGCGCCACCGCTCCACACACCCCCCCCTTCCTCCTTGACCGTGTGCACAGTTTACAGACAATACGGTGACTTGACCACGGAAAAACCTAGGAATTGGGTTCGGATATGGGAAAATGTCAAAACTGGGTGGTTTTTAACTTTTGCCGACAAAACTGGATCGCAAATGACAAAACTGGGTGGTCTTGGAAAATGACAGGCAAAACAGGGTGGTGCTTTTGCAAATGACAAAACTGGGTAATTATCGACGTGAACAAATGTCAAAACTGGGTAAAATGGTGAACGCGATAGACTACTTGAATGAAATTTGTACAAGTTATGGCCCTTGCGATATTCAACACACTGTACACAGTAAGACATACGTCTTCTGTGATCAATGACAGTATGCCACCTCGAAACTACAGTAACGTTTACCATTTGTCTACTACACTGTAGCACATTTTGCAACAACGCATGTACAGTTACACTTACCATTTGTCTACTGGTACAGTGTGCCACCTCGCATGTACAGTAACACTTACAGCTCGCAAGCACACATTAACTTGTTATTTGT
>CM025629.2:3984550-3995797 GCA_014621495.2 Entosphenus tridentatus
ATTTTTATTAATTTAATTTTTTACCTACGTGACTTTACCGAAAGAACTAAGAATATGAATCCTTGCAGTCACGAAAGCTTCAAATCTAGTAGCGAGATATATTTCCACGCGCCATGACCTTCCTCACACATGTCGGTGATTATGGTCTGATGTCACTCCAGAGCTGTGCATTACAGATACACTCACTCGCATGCAATTGTTCAAATTTGCCTCTGCGCTTCATTTGCGAGCTCGTACCTAATAATTGTAATTCTAATTTCCCCCAATCAATCTGTTGTTTCCTCATTATATGTCCATAAAATAGAACTTACCTTTCCCTAATTATTCTTATTAATTTTATTTTTGTACGTGCTATATATGTACAAAGAGAGTCATGTCAGCGCTTAGCCTAAGGTAATAAATGAGTCTCGTGGTAACTAATTGCGCATATCAGTGAACAAAGTGGTTTGCCTTTTGAGGAGTATGATGCCAATGCAAACAGAAATCGGGCAAAGCCGATTCACTTGGAGTTGCTGGAGTACAACACAGACAGTGATCAGCAAATGTTACTAAAAGACCCTTGCAAGTGTTGTCAATGAGTTAACACTGGAGACCAGATTGAGATTAAGTCCACACAGTCTCCAGCTGTTACCCGATAGCATGCACACTACCCAAACAAACAAAAGACAAAGATTCCTCCTCCCTCCTATAGCCTTAACAGACTGTTGGGGCAAGTGCTGTTCGCGAGCACCTATGAAGGCCGGCACTGTGGCCAGCACCACTCCCGGCCGCCTTTGTCTCCCCAGTGACGATGTTTACACACCGCACCATGTACTCATTTGAGGCTGAGTCGACCTAGGGGGAGGCCCAGGACCGGTTCAAATAATCGTCACTGATGGTCACTCACAAGCACGCCCATTGGCACGCACATTGACACGTACGCACACACTTTCACACTTTCACACATTCACACACAACGATTCCTTGACACGTTCACAACTTGACATAATCGCACGTGCATTTACACACATTTACACACAATTCGCGCGTACACATCCAGCCGCACATTTCACAGATTCACACACACTCAAATTCACACACAGACAGACATTTACACATTCACGCAAGACTTCCATTTGCATGCACATTCACCCGCATTTTCATCACACACACACAGACAAAGATCCCCCGTATAGCCTTAACATTCTGTTGGGGCAAATGCTGTTAGCAAGCACCTATTAAGGCCGGAACGGCACATGAAGGATGGGTGGGGGGGGGTAGCCGCCTTTGTCTCCCCCGTGTTGCTGTTAACACACCGCACCAGGTACTTATTTGAGGCTAAGTCGACCTAGGGCGAGCCCCAGGACCGGTTTACATAATCGTCGCTGGTGTTGGCCGCGAGCAGAGTGTCGCGCAGCATGCAGGTTGGCCACTGCTTTCACCGCGCCCCATACATTCACACGAACTGATCGATTTCGTCTATTCCAGTGCTTTTCAACCTGGGGTGCGTGCACCCACTGTGGGTGCGAGATGCCCTTTCTGGGGGGTGCGAGAAATGGCCACATTTTTTTAGAAGGCAACTCATCGAAAACGCAAATTAAGCACGGGGCAAGCAAGTAGACAACTACCTTGTTTCATCAAAACCTATGCATTCGTGAACGCTATTACACGTTTTAACGATTAAGAAGCATGCGCTGCTGTCAAGGTGAAGAACCACACTGGTCTATGCACTCGCACGCACGATGCACTTCGTCTGCAGCACCCCCTCGGCTCGCGTTTAGCAGCGGCAGCGGCGGCGGCGGCAGCGGCGGCAGCAGCAGCGGCAGCAGCAGCAGCAGCGGCACTTGGAATTTGCTCGCTATCAGCGGCCAACACCTCGCGCTGGGCGCAGTTTTCCAACCGCAAACTTTGCGGTCGCTCGCTTGAAATGACGGAAATTACGGCAGATTTGTCAGTATTTGTTTGCACACATCATGTTCAGTCGAGCCAGCCACCGCACCCTCTGCCCGCACAGCATACAGTGCACGGCTATGTCACGAGTTGAGTCTTCTGTGTGTGCACTTGCCCCAACAGTCTGTCAAGGCTACACGGGGAATACTTTGTTTTTTTGTGTGTGCGTGGGTTCAACAACGGAATAAATCGTAGCATTGAACGTTGCAGGTCACACTTCGGCCACGTGGCTCAGGTTGCGAGGTCAAATCCTGGTGGGGGTGGAGGGTGTTTGACTCAGCCCATCATCCCTCTGGGTGGGGGGTGGGGGTCGATAAAATATTCACTATTTTGTGGGGAAGTCAACGGTGGTTGTCCTACTACGGATCGAATGCCTCAATGCTTAATTGAGGCTGGAAGCCCCTTTGACGTTGACAGTTTCGGTTTCGATTCCAGGGGCCGCCCTGATTATCCCAGCGAATGTCGTGTCACGTACGTACGTTCAGCGTAGTTCTTGCCGTGCGTAGCCAACGGTGCTAATCGGAGTTTGGGGGGGGGGGCATAGAAATAGTCATAACCATTATCCTACGAGTGGTGTGCTTCAGTGGACGTTAAAGACCCTCCGTCGTCGTCGTCAGTCGCAAGGGTTGAAGGCCATTGCGTGCCGGTGTCAGGGTCCAAATGTGTTCAATTCGAAACTTACCCCGCAATTGACTCAATTGGGATTATGCACACAGCAGCGAGCATCGCCCCCTGCTGGCAGACTAAGTCCCAAAGGTCATTCTTAAAATTGAGACTCATCCTGGTCTCTTGGGTGTTCTCAACTGGTTAAACAACATGTTGTTTGTGCGCGTGGGCAATGTACAGTGGCGAATATCTGAACCGGTCCTGGGCCTCCCCTAGGTCTACTCAGCCTCAAATGTGTTCCTCTTGCGGTGTGTAAACATCGCCACTGGGGAAACAAAGGTGGCCGGGCGTGAGTTGCTGGCCACCCACCCACTCGTGTGCCGTGCCGACCTTCATGGGTACACGCTAACAGCACTTGTCCCAAAAGTGCGTTAAGGCTACACGGGGGATCTTTGTCTTTGTGCAGGGCCACCAATAGCGGAGGGCAAAGGGGGGAGCATTTGGTCGCTGGGCCTCAGACGAAAGAGGCCCTCGCAACGGGGCCTGTTGCTGGTGGAATCAAAGGGGGCCCGCGTGGCATTGTGCCCCAGGTCTCCAGGAACCTCTGGGTGCCCCTTGGAGTTTGTGTTGTCCTTATATCCACCCACCTCTGTCCACCCAACAATATTTCAATGAGTACACCACAGTTAGTAGAACGGTGGGCGGTAGAGTGTGGGTACTCTCACCTCTTCAAAGACGTCTGGCGTTGATTCGAAGAGTATGCCAAATGCCCACGAGAATGCCTCTGTTTTTTAAATAGCTCGCTCCGCCTAGCGGAGGCAATTCCGCTAGCAGTGGCGAAGGAAATTGCGAAGCTGCGCCTTTATCTTTTACATGCTGGGCCCTCTGTGGTACTCAACCCACACTCGCCAGCGTGGTGAAGTATGGTCAATCAGCCCCCTTCATCCAGAAGTGAATTGACAAAGGGCTGTGTAAAGTACGATTATTATTTTTATTAAATGTAACAATTTTCCTAGCTGATCATTGCAATTAGCTTGTTTTTGTGCGTGCGCACAATGCAGAGGATAATATTGGAACTGAACAATTAAGCAATTAGCGATTAACAAACCGGATTGACAGCTTGCACAATTTTTAATGCAAACGTTTGAAGACGAATATATTTATCCATATTAGTGCACGGGCCAGAGCAGAAATTGATAACACTTGATGGAGCAAAAGGGTTTTTTTTTTGTCCGACCGATGTGTTTGTGTGGCCAATCGGAGCAAATTATCTGACAAACCCCCACGCATTTCAAGTGGCCATCACGTAAGTCACTGTTGTTGACCACGTAAGGCAATTGGAGCCACGAAAGCTCTACCACCTCAGGTGGTACCGACAAGTGAGATACCCGGCATGGGCTCGTGAACTTTAACTCATCTATTCTGCGTAGCGTCCTACTTTGCTCTGTTTCTTCCTCTCTTCAATCCACTGCTAGACGAAGACCTCCCCGACACCCAGTCTGTCGCGAGAGTTTATTTGACCAAACTTGACCACGCTGGTCATTGCCGGTTTGGTGAATTCTCCTCCTTCTCTCATGCATATGGCAAGTCGGTGTAAACTAGACGTCAGAGGTTGAGTGTCTGTGTGCGAGCCGTGTGGACAATAGCTTCGGGGAGTGGGCGCGAATGACGCCTGCCCCTGCCCGCCGGAGAGCCGGCCTCTTAGAATGCGGTTGTTCAAGATGTATGGCCCATTGTGCGGTGATGTTTGGCAGCGGCCACTGCGCTGTGAGAAGGCGTGGCGGTGCGGGTGTCATCTTTACCGTCCCACGTGTGCAAGCGACGTCCGCAGCAGTAGCAGCAGTGACTAAAAATCTAGCTGTGCCGGTCCCACCTGATGACGGAGACTTGTGTTGCCTCCGAAACGTCGTGATTTATTATTTTATTTCTATTATTACTTCTATTAATTATATTTTTAAAATCCTTCATATTAAGTTCACTTGCGCGCTTGCTTGCTTACGACCGTGCAAATCTTTCGGTCGTTTTTTAACCCACTTCCTGTGATCCAATCGAGCTGACATTTTCCACACAGACTCGTTGTGCGTGACAATTACTTTTCGTGAATTTTTTTTTCCAAAATTGAACACTTTCTAGGACAAAAATATTATATTTAATTACCAATTGCTTAATGCTGGCATGCAATCATCTGACCCATAGGTGGCAGCCATCTCAAGCCAGAGGACGAGAGGACTCTAGCCGCCACGCATATAAAGGATTTATAGTGAAAAACTTTGTTTCTCCGGGTTAATTTTTTACCTACGTGACTTTACCGAAAAAGCCTAGGAGTATGAATCCTTGCAGTCACGAAAGCTTCAAATCTAGAACTAAAAAGGTCGCCGTTCTGAAGCCGGCTATGGAGCCACCGTAGTTTCTTGTGGCAGAACAAAGAAGCCACGTGGAGCATCGGTGGGGTGGGGACGGGTGTCCTCGAAGCTCGGCAGAACTCCCGCGGTGTGAATGCGGTGGCCCAGAATCGGTTCATTGCCCCGCGTGCTTCAGCCTCGCGTGATAACGCGTGCGGCCGATTCATTGCTTTACAGGACCCCGGCGTGCGTTAGCAAGCAGCTGACAGCAGCAATACCGCCCTCAAATGCGACTCATCCTGCCCGGCGGTTGTAATTCCACGTGAAGCAGGAAAGATCTCCTCGCCTCCCGACTCGCTCTGACTGGAAACCGCACGAGGAGGTGTGAAGCCGCGATGACGGTGGTTGAAGAGACAATCGTTAAACCGGTAACCGAATTCGGAGTCATGAACTGCTAACCGTTTGCGGTAGAATGCAATGAATGAATGCACGGATTGGCACGCACAAACATACAAGTGACCACGTGGTAAATATGACCACGTGGTAAACGTGCCCTCGCCATTCAATGAAAAATTAAAGACGCAGAGCTGCAATTGCTTTGCTCTGGCCGCTGCTCGGCGGAAGGGGCCTCCACTCGAGCGAGGGAGCTCCAGGGGGGTGTTTGGTCTACTCCTTCCACGCCGGCCAGACCTGCTGGAGGAGGTCGGTGTACCCACACTTTACCCCACCGCGAGTCGCCTGTCGATCGAATCGACGTGGTGGAGCCCTTTTACGCAGAGGCGGTGGTGGGGAGGGGATTCAAGAAACTCCGGTGGGTACGAACCGTAACACCGCAGTGGCAGTTCCCAAAACTCGAGAAGATAAATGTACACACGTTGCGTTTGTTTCTCTGTGCGCGGCATACGCCGGTAACCGGTTTTTACCGGTTGTTTCATTCGGTTACCGGTAATATGCCTGCACGTAAGTTATACGAATGACGTGATGATGGCAAAACACGAGGACGCCGGTGACTATGATGCTGATGATGACTTTGGCGATGATAATCACGCAGATGAAAATAATGATGAAGATGGCAACGTTTACACCATTGGAACCTCATTTGCCAGTAAAACATATGATAATTGGTTTTTTTACCCTTCTATCTGGCAACAAAACTGACACCTTTTTTTACAAGGAGTCATGTTTGCATAGACCACAATACCTGCAGTCATAATACAAACGAAAAAACATAACTCTGATAATGTGCACTGTCCTTGAAGTTGATTGGTCCACACCCGAGACAGCTTTCCTTAGAGCCTATTCTCACAAGGGTAAAAAAACAATTATCATATTTTTTACTGGCAAATGAGGTTCCAATGGTGTAAATGCTTACCCCGAGCTCTCATACTCTGATGGTGCATTGTCTTTGAGTTGTGCGCCTTTTGGCGTCATCTGGTCCAACCCATGTGAGACTAGGCTCTAAGGAAAGCTGTCTCAGGTGTGGACCAATCAACTTCAAGGACAGTGCACATTATCAGAGTTATGTTTTTTTTTGTATTATGACTGCAGGTATTGTGGTCTATGCAAACATGACTCCTTGTAAAATAGGTGTCAGTTTTGTTGCCAGATAGAAGGGTAAAAAACAATTATGATGGCAACGTTGTTGATGATGACGATGTTACGATGGTTATGATGACGACGATGATACCCGGCAATCTGAGTTCGATTCCGGGCCACGACCTCCTGTTCATTGAGCGTGATGTCTGAGCTGGCCCCTGGGCCTCACTTTATCAACTCGCACTAGCCAGTGTGGGGTAGTATGGTCAAGTAACCCCCCCCCCACGACACGATCGCGGGGAGGGAGCCCCTTATGATCCAGCAGTGGATGGACAAATCTGTACACGAACCTGTAAACTCGAATTCATTAAGAAGCGAGCACATTTGTTGCATATGATGCCAATATTCACAACCCTGCGTAGCAATCTGTTCTGCCACATCTCGCACCCATTCTGCCGTGAGCTTTTCTTTGACCATACTTCACCACGCTGGTCAGTGCCGGTTGGTAAGGAGTGACGTTGACCGTTTTCGGAAATGGAACTCGGATTGCCAGTCTTAACAGCGCAGTGCGCTAACCACTGTCCCGCCGCTCTGAATCGTGGCCTGTGGCCGGAGCTGCGTGAGAAAGCATGCGGCTTCTGGCGCTCGCGGGGGGAGGGGGGGGTTAGTAGGGAGTGGTGGCGCAGTGGTTAGCGCACTGCGCTACAAACCCAGCGAGCAGATTTCGAGTTCCGATCACGACTTATAACAGCAGTGCATATTTGAGCCGGTCCTGAGCCTCCTCTAAGTCGACTCGGCCTCAAATGAGTACCTGTTGCGATGCGTGCACCTCGCCACTGGTGGCCGAGCGTGGTGCTGGCAACCCACCCCCTCGTGTGCCGTGCCGGCCTTCATAGGTGCTGCTACTCGCTAACAGCACTTGCTCAAAAAGTCTGTTGAGACTATACGGGGGATCTTTGTCTGTGTGTGTGTGTTACGAGTGGGGCTGGTGGGGAGCGCCAGTGTCGTGGTTAGCACACCGTGCTACCGGCCACTCGAGTCCTATTATCCCCGCTCGTGTCCCTCCCAGAGGGCGACTCACAATATTTGAGTTAGTAAACATCAGCACTGGGAAGACAAAGACGGCCGGGAGTTTCGTTGGCCACACCACCCCTTCTTGTGCCATGCCATGCTGCGCCTCTTGATAGCTTCTCGCTAATGGCACGTACCCCAACAGCATGTTAAAGATTTTACGGGGAGGTTTTTGTCGTTGTTTAATAAATTCAGTATATGCATGTGTGCATGGTGGTGCATTAGCCAGTCATTTCGGTCAGTCAACCTATGACACCTGGCTCTGTCCCGTGACTTCCTGCCAGTGGGCGTCCGACACTTCACGTGGCCTTAAAGTGCACATAGCCTGGCACAACAAGCACTTAGTGGCGAATGGCGGTTGTTGTTGTTGTTGTTGTGAAAGACATTGGACCGAATATGATTGCAAGCCATGCACAACGAACAGGTGACAATTGCACAAACTGTTACTCCCGGTCAACGCCGCGCCACTCTCGATAAAAGACGATATGAGCTCGTTAGCTTTGTCCCCAGCCCTGTGGTTTTTGTTTCTATGCCAACTTTTGTTATCGGAATTTCCTCCCGTTCGCTCAGTTCGGCGTATCGCGGAATATTCCGTGAAAGGTATTGCTCGCCACGGGTGGAAATTTGTATTTACAAGCCTCTCCGGTTTGATATACTTTTTTTTTTGGGGGGGGGGGTGTTTACCGAGGGTTGCGACTACAATCCATGGGTTCATCGTTTGCACGGAGACTTTAAAAAATGCTATTTATTGACAAAGAAAATTCTACAAAAGCTGAAACGGTGCGCACAGAAGCGCGGAAAGACGCATGCCTTGAATCCCACTGTGAGATGATAACAAGATAACATCGCAATAGGTTTTTTTCCCCTTTTTTCTGGCAACAAAACTGACACCTTTTTTTGTTGCCAGAAAAAAGGGGGAAAACCCTATTGGTATATTTTGGTACTGGCAAAGGAGGTCCCATGAAGATAACATCGATTAGCTGGACCTGTTAAGTGGCTTCTTGGGCAGGACACGTAGCTAGATAGGAGTATGGCTGGCGGAGTTTCAAGACTCACGATGGGAGTGGTGGCCAAACGGAGGGAACCAGACTTCAGAGAAACTCCATCACGGAAGACGGAGCGGTGTGAGGCTGCCGATTTGAAACACTTTTGCCGGATAACGAATTCAAACCCGAATGGCACCGGTTTGTTGCGTAGGCTTTCACGACCAAAGAGCTGCGCTTTTGTTGACAGCCTGATGATGCTGGATGTAATCTCTGGCGAAACGTCGGACAAAATTGTCACATGTTTGCTTGCTTTTAAATATTCTGCTTGTTTACTGAAAAACTAAATTTGGTCACGTGGCAACTTCATTTGATTGGCTGTGTTGCTGGGTGGTCGAGCGTTCTATATTGTTTATGTCATTGTACCCACACGATCTACGACAAAATAAACAAACTATTAATCAAATAATTACGTTCATATCAAAATAAATTGAGGTTGAAAAAATGTCGACGCTTTTTTTTTCATCGTACCACGGTATTCTTTGGGTCTTTCGGTAAAGTCACGTAGATATAAAAATAATTTTAAAAAATAAAAAAATATATAAAATCGTTACACGGGTAAAAAGGCTCACAAATCGGCAGCCTATCGACTAACGCGGTAGGACAGGAGAGTTCCCGAACTAAATATAGTGATCTGACACCCATTCCACAGTCAGAGTAGAACCGATTAACAACATTGCAAACATTTTGAAGAAGGCAAGCGATGCGTATGGGACAGCAGCCAGCCCCTTGGTGTTCTACTGGTTAGGCCTCAAGTCCAGGCTGGGCTGTAACCACAGGCTTGGATATAACCACAGGCCGGGATGTAACCACAGGCTGATATACCAACACATCACCATTTGGATCTATGTAGCGGCAAATTAAATGGGCCCGCATCTCAAGACGCTAAACAGCAACTTATTTTACAGAGAGAAAGGCAGTCTCTCTCTGAATCTATGGGTTTCTTTGTGAGTCTATGGCTCTCTGTGGGAGTTTATGGCTCTCTGTGGGAGTCTATGTATCCATATGTGAGTCTATGGGTCTATGTGGGAATATATGGTTCTATGTGAGTCTATGGGCCTCTGTGGGAGTCTATGAGTCTCTCTGTGTCCATGTGTGAGTCTACGGGTCGCTTTGGGAGTCTATTGGCCTGTACAGCAAGAGTGGGCACATTCGCTTTATAGAGAGCAAGAGGCAGTCACTCATGGGCAAAGGACAACACAAGCGCAAGGGATTCAGCCGCGCGTAAAAACGATCTCGTAAAAACGTTGGCGTCGTTAAAGCTTATGGCAGCCAACGGGGCACGCGGTATGGAAGAAGAGACGTCATAAAGCGGGTTGATGGCCTTGAGAGTCACGTTTCAAAGGTGCGAATCTGACAGGCGTCTCTGCGTAAAAGAGGGACTTTGCTTCAAACGTAGATTTTTGCTCGAAAAATGTAAAACAACATTTTTTTTATTTTTCTGCGCCTTTGATGTTGAAAATTCGTGTCAGGTTTTCCATCCTAAAAGTAATTTTCAGGGGACAAAGTAGTTTTTTTTCCGTCATAAAAGTTGTGTACTGCGTAATCTTGGTGTGTGTTGGAGCTGTGTTAGCCTTGTTTAATGATCGACAAACACATGATGATGACGATGGTGGTGATGATGGTGGTGTTCGTCTTGGAGGTGGTGATAGTGGTGTTTGTGTTGGTGGTATTGGCGGTGATGGTGATGACAGTGGTGTTAGTTTTTGGTAATTCGTGTTGATGTTGCTGTTATATTCTTCTTGGAAAAACACACAGAGTCCAAAGACTCTGTAATTACGTAAAGGGCCACTTTGTTCCTCCCATAGCCTCAGAAGTCACTCCTTATTGCAGTTTCAAAAATCTATTTGTTAAAGCTTTGATAAAAAAACAAAAAAACATATCCACGTGACTGCCCCACGTTACTGGAATACCCTCGCTGCTCATCGGCATCTTTGTTTCCTGCCTTCACTCCCCCTCTCGCTTTCCCTCTTAGACCAGAACGCGCGCGGCTTACTTGCTTGCACCTGCGCCTAACGCAGTTTATTTCTGGCACCGCTTCCTCCCACGTATTTGCACTCTTTGTTAGAGATTCGCATTTTGTCTTGTCAATAGCCGCTAAATACCACGTGTGCTAGTTGTGCGGTATTCCTCAAGGGCCCTGTCGGACTCGTTTCTCTATTGCAATGTCGATGGTTTTGTTCGTGTCTTTGTTGCTGCTGCTGTTACTGCAGCTGCTGCTGCTGTGCTTACGCAATACCACGGATCTCCCGTGTAAAATAGCCAGGCAACTGGCCAAACGGGATCATCCGTGCAACAAATGAAAAAGCAACTTAAACCTCAACAGAGAGTAGTCCTGCATTGTGATGTAGACTATGTTTTTAAGCTACGGGAGGAAGCCACGAAGCCTCTATTGTGACACGCGTGCAGAACAAGGTGAGAAAACATACAAATTGCATAGCTTACAAAACGATGACATAATGGAAGGATGTAGTTGCCAGCATTGAGAAACGAGTGGCAGAGATAGAGGGTGGTAATTGGGGATTACGAAAGGGATGCGGAGGGGACGGGAAGGAGGGGAGAAAAAGAGAATAGCTGACAGAGAAGAGGTGATGCTTTGAGAGAGGAGCGGAAGGGGGTTGAGGAGGGAGACTGCTTCATGTACAGGGCAAGTGTTGAGTCTATGGTGCAGTTTTGAGTCTATGGGGCAGTGTTGAGTCTATGGGGCAGTGTTGAGTCTA
>CM025629.2:4002785-4014390 GCA_014621495.2 Entosphenus tridentatus
TGCACTCTCTCTCGTGCGCGTGCACTCTCCGGTGCACGTGCACTCTCTCCCGTGCGCGTGCACCCTCTCCTGTGCACTCTCTACCGCGCGTGTGCACTCTCTCCCGTGCGCGTGCACTCTCTCGTGCGCGTGCACACTCCCGCGCGCGTGCACTCTCTCCTGTGCGCGTGCACTCTCTCTCGTGCGCGTGCACTCTCCCGTGCGCGTGCACTCTCTCCCGTGCGCGCGCACTCTCTCTCGTGCGCGTGCACTCTCTCTCGTGCGCGTGCACTCTCTCCCGTGCGCGTGCACTCTCTCTCGTGCGCGTGCACTCTCTCCCGTGCGCGTGCACTCTCTCTTTCGTGCGCGTGCACTCTCTCCCGTGCGCGTGCACTATCTCGCAAGCCGCACAGTGACACTTCTGAGACGTTGGCTTCGGAGATTGCATTTCTCTATCCGCAGGAACACCAATCGCGCGCTCTGTTTTGTTTGCATAAATCCACAGAGGGAATTGATTTCATGGGGGGGGGGGGGGGGTTATACTTTCCCCCACCAGGTCGCCAAGTTACGCGCGTACTGCAATCTGCCGTGATCAGTGCATGGATAACTCTTGCTCCGGGAGTTGAAGCTTCGCCCCCTGCATGGGATAACAGCTGTGGGCTTACAGATACAACTTCGCCTCGTTTCATGCATACGTAATGTCATGCACAAAAGGTTAAAGATCCCCCCAGTGGAGCATCAAACAAACTGTTGGGGGTGAAAGTGCCGTCAGCGAGCAACCTGCGAAGGCCGGTACGGTACATGGGTCGTCACCACGCCTGTCCGCCTTTGTCTCCACTAATGCGATGTTTACACACACCACACCAGTTATACTCGTTTAACGCTGAGTCGACCTAGGAGGGGGTGGGGGGGGGCCCAGGACCGGTTCAGATAGCCGTCACTCATGTTGGCTGTGAGCATGGATCTGACTCGGGGTGCGGTGCGCTAACCACGGCTCACCGCTCCCCACTATTGCGTATCAACACTCGTACTAAGCTCCATGCAATGACATGCATGCTTACAGGAACGCGGGCATGTACATGCTGACATGTATATAGATACATCATGATGTGTACTCGGCTGACATGTGAAGCGTGGAATGCTTGCTGACAGCAGGTCACAGGATAGACCCAGACGTGTTGCAGCAGTATGCCAATGTGTTTGGTAAACCCATGACACCTGTTGGGTTAACCCATGGTAACTGTTAGCATGTCACTATGTCAGTGACATGCATGACACTTGGGTTAACTGTCATTATGTTGAGTTAACCGATGGTAACTATAAGCATGTCACTGTCAGATAATCCATGACATCTGGGTTAGCTGTCAGTATTGTGAAGTTAATGCAGGGTAAGTGTTAGCATGTCACTTTGTTAGTTAATCCAAGGCACGTGGGTTAACTGTGAGCGTGTCGAGTTAACCCATATAATCCACACAGCACTTGCGCACAATCCGATTTCATCGCTGCGTCTCCCTGGTGGTTGACGTCCTCTGGGGCGCGTTCCCTCCTTTAGCCGCAGTTCCATCGTTAGTCTCGATCTCGGGCCATCATTTAGCTGCTTTTGGCTCCGCCATCGAACAAAGGCGGTTCACTGCGTCGCCCGCTTTCAGATGCGCTTCTGCGGCCGTCCGGAACGCTCTCCCTTCTGGTATTAGGATGCCACTTGGAGCTGTGCACTTTTAAATCTAGATCGCGAAAACAATATTGTGTCTTTTAGTTTGTTGTTCTTCCCCCGGCACCTCCGATTACCACGATTGGCTAGGTACGGTGCAAAAGAAGTTCAACATACCGTGCATCCGTTCCAGATAAATGCCATGCATGCCCAAGAAACCACCTTCAGTACTCTCCTGTGCAAGGGCGCTTTCGGTCGATGAGATGTCTCCATTTGCATGTGTTCTCTGATCCGTGTGTGTCCCTCTTCCCACATCTCGGTATAATTCCTGGCGTGAATCTTTCCCCATTTTATCTTTGTGCCATCGTCACTTTTCTCTGCCGGCTTTTCCCTCTTTGCCCGAGTCCGTGTGCTCGGCGAAACCGTTGAGACATTTTAGTTGATATTTTGGGAGTTTTGGGAAAATATAAAAATTTTTAAAAAATTCAAAGGACGAATGCAACACGTGGCCGTCAAGTCTCGCGCGCTGGAACGCCACGAGTTTGAGAGTTCTGGCACGGCGAGAGGTAACAAGTTCAAGGTGATGTGAATCAATAATGTCCTGCTTATGTAATGTTACATTAGCTTTGCTCGCATCCAATGTGTGCTTCTGTCTGCATGCGTGTTGAACTTTTTGTTCGCACCGAGCCACCGTGCTAATCGGAGGTGCGGGTGGAAGGACAAGAAAATTCATCGCAAAAAGCAGTCTTGAAGAAATGAGTTTTCTGTCTCGCTGTCACTCACCGTGCGCCACGCGCACACGCACGAGATGCGCACCACTGCATCGCACCCAGCCGGACACCATTGAGATGCTCGCTCTCGCCAGACACTCACCCTTACCAGCAGACACTGGCACACCCCCCCCCCCCAGACACTCGCGACACACCATGAGACGAGGCCCCAGCCCCCGTTGATTTGCCCCATTGTCACGACAGGAGGCATCTGGGCCCGGCCATTGTTTGCCAAAACATCGGACGAAGGGCACGGCACATTGGCACACGTAGGACTTGAGGCTCTTGGATGTGGCAACAACAACAACAACGCGATACGCTGTGATCCAGCTCGGACAAAAGACACTGATCCCCCCCCCCCCACCCCGGGGCTTACAATAAGCGGACAAGAAAGCTTCCTCCCTGCGTCTGTTCCCTCCGCGTATCAACAAATCGAAGCTTTGTTCGCAGTTCACACTTCCCCACGAGGCGCGCGCGGCCTCCTGGGAGCAGACAACCCCAGCGACACGGGGCCCAGGGCGAGCAAACTGTGGGCCGGTTTCGACACGCGAGGTTCTCACCAGCAGTCAGACCCCCACCCCCCCCTCAACCAAAATCATCTTGGTTAGACTTACGGCGATATGGCTGTTAGCGAGACCCTATTAAGGCCGGCAAGGAAGGCATCCAATGAGATGCTGTGGTCATTGTGGGTGCGATTACACTGGTCAACAAAAAAAAAACATGTTTTTCTGGCCTGGACTTTTGCAGCTGTTTTAGACTAATTTCAGGGTGTTGATTCCAAATCTGATCTCAGATTTGCTATATCACATCTCATTTTTATGCTATCGGCATACCCCATTTTCATTGATTTTACCTGAAATTAACTCCGTCACTTATGATTGCAAGTTGTTGCGAGTCAGTGACTGCTTTAGTGTTAAAATATGGTGCTGTATTTTTAGGATAGTGTGTTTATAATATATATTTTTTATGTAGATATCCACATTTATTTAATATTCTTCTTCTGCAGTTTTTATTGAAAATGCAATATTTATATCTCAAAAACCTGATGTGTTAGACAAAAACTGATGCCAGATTTGGAATCAGCACCCCAAAATGACCTTAAACCCGTTGGAATACCTAATGCCAGAAAAAGTGTGTTGACCAGTGTTATTCGCTTACTCCCCCTCCCTCGCCTCCCCCGATCTCACCGCTCCATCTCCGTTGCGGGCATCCTATCGAGCGTGTTCTCTCCTTTGGCTGCCACTTTGCTGTTACTCTAGTATGTATGTGTGTGTGTGCGTACGTATGTTGGACTTCTTTCGCACCGTACGTAGCCATGAGCGCTGATTGGGGGTGCGGGGGAAGGACAACAAACTCAACACACAAAAAAACTGTTCTAGAGAAATATTTTTCAATCTAAAGAAACGAGTTTTAAATCTAAAGAAGCAAGTTTTCAATCTCAAGAAACGAGTTTTCAATCTAAAGAAGCGAATTTTCAATCTAAAGAAGCGAGTTCTCAATCTAAAGAAACGAGTTTTCAATCTAAAGAAACGAGTTTTCAATCTAAAGAAACGAGTTTTCAATCAAGAGAAACGAGTTTTCAATCTAAAGAAACGAGTTTTCAATCAAGAGAAACGAGTTTTCAATCTCAAGAAGCGAGTTTTCAATCTCAATAAACAAGTTTTCAATCTAAAGAAGCGAATTTTCAATCTAAAGAAGCAAGTTATCAATCTAAAGAAACGAGTTTTCAATCTCAAGAAGCGAGTTTTCAATCAAAAGAAACGAGTTTTCAATCTCAAGAAACGAGTTATCAATCTAAAGAAGCGAGTTTTCAATCTAAAGAAGCGAGTTCTCAATCTAAAGAAACGAGTTTTCAATCTAAAGAAGCGAGTTTTCAATCTAAAGAAGCGAGTTATCAATCTAAAGAAGCGAGTTTTCAATCTAAAGAAGCGAGTTCTCAATCTAAAGAAACGAGTTTTCAATCTAAAGAAGCGAGTTTTCAATCTAAAGAAGCGACCACCGCTGGCACGATCCCTTCGCGCCATGTCTTACCCTGCCCCCAATCGCGCTCTCAGGTCATTCTCGCCGACGTGATGTCTCGAACTTGTCTGTGTCTGTATGTATTATCTCATCCACGTGTTCCTGCCTCTTCGTCTCTCTCACAGTGGCCGTTCCACGCATGCGCACCTCCTACTTCGTTTTGTTCAATCCTTTGCCACCGTTGTTTTCGTCAATATCCACGTTCGATTTGAGTCGATTTTAATTCCATAATTCGTTTAATGTTTTACGGTCCTAGTCATTGCCTGTGGTGTTATTGGAAGCGTTTTGACTGAGCTCACTTGTGTGTTTCCCCGTCAGTCAAGGGGATGTCCCGAGCTTTGTGCGTTTCCCGATTGCTTCGTTGGAGACCAATGCGGCAGGGTTACAATTCCAGTTACCACCACCGTTGCACGCACACACACACACAAAGACAAAGATCCCTCGTGTAGCCTTAACAGACTGTTGGGGCAAGTGCGGTTAGCGAGCACCTACGAAGGCCGGGCACGACACACGAGGGGGTGGGTGGCCAGCACCACGCCCGGCCGCCTTTGTCTCCCTAATGGCGATGTTTACGCATCGCAGCAGGTACTTACTTGAGGCTCAGTCGACTTAGGGGAGGCCCGGGTACCGGTTCCGATAATCGTCACTGGCGCAGCGCGCTAAACGCTCCACTATCGCTCCCCGCATGCATACACACGCACACACGCACACACACACGCACGCACGCACACACACGCACGCACACACACGCACACACACGCACGCGTCTCTCGTTCCATTCATAAACTCGCAATCTCCCGTCGGGCAACAGCGACTCATTAACGAGTCCACGGTGCAGGCCGAGAGGGCTCGGGGATATTGGAGAGCAAAGCCAACGCGACGCTAATTAAATAAATAAATAATAAACTCGCCGCTTTGTGGCGGTCACGCGGCAACTCCTGAAACGGTGCCGCGCGTGATTTCACCTCTGTCATGAATTGTTATTCGGTGTATGTATGCTGAACTTCTTTCGCACCGTACTTGGCCAACCGTTTTAATCGAAGGTGCGGTGGGGGGTGGTGTGGGGGAGGACACACAACTTAACGCAAAAAAAGAAACGTTCTAAAGACATTCGCTTTCAATCGAGACGTAAGCAGTGCTCAGCTCCCTTTAGAGTCCTCGTAGACAACGCGGAGTTTGTGGCCATGCGCGTGGCTTTGAAATCGAGCGCCTTGTGGAGGCAGCGAGGGTCGGTGGATCGCACGAACGTTGTGAAAGATCCTTTCCCGTGGGCGTCGAGGTGCCCATACCCTGCCTGGCTGGCCAGGAGGAGGTTCAGCAGAGTGCGTGGCATGTGTAGTCGTCAGCTGTTCCCTCTGTAGGGGATACAGCGTTGTCCCCTCGCCACGTGTGGGGTTTCTCTCTCTTTCTCTGTCCAGGTGCTCCGGGGGTGTCCTCTAACCACGTATAGCCTGCGAACGCTGACCATGCCGTTGGCTGAAAACATCTCAAAGTGAAATGAAAACCGAATGCAGCAGGAATCTCCTGAACAAAAAAAGTAATTGGACTCGCTGCGGCTCTCTTTGACAAATAAATAAATACATTTCCATTATGAGGTCGGGATTAATAAATTAAATAAATAGATTCTTCTTTTTTATTCTCCGCATGAAACATTATTGACGTCCTTCAGTCTTATTCGCTTTCCAGACCAATATTCACCAGCAGCAGCAGCACCATCAGCAGCAGCACCAGCGCCAGCCATGGCTTTATCCACTGCTGGATGAAAACCTCTCCCGGTGCCATCGCCTGAAGACGGAAGTTTGTGTTGCCTCCGAAACGTCGTGATTTAATTTATTTAAATTTCTCACCCACGTGACTTTTACCGAAAAAACTAAGAGTATGAATCCTTGCAGTCACGAAAACTTCAAATCTAGAATTAGTGCCTCAACGGTTTTCGCCATTCCGCGATCCGCCTCGCTCCGACGCAGCAGCCCCGTCTCGCCGCTCCGTCTCCCCGGCGGTCGCCCTCAATCTGTCTGCTATTGTACGGTGCGCAAGAAGTTCTGACATGCAATATCGTCGTACATACACACCCCGGCAACAGTCTCAACCGTGGGCCATCGTTTTCCAACAGCATTTGTCTTAAGCAAACGAACACCGGTATTGCACTCACGAAGCTTAACTCATGGCACGTGCAGGGCGGTGGCCGCAGTGGTTCCTACGTCACGCGACAAATCCCACAAACCCCGAGTTTGATACCTGGCTAGTAGGGCTCGCATTTAACATCGTTGTCGAGTGATGTCTTCACCGGCCCTACTCTGGTTTGTCCACCTTTCTTCTTCCACAAAACCAACCGGTGACATGAACTGTGCAGTTTTCTGCAGTGAGGTTTGATACAGGGCCCGTACCGTATCTCTATACGAATCAATTCCTGCCACCTGAACACGGAAGTCGATAACCTGTACTGGTTATAACCGGGAACAGGTGGCAACCCAGGTCCTGCCCCCCTCCCGCCCTCTCGCACCCCCCCCCCCTCACTTCCCAGCCCACCGCCCCCCACAATCTATTAAATAGACTTGACTCTGGTGATGGGAGCCAGAAGGTCCGGGACCAGTCCACAGTTTGCTTACTTAAACAAATGCTGCCGCTTAACATACGTGTGGAAGGCGTGGAGGCCAATAGACTAAACAGACACGCTACGTTTCATCTGTACGCAGAGTTTAAAGAACGACCATCAATTGTTTAATGTCGTGCATTTCACAGGATCATCTACTGCGCTGCTCATATAATAACATACTCAAATCACGATAATAATCATAATATCAACCAACACCTGATTTTCCATCGGCCTGGTTTCTCCCAGACCTCGAGTTGACGGGCAACGCAAACCGGTTAAATCGGCGGCGTTTCCGTGACCTTCCCAAGTGGCTTGAGTCATCGGGTTTCGAGTGTGGAAGGCCTAGCCCACATTCCGGCTTGGGGCGGTGTTCTTAATGGCAAAGGCCCCGCCGGCCACTGACAGCTCCTGGTGGCCTTTAGTGCGGCCCCTGGACGTGCAGGCCCCCGACAAGACACAAAGAGTGATAACACCACCCCATCATCATCATCATCGTCGTCGTCATGCAGCTGTCAACCCGCCAATGGTTTCAAATGTGTGGCGGGTCCTCACTCACACACTGATGATGGCTTATGGGCGAAAGTGCCCGCACCCACCGCCCACACCTCTGAAAATGAGTGAAGAACATTGGCCTAGGCCGTGCCAAGCAATGGTCCAGGAGAATGTGAACTCGCGAGGTGTCTCTAAAGCGATGGATAAATTTAAAAAAACGTGGCGTGGTGGGCAGGGAGACAGGTCGTGTGTGCGCGCGATCGCGAGTCGGGTGGCCACCGCTTCCGCTGTTGATCCCACCTCGCGACATGTCTCTCAGTCGGCCTTGGTCTACGATCGAAACCGTTGCAGTATCCTGGAGTAAAGTTCAGCAACAGCAACAACAACAAAAACTAAACGGTCCCAGAACTCGGCACAAATCAATTCCTGCCACCCGAACGCAGACGACGATTTTGGGACTGGTCCGCGGGTCAAATGCGGACAGGTGGCAACGCTAGTTGCGTGCTTCACAGAAGCAGGTAATGATAGGTGAAGGAAGTATAGAAGGTGAAAAGGTCCAAAACATTGAATTGGAGATTGTGTGAGCAATGATTAAAGTTGACGGTGGAGTCAAGTGTTTGATATGATCACGGAGTTCGGGCCAACGGAGATGTGAGACAGTTGATAAATCAATCATCAACATCCTCATCATCATCAGCCACTGCTGGATTAATGCCTCCCCACGTTGCCGCCATATTTCACTATCATGTGCCGTAATAATCCACGGAGCACGGGAACAGCTGATTTCATCGCTCCATCTCCTCGGCTCGCCTCCGGTTGACTACGAAAGAAGTTCACCATACGTGCGAGCTGTGCGGTACGTTCCATTCCTTGGCTGCTGCTCCCTTATTAGTCTTGACCATCGACCATCGTCGCTTCTAGACGTGCCGCGTCCTGCCCAAGCCCACGCTAATCTGTTCCTAACAGTTTGGATGATGTCATGAACCTGCGTATTATAATTATTATGACGACCACAACACCAACACCAGAGGCGATAACAGTAACATCGAAATTATTTTCTCTTTTTTTGGAGAGGGCCCCCAAAAAGAATGCCAGAGCATTTGCGTGTTCTCATCCCGCCGGCAGCCTCGTTGGCAAAATAACTCGGCAAGAGCTCTGACGGATCACCTTGCGAGAGGCCTCCGCTATCAATTAACATTCCTCTCGCTCCGAGTCGGCTGGCCCACCCAGCCAGGGCTTTCAAACGCCGCGCCTCTGAAGCAGCCGCTTGTTCTGCTCGCTGACATGGAAACATTCCTGTGCCGCCCGTAGGAATGTCACAGTCAGATCAGTGCACCAGAGAACACTGTTTACTCGATCATTATTTTAACTTTACTTTCTGTGTGGGGGGGGGGGGGGTGTTGGATAGTGGTGCGCCAGGATATTTTAAAAAAATTATTCTCCTTCCGAGCATCTGCATTCAATCACTCCCCCGATTGAAAACGTGGCTACTCTGCGTTTTGGTTCGGAGCTATAAAAAGAGCTGGAATGAGCTCGTAAAAGACACTTTCCACACCAAATTGGGTAAAGTCTTTTGATGTTTTCTGAATTCCTCTCCTGGCCGTGCCGTGCCATGCCTGGCTCCCGCCTCGCGCTTCGAGTGGCGGTACCCAGCCACTACCAAACCGGGCTCTGGCAAGGCCCTCTAAGGCCGCGCGCCTTTTGGGTTCAATAAACGATTTATTTTGCAAAATGTTGTTATTGTTCATCCTTTGCCAACATTTTTGCCATTTCTAAAAAAAAACAGGCAAGTGTGTTAATTTTTTTCTGCTATACTCGAAGTCTGCGGGGGGAATAAAAAAAGGTACAGAAATGCTTTCATGATGTTGGCTTGCCTCCCACGGTAGAATCAATAGCGGGGCACTGCCAGTGGCTGCTGTGTACGTTATATAGGCCAGTGGGGCATTAAGCAGAAATAAATACTATTTGAATATTTATTTGACAACCAATTTGTTTGATATATTTTTGATTGTTCCCGCCACCAAATTTAGTTTCAAGTGTGCCATCTGCGTCACGTCTCGAGACAAAGTGTCCATTTTGTGACGCGTGCGTTTAGTCGACGGCGCGGCGCTCAATGAGCAATGTTGGAGAACGGCCCGTGGAATGAGATGTCGCAGAACTACTTCTCAGATCCCCCTGCAAGTGACTTTTCAAATCGGACAAACGAGGCGTTTCTACACAGAAATGCGTGTTGCATAGCAATCAAAAACCTGTTGAACACGTAGACTTTCGCGACCAAAAATCTCGATTATGAATAAAAATCCTGTAAATATACAAAGCTCTGAGAAGCTGGAATATATCCACAGTGAGTGAACAAACACAATATTATGTTCTGGGTTTTTATTTTGCGTAGTCATTGGTGACCAGGCTGTGACCACAAACTAGCCACACTCGAGAACCGAGTTTAATTGTGGAAATGTCCGTATATTTTTGTTTCACGTGATCTCGTTAAAACATTTTTTTTATTGCTGATTGTTTACCCAGGGTCCCGGGAAAGCATCACGGAGTCTCAACACTCAATGATAGTAGGCTACTGCATTTGGTTGCGACTTAGCCGTTCCACAGCATTGTGATTTGGGCCGCCGTGATGACAGCCAGGCCTCTGGCACTTTGACAAATTGCCCTTTTGCATTTCATGCACATTCATCAAAGGCCGTTAATGCCAAGTGCGGAGTCAACTGTCAGCAGGCGATTTTTCTGAGCTTCCTCGGCCGCTGCTAATTTGATTGACGTCAGATTGCTCTTTTTCCTAGTTTCCCAGAGCCGATGTTAGTTGACATGTGAATTTCGGCCGCTCGGTTTCTTTCACTTTTTCGTAGCTGCCAAACCCCATTTTCACCCCCCCCACCTCACTACCTGCCCACCCCACCCAGAGGCCAGTGTGCCGTAGCATTGGTTGGCATGGGCTCTAATACAAGGAATGGAAAAGGAATGCGATTTAATGTTGGCCGATGAGCTTAAGTGATAATATCTCCAAGGAGAGAGTTGTACAACAAGGGTGGCGTTGTGTTGAAGTCTCTAGATTTTTGCTTCATATGGCGCAGTAAAGATCCCGTACCCTGACTCTTGTTGTATATTTGAAGTTTGCGTGTCTCTCTCCCCGTGGTCCCGTGGATTTTTCTCCGGGTCGTCCGGTGTTTCCCTCCACATTTAGAATCAACATAGCGTGGTTGGCATGTGCCCTGGTGCAAGGAATTAACCAGAGCTCTCCCATCCATGTCCAATTCCCACCCCACCCTCCCAATCTTCATAGCCGGGTGTCTGGTCCCATCCGACCCGTGGGCCCTGGTGCAGTTGCACCGCCTGCGCACTCGATAGCTGCGCCACTGGCAGAGAGGTCAAAGGAGGTCAAAGTGGAAGCGGCCGCATGGCTCGGTGGAATCGGAGCGTTGAGCCGGCACCGGCGAGAACCGGGATTTGAATCCGTTCTGCTTGTTCCGATCGCCTGTTGGCAGCACGTGCCGTTCGTTGATATCGAACAGCAGCTGTGGTTCTGCTGACCCGTCAGAAACTATGGGAAGGCACAGAACGCTCACACGCCAACGCACGCACACGCAGCGCGAACCGAGGCTTTGCCATTAGTCTACGCCGACGACAACAACATCTTTCACCCAGCCTCATCTTACCCGGAGCGGGGTGCCATGGGCGAGCAGACGCAGGCGGTGCACGGGAGCCATCGCGTGAATTCTTCCCGCACCCTGCACGCTCACGGGAATCGCCCGTGAACCCGTAGGCCTGGAATGCGCCCCGTCTCGTCAGACGTCGGGAAGCTCACGCAGCCAGTTGAGCCTTGGAGGGTTATCGGACGGGCGGCCCACGCGTGCGTACAATCGGGTGTTGTGGGGCTGCATTGTGGGCAGCTTGGAGCAATGCGGACGACTACACAGTACGTCCTCGTAGCTACGAACAGCTCCCACCTCGTAGCTACGAACAGCTCCCACCTCGTGCCTACGAACAGCTGCTACCTCGTAGCTACGAACAGCTGCCACCTCGTAGCTACGAACAGCTCCCACCTCGTAGCTACGAACAGCTCCCACCTCCTACCTACGAACAGCTCCC
>CM025629.2:4014400-4037281 GCA_014621495.2 Entosphenus tridentatus
CTACGAACAGCTCCCACCTCGTAGCTACGAACAGCTCCCACCTCGTACCAACGAACAGCTCCCACCTCGTACCTTCGAGCTGGGAAATGTTTGCTCCGAGACTGTCCGGCGTAAAGGACACCGTTTCAAAAAGGAAAATAAACACAATCGATTAATCGTTTTGTTGCAACAAGGGGCGTTGACGGGGCCCGGCGGGAACGCGTTCGCTGCTTGTTTGGAAGAGGTTCGCCTTTCGATCTCCAGCGGCCGCCCTGATTAATACGGCCGGTGTTTTAACATTACGCGCCGTCTGATTAGCAGTGGATGTTACAGGTCCAGTGACGCAATTCGCATTGAATCATGCGCCGCGGGTGTGCCGGCATCATGTGGTCCAAATGAGCCAAATTTGACAACGTTTTCCCTACAAAATTACTCAATTGGGAATCTACAAAACCAACAATTGCACCTCCCCCCCCCCACCACCACCAAATGTGAAAGTACGGCGGGACACCTCGTGAAAGAGGCATGAGATCCGGGTGAGGTTTGTGCTGAGTCAGCGAGCTGAGCGACCGTATCGTCAAATCGGCAATGGTTTGGATGGAACGGTACAGACGAGACAAGAGGCTTCATGTCCAGGCCAATGGCGCAGGCAGAGGAGAAAGGAGTTGTTCTGGCATCAGCGTGGGGAGGTTGAGACGCACGGTTATGGCTCGGGTCCGGGTTGGGGTTCGTGTAGTCAGGAGTGAGCCATCGCCCCTCCCTGTGTGTCCACGTCGCCACTCTGCGGTGTAATTGTGTTTGTTTTTCCAGAGGAGACCCTCCCCCCCTCACGCTCCCCCTACCAGCTTTTGCTTCCCATTGACTGTTCGTCAACGCCTCCCATCAGCCCCGTGGATGTGCGGTGTGGAGCCGTTACGAACCCGGCGGTCCGAGTTCGATTCCCGCTCGCGGTTACAGACGTCTGTGTCCTGGGCCACCCCTAGGTCCACTAAGCCGCAAATGAGTACCTGGCGCGGTGTGTAAACATCGCCACTGGGGAGACAAAGGCGGCGGGGCGTGGTGCTGGCCACCCATCCTCTCGTGTGCTGTGCCGGTCTTCATAGGTGCTCGCTGACAGAACTTGCCCCAACAGTCTGTTCAAGGCTATACGGGGGATTTTTGTCTTTGTATCAGTCAAATTGTGACCCAAATCGGATCACAAAATCGTGACAATGCATTGTGAACTTCTTTCGCACCGTACGTAGCCAGCCGTGCTAATTGGAGGTTCGGAAGAAGGAGAACAAACTAAACACAAATAGCAGCTCTAAAAAAAAAAATTTCAATCTATATAATTTAAAAGTGCATAGCTCTAGTGGCTTCCGAATATCGGATGCGAGAGCGTTCCAGACTGCCGCAGAAGCGCATCCGAAAGCGCGCGATGCGGTGACCGTGTTTTGTTCGATGGCCAGCCAAACACAACATCGTAGTGTGCCTGCGTAGACACAGGAACGCAGACGACAGAAGCCGTAGCCATCTCTCGACCGAAGGCACGATGTGTGGGCTCACGAGCCGTACATTGCGGGAGTAACTGATACACTGGCCAGATGTTTGGGATAAACAAAACATCCGAGTCAGATTTGGCACGGTACGTAAAATACAGGAATTAATATCTGGTACAAAAGATGTACGACCGAAGCTATCAACAGAAGGTGTGTACAGGATTAACTGCACGTGTGGAAAATGTTGTGTTGGGCAAACAGGACGAATGATCAGCACGAGACTAAAAGAACATCAGATAAATATTAAATTATCCCAAATACAATTGTCAGCAGTAGCAGAACACGCGTGACAACAAGAACACTCAATTGATCTTTTTATAATGTTGAAGTTCTGTGCAAAACTAGCTACTACTGGCCAAGACTAATTCGAGAATCTATCGAAATTGAAAGAAATAAAACACATTCCTGCGGAGGGAGCTGGTAGGAACGTTGGGTTGCTCGGTCAATGGCCAGGGTCAACGGCGGCGTGGTGTATTCCGCAAATATGTCCGACTGTGAGGGCGGGCACAAGCCGGCGTGAGTAGGTTAAACGTTGAGTTTTATAAGGGCACCACGGGGTGACCAGCCCCTCCCCACCCAGCCCCACCCCTCCCACCCCTCACCCAGCCCCACCCTCCCCACCCAGTCCCTCCCCACCCTCCCCACCCAGCCCCTCAACACCCTCCCCACCCAGCCCCTCCCCACCCTCCCCTCTCCACCCACCCACCCCCTCCCCACCCTCCTCTCTCCACCCAGCCCCACCCCTCCCATTTTTGGATGCACGACGGACGGACACAATAATCCCCTGTGAGCTGGTGGAATCAGGAGGTTCCTACCAGTAAAAATAATTTAACCGTTCGGACAGCTACCGCCTTCGTGCTGCATGAAAGCGAATCATCAAATAATACATTATTTAAATGCATGCCTATCAAGGACAGCATACTTCAATAGGGATTACCGTTGGTACGGCTATTTAAATACACACAATAGACAAGATCAAAGGGCTCGCAGAATGCGCATGCATAATGTACATTGACTCATTAATCCCCCCCCCCCCCTAACGCAAGAGCGTAGAAGTGTTGTCACCACATCTCCGCCTCGATATAAGGAACGACAAAACAGGTGGACTTCTCCACAAATCTGGCTGTCGCCTGATGAAGCTAGTTGTAATTACTGGCGAAACGTCGTACACAGATTGTAAGTGTTGTGGCTTGGCTCTCCAACACACCGGTGTTGCTATACTAGTGACGAATTGGCACGTTCTGTTTACGTGACAACCCTTACCAGTTGGCTGTGTCGGGTGGCGGCGGGTTTGAACGACACATTTATATTTTTACGCGTTCTAACCCACAAAAAAGCTCGTATGGCTCAATATTCACGTTTAGAGTTTCACAAAGAATATAGCCACGCTCCCGAGAGAGAGAGAGCGAGAGAGGGAGGTGGTGGTGGGGAATAATCAGATTGAATCGTGAACGAGGCACATTGCAACGGGTCCTTACTTTGTGATCGCAAAAAAAATCTACACATGAACAACAACGCAGCGTAACCCAATTCCGTCCACGCGATGTTCTGCGCCACTCGACCTCTCTGACCCTGACAGTCTCGAGGGTGAATGCTTCCCTCTCGCTCGTGGGATAATAATTGGGCCCCGGTGAAGGGCGCGGCTCGCTGTGGTGTCAATCCACGACAAGATTCATAACGAGGGACAGTGTGTGGGGGGAGGGGGAGAAGGCTTTGGGCTTAATAGCTTGGCTCAAAAAGCTTGCTTAGCTTCCGAGATCCGACAAGATTAGTTGCGCTCCGGGTGATTTGACCGAATGTAAATCACCTACAGTAAAGCGACAACACTTCTTAAACGTAAACTAAACTGAAAACTAAACTATTTTTTTATTTTTTTACCAGGTAAGGGCCCAGTGAGTTTATGGAGCTCTTCTTCAGACGCGACCAGGCCACAAATTATTCTCGACGAAGTGGTTTATCATGTGAAAATATATAG
Source organism: Entosphenus tridentatus (assembly GCA_014621495.2). Classification (NCBI taxonomy): domain Eukaryota; kingdom Metazoa; phylum Chordata; class Hyperoartia; order Petromyzontiformes; family Petromyzontidae; genus Entosphenus; species Entosphenus tridentatus. The sequence goes on from CM025629.2 coordinate 4,017,893, forward strand.
CAGCCAAATACTCTAAACGCATGCTTGAAAATGTGTTTGGGGGAAAAAATCGGAGGAACCGCAAACTCCAACTACACAGCAAGCGTCAGGGTCGCGATGGAACCCACGACCTCCTGCACACCAAGCGAGATAGTTAACATCTCGCCACCGACAGCTTTAATCTCGTAGCTACACACGGAGGTCGCGTGTCCTGAGCTGCCCCACGTGACCGCGCGGCTTCCCGCGATGAGATTGTGGGTGCGCGTTTATCGCAGTGGCTTCGTGACTTTTCAGAATCGTGACAATTTCGCCGAGATTGTGCAAGTGGTGATGGATTGTAGCATCATCGCATTTGTGATGTGCAACCGTCACAAACGTACTCCGATTCCACCCCTCCTCTCCGCTGGCCCACTCGACCTGTGACACCCGCAGTCTCACAGACAAGCAGTCTCTTTATTTCGTCTTCTTCTGAATTCTGAGTAATAATTGGGTCTTGGTGAAGCATTGGAGGGGGGACAAACAGGGTCTCGGTCCAGGGCTGGGCTCGTAATGGCAAATAGTAAGGAGGCATATAAGGCCGCGTTGCTTTTTGTGGCCTCGTAAATGGGTTTGGGTTTTTTTTGGGAAGTCGGAACACTCGTGGCTTGCCGATGTGGACACACTCCTCCGGCTGCAATGCAGAACCTTGTCACCGTGCCGACTGGGGGTGCAACGACGTCTTGTGGGGTCTCCTCGTGATTCATCAACACGGCAGATGTCAGAATCGTCAGAGTCAGCATCTTTATTTCGACTGGAGGGAGAAATCCCATGAGCTATGAAGCGCTTTGTTCACAGACGTCCAGTATGGGGCGAGTCAGCAACTTACAACAGCAAACAATACAACAACAACAACAACGAATCGATCGGCGTGAAAAATAGAGAAAATGGTAAGCGAGTCGCTGAATATAAATAAAACATTGATAAATTAATAAACATAATGGTTCGAAATCACACCAAGAAAACACCGCATAGCAGTAGTCCCTCAATAAAATGGTACATTAATTTTGAACTGTCCATGCAACACAGGTGATGATCAAAACTTACCAATCACGTTTACAAAACGTGACTGCTGAATCCAGCACCGACCTTCTGCTTCAGGATATAGTTTTGTTAGTATGCTGTCTAACATGCCACGGGACATCGTGGGTGAGTCTGCGCATGGACGAATATGTTACATTCTGCATGGACATCACGTCGGATATCATGTCGAGCAACACGTGGAGAGATAAGCGCAGAAATAGTGCTGGGCAGTGGTGGCTTACGCACGTGATCTGTAATCCGGTACTGTGGAGGCAGCGAGAGGAGTTGGTGGGTCACGGCCGTGTTGCGAAACTCAATTCCCGTGGGCGTCGAGGCGCCATAGCGTGGCTCCATTAGGCGAAGGTGGCACAGGAAATCGTGGGCTGAAATCGCCTTGTCCTTGTGTATGGGATCGAGTGTTGCCCCCTCGCACACGTCGGTTTTCTCCGGGCGCTCCGGGTTTCCTCCCGCGTGCAAAATACTCGTTAGCCAAGAGGACTCCAGAGCTTGGAGTGGGGTGTGGGGGTGGGGTGGAATTTGGTTCCGGCTCATCACCTGGCGCTCGCCTTCCCCACTTGTCTGTGGTTCTTCGCAGCCTCGGGAGTGATTTTCTGTCTTCGAGAGCGAGCGAAATACCTGCGTGCATCGGCGCCTTTACAAGCTGGAATTGTCGTTGTTGAAATTAGACAGATATGGCCTTAGGACGGGAGAACAGTGCGAGGGGGTAAAAGAGAGTTCACTTCGAGACGAATAAGAAAATTGCCAGATAAGAGGGTAAAAAAACTATTATCATATTTTGCTACTGGCAAATGAGGTTCCAATGGTGTAAATGCTTACCCTGAGGTCTAATACTCTGATGGTGCATTGTCTTTGAGTTGTGCGCCTTTTGGCGTCATCTGGTCCAACACCATGTGAGACTAGGCTCTAAGGAAAGCTATCTCGGGTGTGGACCAATCAGTTTCAAGGACAGTGCATATCATTATCAGAGTTGTGTTTTTTGTTTGCATTACGACTGCAGGTATTGTGGTCAATGCAAACATGACTCCTTGTAAAAAAGGTGTCAGTTTTGTTGCCAGATCAAAGGGTAAAAAAACAATTATCAATTGCTCTGCAGTTCTCTATACATTAAGATGTTTTCATGCCACGTAGTGGACGTTTATACTACATGCGGGAGGAAACCGGAGCATCTTGATAACCCCCACGCATCCCATAGAGAAGAGTCAGATGATGATTATCAGTCCACGCTTTGCTGCACTGCATTCTGCTGGCGTGTGAGGGTAATTACCCTCCGATGCTCACTGGAAGGGAGTCCTCGCGATATTGAGCAATTTTTCCAATCCACCAACCACCTCGTTGACTCCGCAATGCTGGATTATTGGCCACGTACATGGCCACCACCACCGCCCGGCTAGAATGAATACAATCAAACCTCGGCCAGCCACCGCTCCAGCCCCCGTGTATGTATGTTGAACTTCTTTCGCACCGTACGTGGTCAACCGTGAACATCGAAGGTGCAGGGAAGGACAGTAAACTGGACACAGAAAGCAGTTCTAAAGTGCTCAGATTGTAAATGTTGTGGCTTGGCTCTCCAACACACCGGTGTGCTTTACTAGTAACCAATTGGCGCGTTCTGTTTACGTAACAAACATTTACTAATTGGCTGTGTCGGGTGGTGGCGGGTTTAACGACACAATTATATATTTACTGATCTAACAAAAACCACCATTATTATGGAGTTCTAAAGAAATTCGTATTCAATCTAGACGATGTAAAAGTGCATAGCTCCAGTCGCTTCCTAACATCGGAAGGAAGAGCGTTCCAGACGGCCGCAGAAGCGCATCTGAAAGCGCGCGATGCGGTGGCCGCCGTCTTTGTTCGATGGCCAGCAGCCAAAAGCCGCTGTAGCGAGGATGACCGGAGTTTGCCTGGTGGTTTATGCTCCTTGCAGTGACATGGAAGCAGCTGATCTGTATTAAGATGGAACAATAAATAAGCAGACGTTAACGTCCTCTCTCCCATAGTTCTCTCCACGTAAACAAAAATATATCGGTTTTCTGTTTTTTACACATCCCATTCATCAAAGATATCAATGTTGAGAATAGTCCACCGTTGACAGAATAATAACGCAGGCCGCAAAACCACATTTCAACCAACAGGCGAAAACGTGTGAAGAGCTACGCAGCCTCTGTGCATTATGCAAAAAAACATCAGCAGTTCCACAGCTTAACACAATGTCACAGCTTAACACAATGCCTTTCTTTTTATTATGTTTAATTTTTATTATTTTATTATTTCCATTCTACGTGACTTTACCGAAAGAACCAAGAAGATGAATCCCTGCAGTCACGAAAGCTTTAAATCGAAAAATGCCTTTCTTGTTTAGGAAGTGCTCATGGGTTTTTGCATAATGCGCAGAAGCCGTGTGCTTTTCTATTTTACACGATATGTGTGTGTGTGTTGCGTGATCCACATTACATTGGTCACACTCCCTTGTGGAAGGACATTTTTGCTTTCGCAAAGGAAACTCTCTGTAGCAAGGTGTCAACATTCAGTGCCTCGTCAGCAGAGCCGCGTTTTGCTTTGAATCGACGCTAGTGAACGCGTTCGGAAAGACAACGCGTTCGCCAGCATGGGGTTGAACGGGTGGCTATTTCCACACGCAATATATTGGGACCCGTATCTAACAAAGAGGGCCCCTTTGCCGATTAGCATCTGGCAGTTCACCAGCATTGATTTAAGCAAACATGACTCCTTCTGCCGATGAGACCCAATGCAGTTGTGTATCTCTAAACCGGTCCACAGTTTTTTCTCGCGTCAAACCAACTTGCTGCTGAAATGACACATTTCCAGAAAGCCACGTGGCTGATTTGATGCGTCAAAAGAATACTGGTTTATTTGTTTTTATTTTTTGACGTGTAAGGATAAATATATATATATGTGTGTGTGAACGGAGACGTTATTTATTGTTGTCTGATTTACGCTGTTACTTGGCGTTCTCCCCAAGCGACGGGTGGTGGTTGCGTTGTCAGAAGAATAGCCCGAGCTGCTCACAGCGAGGCCGTGGTAAACATATTGGCGGTGGAGTGGGGGGGATGGAGGGCACCGGAGGGACGGGGCGGGTGGGACACGGCCGCATTTAGAGATGAGAGCGGTAATTGCGAGGCTATCAAACGGCGGGCGCCCTCAATTACCGAGGAAGCAGCTTCTGGCACAGAGGAGTGCACGCGCGTGTGTGTGTGTGCGCGCTACTGCAGGTTAATAACAATAATATTCTCTCCGCGTTATCATACACACTGCCCCCGTGTCTTTTAAAGGCCAGGTCAGGGGTTGTGTTTGCGGAGACCAAAGCAGCGGTGGTGCAGTGGTCAGAGCGATGCACTACGAACCCAGTGAGCAGAGTTCGATTCCCGTTCGCGGCCAACACATCGGTGATGAAATATATGAAGCGGTCCTGAGCCTCCCCTAGGTTGACTCGGCCTCAAATGAGTACCTGGTGCGGGGCGTAAACAGGAGCACTTGGGGAGACAAAGGCGGCCAGGCGTGGTACTGGCCACCAACCCCTTCTGTGGTCTTAACCGGACCATGGCTCTACTCGATTAGTCCGGCTAGCCGATGTTTTACTGTGTTAATTATAAGTGGGGATTTTGTTTAATTTCATTTTTTATATTATTTGTATTCGAGTGCTCACCAATTGGTCTGTCTACAGTGCTTACCAATCCAAGAGCTAACAGCAACAATTGACAGCCATGGATGTACGTGCTATATATTGCTTACGATCACTTACTATAATGACTACTTTGATGCATGCTATAGCGCTTAAGGTAATGCTTACGAACGCTTACGTTTTCTCATGCTTCCTAATGTTTGCTACACTGCTTGCTGTAAACCAAACACATTCGCCCCCCAAAAAAACGATTAGTGTGAAGAAGGGTCATTGCCCGAAACGTCGGCTATGTATGTTTTATTCCTCCCGATATGAGGCCACGCACAGTGCCGTCATTGACGTATGTGCTGGTGTGGTTTGTCACTTGTGCTTATGCGCCACTGCCAACGCAGCAGCGGCAACGGCATCGCCCTGACATCGGTGGTTTGTGACACCACAGGACCACGAGGGACTATGACGGATTCGGGAGGCTGTCATCCAGCAGCGGATCGATCGTGGCCGACGACAATGACGATGAGCTCGAGAGCGTTGTTCTCGGCGTATTGTCCGACGTTTCAACTCCCCGTGCCTGGGAGCTCCTCCGGACGGTCGAGCGCTCAGTTGAATTCATCTCTCGCCGTGTTCGCAGCGGGGGGGGGGGCTGCAGCGGCGTAACCCGCGAACACCTACGCAGCAATATTCTTAGGTTTTTTTCGGTAAAATCACGTAGATAAAAAATTAAAATTAATAAAAGTAAAATAAAAATAAAATAAAAATCACGACGTTTCGGAGGCAACACAAGCTTCCGTCTTCAGGTGGAACCGTCACAGCACGATAGCTGTATCAAGTGAGAGAGATTCCAAGAAAACAGTCCTTGTATATATACTGGTTGAGGGTGGGAGGAGCCAAGGTGGGCCCTGAATATTATTTTTGTGAGGTTCGGTGCGGCTGAAGCACGCTGTTAGGAATGAGCCCTCCCTCTGGCCAGATGTTTGCTTTGGGTCTGTTGGCCCAATCGACCAAACAAAAGCCCCTGCAAGCAATCGAGTCAGTGGTTCATCCTTGGACCTCGTTACGGGATGCCATCATCGGTCAATGTCTACGACCTGGCTGCCCGGTTGTGCGGTATGGGTATGGACAATAGGAAATTAGAGATATCCGTTTGGTTGGTAAGTAAGGTTGAGTGTGGCTTGGGCAAGACACGTCGCGGCCGCGTTGTCCTGAGTAATAATAATGGCCATCGGCAATGAGAATCATCAGAATGTTTATTTATACTGGAGGAATCCGAGGAGCTATAAAGCTCTTTATCACAGATGTCCAGGAAGGGGCGGGTCAGAACGTTACAACAACACACAATCTAAAAATATATATGAGTGCCAAGAAAGGTAAACAAATAACTTAGAAATATCCAAATAAATCTAAACAATTTTTTTTATCTCACCAGGCAAATCCCACTGAGCTATTAGCTTCTTTTTCAGAAGCGACCTGAACACAAAAGAAGAGCTTATCACGTGGACATTTGCAACATCCAACTGCTCTAAATAATCCAAGCGTCTGAAATGTAGCCGCGGAGCCGTGATGTGCCCTGCCCGAGCCCACGTTTCGTAACCATCCGCGTGCTGATCTCTTTCTCTTCTCTTTTTACGATCAGAGGAAAGAGGAAGATGCTCGGTGTAGTCGTCACTTTGCTTCGTTCATCATTTCGTTTTCTCTTCCATTCTCTCGGTGAAAACTCCAAGCATGATACACTCTCTACCATGCTTCTCTGCGCACTGTCGGCACATTTATTTCCACGACTTCCTTCGATTGTCGCTCTTTGTCGTGATCAAAACGTCACGACGGGTAGTGCACACGACGATTAATGATAGCCTGGCACAAATGTGTGGTTACCTTTTTAATTGACGTCTATTTTGTAAAAAACAAAAAAAAACATTGGGCCCTGCCGCGTTTTGACTGCATGGATGTTCTGGGTCAGGACTTCTGCTTTTAGACTCACGATTTGGTCTGAGCTGCCCATGCATTAGTAAGGGAGGAGGGGAGGGATATGTGATTGGAGATGTCCAGGTGATGGAGATGTCTGCGTGCATGTCTGTGATGGGGAGCGGTGGCGCAGCGGTTAGCGCTACGCTACGAACCCCGGCGAACCGAGTTCGAATTCCGCTCACGGCCACCAACCACCAGTCACGATTACTTGAACCGGTCCTGGGCCTCCTTTAGGTCGACTTTGCCTCAAATGAGTACCTGGTGCGGTGTGTAAATATCACCAGTCGGGAGACAAAGGCGGTCGACCGTGGCGCTGGCCACCCATCGTCTCGTGTGCCTTGCCGACATTCATAGGTGCCCGCTAACAGCACTTGCCCCAACAGTCTGTTAAAGCTATGCGGGGGATCTTTGCCTCTGTTTATTCCCGTGCGTTTTGCTATAAATGTACATGGGGAGCGGGAGGGGGGCGGAGGCGGAGAAGAGAGAGAGAGAGGGGGGGGGGCTGCCTCTGTGAATTGGCCAGCTCGGATCGCCCCCCCACCATCCCCGCCACACCGAGGGATTGCGAGGCAGTGTAGCAGCAGCGGCAGTGGCGGCATTGGCAGTGAACGCGCGCAACGAGCCAAAAAATTAACCCGTAAAAACAAAGTTTTTCACTATAAATCCTTTCTATGCGTGGCGGCTAGAGTCCTCTCGTCCTCTGGCTTGAGATGGCTGCCACCTATGGGTCAGATTATTGCATGGCAGCATTAAGCAATTGGTAATTAAATATAATATTTTTGTCCTAAAAAGTGTAAAATTTTGGGAAAAAAATTTCACGAACATTAATTGTCACGTACAACGAGTCTGCGTGCAAAATGTCAGCTCGATTGGGTTAAAAAACGACCGAAAAATTTGCACGGTCGTAAGCAAGCAAGCAAGTGAACTTAATATAAAGGATTTAAAAATACCCCCCGTGCTCCTCCTCCCCCGCAAGCAAGCTCGCGTTCGCCAAGCACAGCGCTAAGCGGATTTAGAGCGCGCGCCCGTTCGCAAACCATCGCGCCTCTTGCCTCGAGCACACAGACAAATGTTCTCCCAGGTAGTGTTGAACAGCAGTTCACGACGTGAAACAAATGCCTCGCTAATGTAAGGCTGCTAAATACTGTGATGCGTGAAACGAATGCCCCGCTTGACGCCGCATTGACTCAAGGCCTGGACGCGTGACCGCTCTCTCTCTCTCTTTCTCCCTCTCTGTGTATTGTGTGACCTTAGTTACCTGGTGGGTGGTGTCCACGGGGGAGCAGTGGTTTGGATTGGTTGAGAACCACCACTGCGGTCGCGAGCAGGTGGCTGGTGCTGCAACCGCAAAGGCTTTTTTTAACTACTCCCAATTCTTGTTTTGGGGATAGTTAAGAGGTGATCAGATTCACCTTCTTAGGGTTTATTGGGTTTGACAACGCAGGGTTTGAGAGAGAAATTACCAGCCTGATTCTGCCGATGAGCCCACACAAGGAGTGAAACCGGCACAGAATGTGCACGTTCGTGAACACATACTGTTGATGAACAGAAGCCTGGATGGCCAATAGGCTGTTGGACTATTGATTTGTTTGGGGTTTTTTTTCACGTGGCATTGCCACTAAAAAAGGAGCTCAATTATTGAATTGAGCACCTGTTAAGGATGACACGGCGGCACGTGGCGTGGAGCGGTGTGGTGAGCGACACAGTGGAAATGTGACACACACACGCGCAGTGGAAATGTCGCTCACACACACACACGCAGACGCACCTGTGTCGGGTAGCATAAAAATAAACCCTTAAGCGGAATTTCCTTTTCATTTGTATGCGTGTTGAACTACTTTCGCACCGTGCGTAGCCAAGCGCGATAATCGGAGGTACAATTCATCCTTAGTTTGGGCAGAAGTCGGCCGACGTTCACTGCCATTGTCAGTGTTATCTAGAAAGCTACGCAGGAGGATTGGAGCCTGGTTGATATTGTTGATGAGAGACAGGCTGGTAATGCCAGCCGTGTGTTGTCAGCTGGCCAAGCCCCGCCGTCACGTTCTTGCCATCCTACCAGTGACCCGAGAGACATATATATATTCAGTGAGAGATTCAAGCCCTGCCTGTCACTTTATGACATTTTGGCCCGATTTTGTTCGTAGCGGAAGCCGAGGGCTCAGGTGCATTCCGGTGCCTTTTCGCGGCCAGAAATCGAACTCAAGTCAACCGCGTTGCTGCCCCCCCCTCTCGCTCTTCGAATTGTTAGGGTTGGCAGGTCAACTTGCAGGCCACACAGGGGTCCTAGTGTTCGCACGTTTGCGGGAGCGACGGACGCGGCCGCTTTAGAGATGAGTGCGGCGAGCGGGAAGCGGGTTCACAGTGGCCACGTCGGGTCAACTCCCCGGCTTGGCTGAGAGCCTCGGGTTAGATCCCGGGCTCCGGCGACGAAGCCGGATTCTCAAGGTCACGCGCTGAGATTTGATGGTTTAGGTTTTTTGGGGGGCTTTCTGTCGCCAAACACTGTGCAACCAACAACAACAACAAGAACAACAAAACCTGCAGCGCGTGTTTTGTTTGTTTGTTTTCTCGCCAACCTAAGCAGCGGTGACGCGATGATCAACGCTCTGCGCTATGAACCCTGCGAGCTAAGATTGACCCCTGGCCGCAGTTGACACCGCGGTTGACACCAGTGACCAGGGATGTCTGACCCCCACCTTCACAAAACCTGTCCTGACCAGAGTGGTGAAGTATGAAGAAGAAGAAAAAAAAACCCGCATCATTTACATAGTGTGAGGAGGCCTCCTTCATCCAGCAGTGGATCTAAAAAGGGCTGTATACATCGTTATTAGAGAGTTGTTTAATTATATACGGTGATACCACCCTACATTAATCGCGGATCACAATGAGAGAAAAACAATTAGTGAATAGAATCGTGATCCCAGAATGGTGACAATTCATTGAATCGTGACATTTGAGTCGTAGTAATAATAACTTTCCAAATACAATTTCGTTTTTTTTTACTTAACCAGGTGCTTATAGATCAAGAGACCAGGATTCAATCAAATTTTCAAGAGGGACATGGGTCGGCAAAGTGGCAAATGCCAACAAAAAATGTATTTGGGTCATAGTCATGCCATTCCGAAAGCGCTCGAGGTTTTATCGCGAAGCGACTTCGATTTGTGCGCCTTTGTGGGAAATATTTCCTTGGTGACCACTGCAGATACCCTCCGACTTGCTCGCCTTTAGTTTATTGTCCCCCCCCACCTCCGCGTACCTCCGATTCGCGCTGTTGGCTACGTACGGTGCGAAAGAAGTTTAACATACATACATATATACAAAGATAAATATGGCCCATATAGGCACGTGGGGCTCGCTGGGGCAAGTGATTGCTCTCCACTGATGTTCTCTGCGGATGTGAATTGATCACGGGTCGCCGAGGTCAGAGTGAAGTGCCACAGCCTGCTGGACTGTTGCTGCTGCTGCTGCTGCCAGTAGCCACACGTGCCCACAACGAACAACACGATTACCCCCACTTACACACACACACACATGTATAAATATACAGATACAAAGACCCCCCGTGTAGCCTTCAATAGGCTGTTAGGGTAAGTGCTGTTGGTGAGCATCTATGAAGGCCGGCACGGCACACGGTAGGGTGGGTGGGTGGCCAGCACCACGCCCGGCCGCCTTTGTCTCCCGAGTGGCGATGCTTGTTCACACCGCACCAAGTGCCCATTTACGGTTGAGTCGACCTAGGGGAGACCCAGAACCGGCTCGGATAATCGTCACTTGGTGTTGGCCGTGAGCGGAAATCGAGCTCGGGTCGCCGGGTTCGTAATGCACTGCGCTCCCCCACACAAACGCAGATACTCTCCCCATGCACACGCGCGCACAGCTACAGAAAAGAATGCGCAAACATTTACCGTAGATTAGACATAGACGGCGAGCCATCTTACACATGCACACAATTATGTACACACGCACGCCAAAACAAAGATCCATCACACACACACACACACTGGTTCCGAATGTAAACGCACGCATACACACATGATGAAGATACCCGTACATATACATACACAGATACAAAAAATCGTCACTCACAAATATTTACGTGTACACACACAAAGCCAGTGTTCGTCTACAACCACACTCACAAAGACAGATCTTCGCACACGCAAATATTTAGATGCATACACAAATACCCGAAGACAAAGACAAGACAAAGATCCCCCGTATAGCCTTAACGTGCTGTTCGGGCAAGCGCGGTTAGCGACCACCTATGAAGGTCGCTTCGGCACCACGCCTGACACATTTTAGGCTTAGTCGACCTAGAAGAGGCCCAGGACCCATTTCAGATAATCGTTCCTGGTGTTGGCCGTGAGAGGGAATCGAACTCGGGTCGCCAGGTTCATAGCGCAGCGCGCTAACCGCTACACTACCGCTCTCCCCACACACACAACAACGGCGCTTGTGCCAGGCTAGGTGCACGTTGAGGCCACGTGAAGTGTCGAACGCCCGCCGGCAGGAGGTCACGGGGCAGACCCAGATGCCACGGGTCGACTGACTGAGATGACTGGCCGATGCACCACAGACGCCCACACGTGGACACACGTGGACACACACACACACACACGTGGACACACACACACGTGGACACACACACACGTGGACACACACACACACGTGGACACACACACACACGTGGACACACACACACACGTGGACACACACACACACGTGGACACACACAAAGATAAAGATCCCCCATATAGCCTTAACAGACTGTAGGGGCAAGTTCTGTTAGCGAGCACCTATGAAGGCCGGAACGGTACACGAGGGGGTGGGTGGCCAGCACCACGCCCGACCGCCTTTGTCTCCCTAGTGGCAATGTTTACACACCGCACCAGGTACTCATTTGAGGCTGAGTCGACCTAGGGGAGGCCCGGGACCGGTTCAGACAATCGTCACTGGTGTTGGCCGTGAGCGGGAATCGAACTCGTGTCGCCGGGTTCATAGCACAGCGCTAACCGCTACACTATCGCTCCCACCCACACACACACGTTGACACACACGTGGACACACAAACACACGTGGACACACACACACACAAAAGACAAAGATCCCTCGTATAAACTTAACAGACTGTTGGGGCAAGTGCTGTTAGCGAGCACCTATGAAGGCTGGAACAGCACACGAGGGGGTGGGTGGCCAGCAACATGCCCGACCGCCTTTGTCTCCCCAGTGGCGATGTTTACACACCGCACTAGATGCTCGCCGGCAGGAGGTCACGGGGCAGACCCAGATGCCATGGGTCGACTGAGATGACTGGCCGATGCATCACACACGCCCACACGTGGACACACACACACGTGGACACGCGCGTCTTGCAATCAGCGAAATTGCTCGCCACGTGGTGTCCCATGTCCCTCTGCAGTGGGAGCGCACCGTGGGGAGAGAGCTGCGACGGATTCAACGACGCAGGGAAGACATCCCGCCCGCGTTCGCTCGGGCAGTCCTAGGCCAGTACTCTCATGCCGCGCTCCCTCCGCTCCAAACACCATCCATCGGATTTTTCATCATCATGATCATCATCAGTCATGGTCACTCCACTGCTGGATGAAGGACTCTATTCAAACCGCTGCCGGCCAGGCAACCTCGTGTCGCGGTGCTGTGATCCAATTAATCCACCCGCGCACGACTTGGTTGGACGTCTGTGAAACAGAGCTTTGTAGCTCATCGGATTCCTCCAGTGTAAACAGAGATTCTGATTTAATCCGCCGTACACGTCATCTGGGACGCGTTCCATTCCATGGCTGTGCTTCGATTTCATTGGCAGGGCTTCAACACTCACCCAGTTCTTCTTGGTTCTTTCGGTAAAGTCACGTAGAATGGAAATAATACAAATAAAACATAATAAAATAATTCTCACGACGTTTCGGCCACAACGCAAGCAGCCGTCCTCAGGTGAAGAACAGGTCTGTCGAGAAGACAGAGTCACCCAGTGTTTTCCGAGCTGTTGGGTTTCGACTGAAGTAGGTGCCACGTGATAAGCGGCTCGAGTCATAGCGAGCGGTGTACTGGATGTGGTGCGCACGGAAATCATTTCCCGGTCAGTGTGGTAAGATCTGTACACTGGAGTAGCAGGAAGCCACCACGTGGTTCGTAGCCACAACCATAGCGAGAGATGCGGTGTGCCGAGTGCGGAAACATGTTCCGGGTGAGCGTCCCAAACACACCCAGCTGAAACTACGCCCTGATAATTGATAGCGGTGTCACGATGATTCGATTAATTGACATCGATGCTTAAGGGTCGTGGTACCCGCGTCATCGTGTGCATTAAGAATCGATGTTCACGGGCTGTGCACAGAATGGCACAGGGAATGTTAAATGAAGGCTACTGGATCGAGAGGGGGGGGGGAAATAAACCTCTATCAACGCAACATAATTGAATAAAAATCAATTCAGATAAAATGGTAAAAAATTTGACAATTTTTTGTTTACTTTGTTTTGATTGAATCTCAAGCCTGAATCCCAACTATAGAATCACTGCGAGCACAAATTGTGTGCACCACAATTAATTGGTTATGCATTTGTTTCACAAGCTAAACAATTAACTTTAACCACCCCATGGCTGATTAGTGGAATGCATTGTTTTACAGAAGCATTTCCACATTCAGATATAACATAGATAACTAGCGTTACCCCTCCCGAGCGTATCTTTTAGGACACACACACATCATGTGCTTTGTGTCCTGGGCTCTTTGAGATAACATTTGAAAGCTCTGGTAAATGAGAAAATAAAGACTTCAAAGTTCCAGCTATACGCGGTGCTTCGCGCTCTGTTGACGAATTCAAACGGACTGGAAGTGATATCGCAAATGATGTCACTCTATTGCTAGAATGGTGATCCCATGAATAACTTTTAAATCCTACGTATTTTTTTTTCTCATTAATGAAGCTTCAAAGTTGCGTCTGACAGCCAAAGTCATGCAGCCTCGGTGTGTGTCCGAAATGTGTCGATTTTGTGCACATTCCGGGGCGATCTGGATATTGGAACATACACGGTGGATTAAAAGTCAGGACGCAGGGTAATTTCATTTATATAACACTGGAATTAAAACAATGTCATTGTGTTTTTAAGTTAATATCTACCGACTATAATCATGAATATCTATTTTTCTTTTTCGCTTTCAATTAAATAAAAAAAATTGAATTAAATTTTCCTGAAGACGAATGAGTTCAATTCGTTTCATGTCAACTAAAGAAGGCAGTTGTATAATCTTCAAACAAAAAATCCTAAATTATTTTCAAAAGATAATTCATGCATTCACGAATGTAAATGGTAGTCACTTTGAACATTTGTTAAAATAAATTCAATAACCCTTATGTTATTTGTAAAAGACTAAACATAATCACCCAATGGTGTCCTGACCTTGGGGCCAATCTGTGTTCTTTCATTCCATCTGTTTACAATAAGCCCCGGCGTGGGGTTTCGTGTAAATAATTTGTTCTTGTTGTTGTTTGCTCCTTATGAGCTTGCATATTCCTACTTTGGAATGTTTCGGGCTGTGGTCGCCCTTGTACAGAGCAGCTCAGCTCAATGAGCCCTCGGCAGCTGAGCTCAAGCCAAGAGTCTCGTCTCTACCTCTGCATGTTGAACTTCTTTCGCACCGTACGTAGCCAACCGCGCTAATCGGAGGTGCGGGGGAAGGACAACAAACTAAACACACAACACAGTTCTAAAGAAGTGAGTTTCCAATCGAGATGATTTAAAATTGCGTAGCTCCAGTAGTTTCCTAATATCGGAAGAGAGAGCGTTGCAGACGGCCGCAGAAGCGCACGTGGAAACGCGCGGTGAGGTGGCCGCCGTCTTTGTTCGATGGCGAGCAGCCAAGATCGTCTGCGAGGACGAGCGGAGTTCGCGTGTTGATTTATGCTCCAGCAGTGGCGTTGCTGTAGGATCCGTTGTGCGGTGACCCTAACGAACGGAGTGCCGTGAAGGTTGTCCAAATAGACTGCACTGAAAGTGAATGGAAGTTGTATAAACGTAGCGGCAGTCGTGCGTACGCTGCGGGTTGTAAAGCCAATTTTTTTTTATCAATCCACTGCTGGATGAGGGCCTCCCCCATGCGCGCCTTGCGGGTCGTGGAGGTCGTTGTAACCATACTTCACCCCGCTGGTCAGTGCGGGTTGCTGAAGGCGAGGTGCAAATACGCGTGAGCACAGGAAGCATCGAGCGCCACTGCTCAATGCTGCCCACAGCTCCCATGAGTTCCTGGCCATGAAAACCAAAGATGGCTCAACCGTCGAACAACGACGGTTACCGCATCGCGCGCTTTCAGACGCGCTTCTGCGGCCGTCTGGAACGCTCTTGCTTCCGATATTAGGAAACCACTGGAGCGATGGCACTTTAAAATCATCATGTAGATTGGAAACTAAATTCTTTAGAACTGCTTTGTAGTGTTTATTCAGTTGTTTCTCCCCCCCCCGCACCTCCGATTAGCGCGGTTTGCTACGTACGGTGCGAAAGAGGTTCAACGTACATACTACGCAGGCCTGAACGCAGCTTGGCTTCGGAGATCCGTTGAGATCAAGCGCATTACGGGCTATAAAAAAACAACGCTAATGTTTCATTGTTTACGTGAATTGTGAATGATGGTGGATTAACCGAAGCGCATTGTCCGCGTGTATGTGCATGTTCTCCCTTGCCGCTGCATAACTCACGCACTATGTAAGACGACAGAGTGGAGTGGTTCGATTGAATGCGGAAAGAGAGAGGTGTGTTTGTTTTGAGCCAGGTGTCATGCTAAATATAAAACCAGCCGTCAGAGGAGCTTGACTTTAGACAAAGCAACTATAACATAATAATAATAATAATCCTCGGGCCTGTGTCTTTGCATGAACGGTGACCTGCGTCTCTGTGTGCGTGGTGGTTAGCGTGCCGCGCTATAAAACCTCGCGACACGAGTTCGATTCCGGGCCCACATCTACCGCCAGTGGCGAGTGATATCTGAACGCGCTCATGCCCTCCACCACCCAACCACACACACACACACACACCCCTCCCCCCCGCCGCACCCACTTCATGGTCAAACTCTCCCCGTGACCAACATGGCACGGAGAGGCCTTCACCCAGCCACGCGACTCATTGTAATCTGTTCAGCGCCTTGGGGGCCGTCCATAAATGACGTCACGCACCTAGGGGGGCGGGGGGGGTCAGACATTTGTGACGATGTGTGACGCGGGGGAGGGGGGTTGAGAAATGTGACGTCACATAAAAATGCGCAACTTTTAATACATATAGACAACACGTTCTACTAAATTAAATAGACGTTTTAAACAATGTTTTCTCCTACAACATCAGAGTGCAGCGCCACATTAAATACGCAGTACAATGACAATAGTTTAAAGTGATATGAAGCATGTTTTATTTGGGGGGGGGGGGGCAGAGCTTTGTGACGTCATATTTGAGGAGGGGGGTCTGACTTTTTGTGACGCCGTGTGACGAAGGGGGGGGGGGAGGTCAAAAATCGTCCAAAATCGCGTGACGTCATTTATGGACGGCCCCTTGGTTTAAGGCGCAAGATGAAATAAAATGTAAGATGAGATATTCTTTGTGACGTCATCCTCGTAGCTGAGGCTCGAGGCCCACGAAAGGGCCCATTCCCCTATCGGTCTCGATCTTCTCCGCTTCTCATTGGAGAGTTCAAGCAACATCCTCTTTCCCTCGTGACATTTTCGTGTTGTGCTTTGTTACAGATGTGTTGTTAATGAAATAATAAATGAACAGCCCAAGGGCGTGTTTCACTTTTGTGAGAATAAAATGACCGTCTTGTTTTTTTGTAGTCCGTCGGCCTGTGGGCATTTAGGGTCAAAGTCCTCCAACGAGCATCTGGCCGAGCAGACGCCGTTAAAGGGCAGAGCAAATACGAACGGCATGTGGCTGGTAGGGTGGAGGAGGGCACCTTTATAAACAATGGAATGTGTTTTATACAACGCGTAGCTTTGTTACTAGAGTAGTAGATTGTGCGCACGAATGTTATCATAATTGTAATAATAACAACAATGATGTTGGCAATCATTTACCTGCAGAATAGCCTAATTTGGCCTCAAGACGCTTGTTGGGAAGGGTCCCGCTACTTTGGGATATTTGGCCGATCCCGTCGATGAGTTTTTGGCTTCGTGTGGGAGATTCTCAGAATAACCGCGGAGAAAGCCACCCACACGTACATCCCCGCTCGTTGATTTATTTTTGACAATAATTGTTTTCTTTGCATACATCTATATCCCTGAAAACCTTGACTGTCAAGATCCAATTTCCCAAATTAACATTTTTTTTTACAATTTCCAGGTTTTCTTTCAGTATCAGCAACAGCATCGTCATCATCATCATCAGCTACCATGTGCAATCCACTGCTGGATGAAGCCCGCCTCCCCAAATCGCCACCACCTCTCACGATCCTGAAATGCAGTAATCCACCCAGGCACCTCCTCCTCCGATAGTTTTTTCAATTCATTTTTTTTCTAGATTTGAAGCTTTCGTGACTGCAAGGATTCATATTCTTAGGTTTTTTCGGTAAAGTCACGTAGGTAAAAAATTAAAATTAATAAAAAATAAAATAAAAATAAAATAAAAATCACGACGTTTCGGAGGCAACACAAGCTTCCGTCTTCAGGTGGAACCGTCACAGCACGATAGCTGTATCAAGTGACAGAAATTCCAAGGAAAGAGTATTTGTATATATACTGGTTGAGGGTGGGAGGAGCCAAGGTAGTCCCTGAATATTATTTTTGTGAGGTTCGGTGCGGCTGAAGCACGCTGTTAGGAATGAGCCTTTGTTGTGTAAACTAGGTACGGATGATGTAAAAGTGCGTGTAAAAGGGACTGAGCCTTTTGTTATGTAGAGGTGATGCGGCTGAAATATATATATATTTGGGTCTCAGGTTGTCCTAACCAAAGTAGCGCCTAACCCTAATGTTCTCTGGCAGAAACAAACTAAACTAATTTTACTTTAACAGGTAAGGCCCACTGAACTATATAGATATTTTTCAAGAAGCGACCTGGTCACAAATGATAGCTCAACGTAGTCGCTTATCGCGTGAAAATGTGTAGCAGCAAAATACTCTAAATGCGTGATGTCGATTCTAAATACTCTTTGGGTCTTTCGGTATTCAAAATGTTGAGGGAAAACCCGGAGGATCCGGAGAAATATCCACACGACAACGGGGAGAGAGAGAAACATGCAAACTCCACATATACAGCAGCAGGCGTTAGGGTCG
Organism: Entosphenus tridentatus; assembly: GCA_014621495.2. Classification (NCBI taxonomy): domain Eukaryota; kingdom Metazoa; phylum Chordata; class Hyperoartia; order Petromyzontiformes; family Petromyzontidae; genus Entosphenus; species Entosphenus tridentatus. The sequence continues at coordinate 4,035,822 of CM025629.2, forward strand.
GGATCGAACCCACGACCTCCAGTATACCAGGCGAGGTAGTCAACATCTCCTAGCCACCGTGATGATGATGAGAGAGAGACACGCAAACTCCACATATACAGAAGGCGTCAGGGTCGGGATCGAACCCACGACCTCCTGTATACCAGGCGAGGTAGTCAACATCTCCTAGCCACCGTGATGATGATGAGAGAGAGACACGCAAACTCCAAACATACAGCAGGCGTCAGGGTCGGGATCGAACCCACGACCTCCTGTATACCAGGGGAGGTAGTTGACATCTCCTAGCCACCGTGATGATGATGAGAGAGAGAGATACGCAAACTGCACATATACAGCAGGTGTCAGGGTCGAGATCGAACCCACGACCTCCTTATACCAGGCGAGGTCGTTAACATCTCGTAATCACCGTGGCGCCCTTCCCCGAGGTAGAGGAATACATAAGTGGTGGGGGGGGGGGGTGCGATATTCATTCATATTTATACACCGGCTCCATTAATTATTGATGCAAAGGAATTGCAAATCGTGATTATTATTTCGTGTTCGACTTAACCCGTTAAATATCGGTCGTCGTGGGACTGGCAGCCAGGAGATTTGATCGCTTCTGAAGAAGAAGCTAATAGCTCAGTGGGCAGTATGTGTGTGTGTGTATGTTGAACTTCTTTCGCATCGTACGTAGCCAACCGTGCTCATCGGCGGTGGGGGAGGGGGGTAAGATTATCTTTATTTGGTAAGATACAAAAATAGCTTAGTTTCATTAGCATATTTTTTTAAGTTGTTTGTATACCTTGGCAATCCTCTGCACTCCAATCGTTTTTTACGTATTATTTGTTATTGTAACATTCCGACCCACCCCGACTAGACACCTGCGAAAAAAACCAAGAGAAATCGCTTCACATCTCATCGGATTCCTCCAGTCCAGATACACATTCCCATCCCGAATTGCTGCAGCGTCGCCTGCAGCGCAAGCGAGCGGCGTCGCGTGGCGCTTCGCGTGACGCTTCGTGTGACGCTTTGTCGTCACAGACCCCCCCCCCCCATGACCCCCTCCCCCCCCCGTGCTAAGCCAGCCGAGTCATTTTTCCGCGAGCCATGCCAAAGCGCGCCGTCGCCTCTCTGTCCGCCTGACGGACGTCGCGAAATCAAAGGGAGGGTAACGCGGCGATGCCAGGGTAGACGTAGCACATCGCCAGCGATGTTTCCCTCCCCTCCACCACCGCCTCTTCCAAACATTAACTCGCGTCCAGGATGAATGGAATGGCATGTAGAGCCTGCTGCTGCTACTGATGCAAGTGCTGCTGCTGCAACTGCTGCTGATGCTGCCACTGCTGCTATTGCTGCTGCTGCCACTGCTGTTGCTGCTTCCACTGCTGCTATTGCTGCTAATGCTGCTGTCACATCTGTTGCCAAACCTGCTGCTGTTGTTGCTTATGCTAATGCTGCTGTCACATCTGTTGCCAATG
>CM025629.2:4063496-4074343 GCA_014621495.2 Entosphenus tridentatus
TATTTTATTATGTTTAATTTTTATTATTGTATTATTTCCCTTCTACGTGACTTTACCGAAAGAACCGAGAAGATGAATCCCTGCAGTCACGAAAGCTTTAAATCGAAATAGGTTAACTTTGTCACTGCGTCAAGTGTGGAAGGCTTGCTGATGGCAACGGGGTCACGGGACAGACCCAGGTGCAATTAGTTGACTGCTATGCCAGGCTAGGTGCAGGAGGTCACGGAACAATCCAAGGTGCCACGAGTTGAACGACCGAGATGGCTGGCAGATGCACCACCTATGCTCGTCACTGCGCCAACTTGCTGCGTTTTATCCGCCCGACGCTTCGCTTGTTGTTGTGAGCATCGCTCCTCCATTCTCAACATCACCACTACCGTCATCGTACATTTAGCATTATCACCATCATCATCATCCATCCACCATCACCATCGCAAGTCATCACACTCTGGTCAATATCCCCTCTATGTTGTCCGCATAGGGAGAGAAAAAGATGGTTGTGAGTGCGGTGCTGACCGTGGCGGTAGTGCAGCGGTTAGCGCGCTGCGCTACCAACCCGACAACCCCAGGTGCTGATCCCGCTCACGGCGAAGAGCAGTGACGATTATTTGAACCGGTCATGGGCCTCCCCTAGGTCGACTCAACCTCAAATGAGTACCTGGTGCGGTGTGTAAATATCATCACTGGGGAGACAAAGGCGGTCGGGCGTGGTGCTGGTCACCCACCCCCTCGCGTGCCGTTCCGGCCTTCATAGGTGCTCGCTAACAGCACTTGCCCCTACAGTCTGTTTCAGGCTATACGGGGGATCTTTGTCTTTGGTTCATCACCTCCTCATCATCCTCCTCCTCCATCTCCTCCCGAGTAATATCAATATTATTCCACTTTTATTGTCGCTGAAAGGTCGTCGTTTTTTTACACATTGGACAATTTGATGCATTTACATGAGCCAATCTCGAGAGTGCCACGTTATATATTTTTTCAGCAGCTAAAACAAATAGCTGTTAAACATTAATATTGTTTGATCGGTGCCATTGTGATCACATTGGGTATCGCAGTGGTGCGCATCGTTTGTATAATCCCTGCTGCCGCCTCTTCGTGAGTTAATTTTATTTCTCTCTTTCTGATTGAATCTTACAAGCGAGGCGCTCTTGCCTGCCTCACGCGGCAAAGACAAAGATCCCTCGTGTAGCCTCAACAGACTCTGTGGGTTCTAGATTTAAAGCTTTCGTGACTGCAAGGATTCATACTCTTAGGTTTTTTCGGTAAGGTCACGTTGGTAAAAAATAAAAATAAATTTAAAAAATAGAAATTATAATTATTATTTTAATAATAAAGAAATTATAGAAATCATATTTATTATACCTTACCGAAAAAACCTAAGAGTACAGACTCTGTGGGGCAAGCGCTTTGAGCTAGCACAGGACACGTGGGGGCGAGTGGCCAGCACCCGGCCACCTTTATCTCCCCAATGCCGATGTTTACACATCGCACTAGGTATTCATTTGAGATTGAGTCGACCTAGGGGAGACCCAGCACCGCTGCAGGTAATACTCGCTGCTGTGAGCGGGAAGCTAACTCGGGTGGCCGGATTGTTAACGCAGCTTCAATGTGCCACCTCTCCCCACATGTTCAAATATCAATATCCCCCGTATCGCCTTAGCAAAGTGTAGGAGCAAGTGTCATTAGCGAGCACGGATGAAGGCCCACATGGCACACGAGGAGGTGGGTGACCAGCACAACACGCTTAGCCGCCTTTGTCTCCCTAGTGACGATGTTTACACAGCGCACCAGGTACTCATTTGAGGCCGAGTCGACCTAAGGGAGGCGCAGGACCGTCATCTAGACACCCGCGCACACAGATGATCGTAAATGCCACCGTAATTTATCTGCACAATAAAACGATATTAACGACGTAAATTGCCATTTGTCAACTCGTATATCAGCAGGTGCGGCTAACGAAAATAAAAATAAAATGAGAAGAAGAACTACAACAAGAACAACAGGAAGACGAAAATAAAATATATCACGGGCTGTAAAAATAACCCCTATTTGCTGCAGGTCGCGGAGCGAAGATCATCGTCTCTGTGGCAACCGTGCTGTTACCATAGCAACGCATGCGGGCAACGGTTGCCAGGGCAACGCTGATGTCACACCATCACCCAGTCCCCTCCCTCCCCACTCCCCCCATCCTGCCTCCCTCACCACTCCACGCTCCCTAGGCAACGTCCCCAGCTCCCTTCCCTCCAAAGACAAAGGTCCCCTCCCCGCCCCCCGTGTAGCCTTAACAGACTGCAGGGGCAAGTGCTGTTAGCGAGCACCTATGAAGGCCGGAACAGCAGACGAAAGGATGGGGTGGTCAGCACCACGCCGAGCCGCCTTTATCTTCCCAGTGGCGATGTTTGCTACACACCGCGCTGGTTGTACTCACTTGAGGCTGAGTCGACCTAAGGGTAGGCCCAGGACCGGTTCAGATAATCGTCACTGGCGTGTGCGGCCGTGAGCGGGAATCGAACTAGGGTCGCCGGGTTCGTAGCGCAGCGTAGCGCTAACCACTGCACCACCGCTCCTTCACTCCACCCTCTCCTTCACCCTCACCTTCACCCCCCCTCTCCCCACCTTATCCCCCCTCCTCTCTCCTCCGTCCTACCCTAGGGGTATCCGCCTTATCGACCCCGCATTGTGATGTCTCACCCGTGACATTTAAAAATGATGGAATATTAAGAGAGAGTGGTGGTGGGGGGTGAGGAGGGGGGTTATAGCACCGCCGTGGAGATGGAGCGACGGAATCGGATTGCGTGCAGGTCGCTAAGGTGGACTGTGACATCGCAGGAGCTGTTAGAGATCGCGATGATCTTTGGCGAGGCGTTCATTCAGCAGTGGATCGATCTTGGTTGACGATGATAATGATGAAGGGATTCTGAGCGCTGTCGCCCGACCGCATGGTAAATCATGAAGTGCACCTGTAATTGTAGTGCGTGTCACAACAGCTTGGGCTGTAGCCATTCGTATTCATATTAATATGAGAATAATATGGACCACTATTAATCCCGCAACGCTGCAATGGGGGCTCGTGACTTCTGTTCAAGAGGGTCCTGCGTTGGCGCGTTTTGACAATAATTTGTCAAGAGTTTGGCATTAGTGACACAGCAAGTGACGCAGCAAGCATCAAAATAAGTATCACATCAGTGACCCAGGACTATCACAGCAAGTGGCACAGATGGATGTTAAGATTCCAGTGCTTTACTGGGACCTCTCCAAACCACTTTGCAGGCCGTCTCCTACCCGAGCATTGTACGAACCAGGTTCGACCCGAACTTACCTTCTGACATCTGACGGTATCACTGAAACACTTCCCGATGAGCATGTGCAGAGTAAGGGCCAGCACAACGCTGGACAACCCCCCTAATGTCACCCAGGTACGTACGTAGCAGACCACGCACTGCTTACTAACTTAAAGGCTGAGCTAACCTAAACGGAAGACTGTAACAACGCGCCCCTTTACAATGCGCTAACCAATGCGCCACCGCTCGCCCACATTCCTCGCGTCCACCTCCACCGCCCCCACCGCTTGTCCAAACAATGAATTGACCACTCTTTGGTCCTTTCGGTAAAGTCACGTAGAAATAAAAATAAATTTAAATAATAGCATACGACGTTTCGATTGCAACACAAGCAATCATCGTCAGGTACAAATGAAAGAGAAAAGAAACCGAGTAAACTTAGAAATATAGTGCAATACAACACAGAGAGTCAGCTAACATAAGAGTCAACACCACACCTGGTTGATTACGTTCTTCCAAAGATTGCTAAATTTGAGAGAGAGAGACAAAACACAGACACGGAGACACACAGACAGACACACAAGCAGAGAGATAACAACACAGAGACACAGATAGAGACACACACATAGGCACGCAGAGAAACAACGTCTCTGTGTCGAGGCCTTAAACAGAAAGGGAGAGGGGGGCAGAGAGAGAGAGGGTGGGGAGTAGAGAAATTAGCATGTCAATGAGAGATTTTGTAGCTTCAAGAAAACCTTTCAGGCAATGTACTTTGTTCAGCGAGCACCTCTGAAGGCCGGCACAGCCCACGACGGACGCATGGCCACCACCACGACCGACCTCAGTGGCGATGTTTACACACCGCACCAGGTACTCATTTGAGGCTGAGTAGACCTAGCGGTGGCCCATGATCGGTTGAGATAATCGTCACTGGCGTTGACCGTGAGCTGGAATCGAATTTCTGATGGCCGGAGTTCGTAGCACAGCGCGCAAACTGTTACACCACCCACACACACACGCACACGCACACACACATGCACACCCACACACACACACACACCCACACACACACACCCACACACACACACTCACACACACACCCACACACGCACACTCACACCCACACACACACCCACACACACACGCACACCCGCACACACACACACACGCACACACCCACACGCACAACAACAACAACAACAACCGCCATTCGCCACTAAGTGGCGGTGACGTCACCACGACGCTTGTGCCAGGCCAAGTGCACCTTGAGGCCACGTGAAGTGTCGAACGCCCGCTGGCAGGAGGTCACGGGGCAGACCCAGCAGGTGCCATGGGACGACTGACCGAGATGACCGAGATGACTGGCTGATGCACCACCTTTGCCCCCTACTGTACCAACTTGCTGTGCTTTAGCCACCCGGCGCTCCGCTCGTTGTTGTGAGCGTCGCTCCTCCGCCCTCCGTTGTTGTTGGAGGGCGACTGCCTCCAACTGCCCAGTAGCGTCCTTCACGAGCCTCCTCCACTGAGGCCGATCTTGACACCGCTGGTACCAGTCATCGGCAAGTCCACTCAGCTCCACGTCCTCCTGTACCACATCACTCCATCTCTTCTCTAGCCCGTGCCGCGCCCGTTTAGCCCCCTCGATCCGGCCGAACAAAAGCTGTTTAGGCATGCGGTGGCTGGGCATGCGGGCTACATGACCCAGCCAACGCAGCCTTGCCTGCCGGAGGAGCTCACCGATGGGACTTTGCCCAGATCTTTCAAGGATTTGTGAACTCCTCACACAATCCAGCCTGGTTAAACCCAGGATGGATCGTAGGCAGGCCAGCCTAAATGTTTCCAACCGGCGAAGATGCTCCATCAGGGGGGTCCACGTTTCGCAAGCGTAGAGAAGGGAGGGAATGACCGTGGCCGAAAAGACCTGAAGCTTCGTGCGGAGCGACAGACCAGGTAGCTTCCACACAGCGTTACGCAACCGATGAAAAGATATTGCCGCTCGACTGATTCGGAGTGAGACCTCTGCTGTTAAACTGGAGCCGGTCATAAGCACACTGCCCAGGTATGGGAAACTCTCCACTCTCTCCACAACTTCCCCATCACCGATTGGGAGTTGTGGGGGTGGAGTGTCCGATGGTACAAAATACCCAGGCAGGTGCTTAGTTTTGGTGGGGCTGATGGTAAGGCCCCATCTCTTAGTGGCACGCTCCAGTCTCAGCAGCAGCGTCTCCAACTCACACGCACACACACACGCACACCCACACACCCACCCACATACCCACCCACACACACGCTGACTCTCAGCATATCGAAGGAAGGACGACACTGGGCATATTGAAGGAAGGACGACACTGGGCATATTGAAGGAAGGACGACACTGTGGTCATATTGAAGGAAGCACAGCACACCCGTCATATTGAAGGGGGCGCGCGGACGGCTCGACGGGGCTGATTGCACGTGACCAGACCCGCCTCGAGCACGCGCAGTAAATAAATATATAAGTAAATATATAAATAAATACGTCCGTCCAATGGGAAGCGTGAGAGCGACCACACACGCACAAGCATTCACAGCCGTTGCAGCCGATTGTGATGTTAAGTTTACGAAGATGGTGTTTTAAAAAATATATATATATCTTTTTTTTATTTTACTCGGAATAGAATATCCCACTCAGCTGCTTCCTCTCTCTCTCTCCCTGGGATTTCTCTCCCACGTCGCTGCTCGCCAGCGCTCGGCTGGGTGGCATCCGTGATGCTTTCAAAGAAGTCGCTTTGCAACAAAACAAAGAATTCCTGGCACCTGTTTGTAAAAAAAACAAAGGACTTTGATTCTAGGCTTAGTTTGTCTTACTGTTTCCCTTTAGATTTGAAGTTTTCGTGACCGCAAGGTTCCATACTCTTTGTTTTTTTCGGTAAAGTCACGTAGGTGAAAAAATAAAATGAAATAAATTAAAATGAAAATAACTAAATTAAAACAATTACACACCGCACTAGGTACTAATTTAAGGCTGAGTCGACCTATGGGAGGCCCAGGACCGGTTCAGATAATCACCGTTGGTGTTCGTAGCCGAGTTTGTTGCGCAGTACGCTACCCACTACACTACCACTCCCCACATACACGGAAATTTTTCAATTTTAAAAATGTATATCACTCAAAGTAATGATTTGTGTTTTATCAGTGTTCTTCCTTGCTTTCTTTGTTTCTCCGGCCATGGCATCGGCAATGGGAACAGTCGCAACAGCGTCACGCGGGTCGCATCTCGCAATCTCGACACCACTGGGACACTTTTTTATTTTAAATGTGATATCAGCTCCACTCAAGCGGGTGTCAAAACATTTGTAGACAACATTGTTTTAATGCAAAGACAATGAAGGAGTGTTTCAGTAAAAGCCGTGACAAAATAGTGGGGCTCGCACTCCCGCGTAAACACACCGAGGTCCGTAGCCTCAGTGCGTGCTGTGTGTACCGTACGTTGAACTTCTTTCGCACCGTACGTAGCCAAGCGTGCTCATTGGAGAGTGGCCACGAGCGTGCGGTCAGAATTTATTCGTGGTCTCGATTCACGTGTCACCAATAACAAAACCCCTTTGCCGTTTGTACCACAACTTGTTTTTTCTTTGCTTGTTTCCATGTTCATTGACAGTTTAGGCAAATCGCCCGTGTCATGAGTTTCATTACCGGTTCTTAAAACCCCTACACGGCGCGATATGATGGGGAGGAGGGGGGGGGCTGAGCGGTTGTTGTTGGAACGCCAAATGTGCGCCCAGCAGATTCCATCACCGCATCGGCCGCTCGCAGTCGGTCCCATTCGTCAGTTTAACACGTCGTCGCAGGCTTTCGCGACCAATGTTATTCATAACAAAGATTTTTGGGTTCGATCGCTCAAGTATAAACCGTACCTCTCCATAACAAAGGCTCAGCCTTTTATTATGCAGTCTATTCTTAGTCTGAATCCTCACCTTACCATATTAATAGAAAGTGTGCCGTACTTGGCCCCTTCCCCTCTTCAACCATTATATATACGGAGTGGTAGCTCTTGTAATCTCTCATTTACTTGATACAGCTGTCGTGGCTGTGACGGTTCCACCTGAAGACGGAGGCTTGTGTTGCCTCCGAAACGTCGTGATTTTTATTTTATTTTACTTTTATTAATTTGAATTTTTTACCTACGTGACTTTACCGAAAAAACCTAAGAATATAAATGTGTCGTAACCCTCCACCAGCCGACACAGCCAATTGGTAAGGGATTTGTCACGTGAACAAAACACCAACTTTTTATTATCGGTGTGTTGGAGAGTAAATCCACAACATTTACAATTTGAGTAGCACCGTGACGTTTCGCTGGTGATTACATCCAGCATCATCGGGCGATTTGTCAGAATAGTGAAGCAATCCACCTGCTCCCGGTCTTAAATAGAGCGGCAGGACGGCGTCCATGCGTCTCGTCCATCCGTCACGGCCCCTTGATGACGCCGCTCTTCGATTTCCCATTCGCAATGTTGGGACTGGGAGCGGTGGCGGTCACCAAGGGAACTATGAATTCAGCAGGCCCTGGGTGCAGAACCGGCCCAGCCACTAAGCGACCCTTGCAATTGCAAAGGGCCCCGTGGCCAACAGAGGGCCCCCTAGAGTCACTGCTAGCGAGTGGGTGAAAAAAATCATACATCAAAGGGGCCTCCAACCAAATTTTGCTTAAGGCCCCCAAAGGTCTAGGGCCGGTTCTGCCTGGGTGACATCGGTGATTTCTGTATCGGACCTGGTTGGCTGCCTTCAGCGATCTATGTCGACCAGCGCGGTGAAGTATGGTCAAACAGCCGACACGGCATGGGAGTGGCCTTCATCCAACAGTGGAATAAAAAGGGCTGATTTAAAAAATAAACGATTTTTCTATCACTCAATTTGAAATGTGTAATTGTCAATATGCGATCAGATCTCTAGACGCTGCTGTACAAAAAACGTTGCAAGAAGTTGGTGGGGGGGGGGTTGATCATTAAAGTATTGTTGTTGTTGCGGTCAAGCGAGAGAATTATGTAGAGTGGGGAAATTGAGAATAAAATTTCGGTTATGATTAAGACATTGGGACGGATGAACACAGTCAGAGGCAAAGTAGACAAGGAAGGCCTTAGGCCTGTACTTTATACAGCGATTGAAGCGGGGATGGGGGAGTTCCAGACAATGAGGGCAGCAGCAGAGAAGAAGAGACCTCCCATTAAGTGAAATATAACTGTAGCCTTGCCTACAGGTTGTTAGGCTCAAAACCTAACCGATTTCGACAGAAGACTGGTAAGTTTATAAGTAATTAAATGAATGAACAAAAAATATATTATAATAATAATAGTAATTCAAACCCTATGTCAACCCACCGCTGGATTAAAGCCTCCCCATGCTGTGTTGGCAATGGGCATTGTCTGACCGTACTTCGCCACGCTGGTCAGCGTGGCATGGTGAATCAGGACGCCCAGGATCAGTTGAGGTATCACTCGACACTGACATTAAGCCGAGGCTGCGCATCGAACTTGGGTCACTGGGATCGTCAATTAAAACCCAAATTGTATTTGTTAACACATATCCGGTTTGGCCCTTACGTGAAGCGCTCTTGTCCGGCGCCTGGGTCTTACCGAACTATTTCAGGCGGTGTTGTTTCGGTGGTGACAACGTTGGTGGAGCATTGCCAGTTATCAAACTTAAATTCCTATCCGGGCCCCATTGCGTCGTACAATCCGTAAATAGCGCAAGGTCCCCAACTTGAATAAAATTCACTCCATCTCTGCCACGCGCGCACACGCGCTCGCTATCTCTCCGCTATGAAGAAGGGCCAATGCCTCCCAAGACGTCTCCCATCGCTCTCATGCTTTACTCTGTTAGGGCCACGGTGTTTATTGATCATCCCGTTGGTTTCGGTGACTCGCGTTGAGCACGTGTGCCGCCCACGTGAACGTCACGTCACAACGGCCGTGCAACAGCCGAGGAAGATAGCTAGCAGCGTGCGCGACACTAATAATAATATCTTCCAAAACATAGTTTTTTTTGTTAAATCGCGTAAGTATATAAATGTGTCGTTAAACCCGCCACCACCCAACACAGCCAACTAGTAAAGCTGTAAATGTTGTGGCTTGGCTCTCCAACACACCGGTGTGCTGTACTAGTAACGAATTGGCCACGTTCTGTTTACTTGACAACCCTTACTAGTTGGCTGTGTCGGGTGGTGGCGGGTATTAACGACACATTCATATATTTACGCGATCTAACCCAAAACAAAACCTCTATTATGGATGATATTGGTCGCGAAAGCTTCCCACGTGTTACCTGCTCGTTATTTGAACTGTGGAACTGACGGAGAGTTTCTTTTGTGAATGCTCTCAGGTCGAGGTTACTCACTGTGTGGCTCGTACATTGCGCTCAGCTCATAAATATTCATTAAAGCTGTGTTGTAACAACAACAACAGAAACAACAACAACATCAAAAAACCGACACTGCTCGTCTTGTTTAGCAAAGTCCAGCTTGATGCTGCTTCCTCCTCAAGGATTTGTTGGATGCAAACCGCGGCAAGGGGGGATGGTGGGTGGAGGAGGGAGGGGGTGATTAAAGGCTGTGTGATGTGCGGCGCTTGCATGTTGTTAAGTGACACAGAACAGAATCTTAGAATGAATTGTATTAGGCTGGCTGATGCTGTGTGTTGTGTGTGTGCGACTGTGTGTGACTGCGTGGGGAGCGGAAGTGTAGCGGTTAGCGCGCTGCGCTACGAACCTGGCAACCCTGGTTCGATTCCCGCTCACTGCCAACGCCAGTGACGATTATCTGAACCGTTCCTGGGCCTCCCCTAGGTCGACTCAGCCTGAAATTAGTACCTGGTGCCGGTGTGTTGGCCACCTCCTCGTGTTCTGTGCCGGCCTTCATCGGTGCTCGCTCACAGCACTTGCCACAACAGTCTGTCTTCAGGCTATACGGGGGATCTTTGTCTTTTGTGTGTGACTGTGTTTGTGCATTGAGAGCGGTGGTTGTCAGTGGTTATAGCACAGCGATATGAATCCAGCGACCTGGGTTGGATTCCCACTCAACGGCTAAAATCGGTGTCTGAAAACCGGCTCTGGCCTTCCTCTTGGTCCACTCAGGCATAAACCAGTAACCTGTAGCAGGTGTGTAAACCCGTCAACACCGGGGGAGACAAAGGCATCCGGGCGTGATAATATAATCCATCCACAACCGCCGTTCCATCTCCAACGTGTGCGCCTTGGCGGCCCTTCACAAGATGCTCGTTGACAGCACTTGCCCGCAACAGCCTGTGCGAGGCTACGCGGGGGATCTTTGTCTGTGCGCGTGCGTGCGCGCGCGTGCGTGACTGTGCGCGTGTCCGTGGGCGTGCGTGTAAACCTCCCCCAGGGTCACATGATGGAAAAAATTACGAACATTTTTCCAAGCGGGCCTTACGGGCGCACTGAACTTTGTGTCGCGGCGCAGCGGGCGGCACGCAACACGCAGGCGCACACGTGCGCGCGCACGTTCACTCACTCACTCACACGTACACACACGCACGTACACACACGCACGTACACACACACGTACACACA
>CM025629.2:4121151-4160918 GCA_014621495.2 Entosphenus tridentatus
GGGAGGGATGGGGAGAGGGAGGGGGGTGCGCAGAGCCAGGATCCGCGCTGTGACAGCGACTTGTCGTTGAGCGTCACGTTGACGTCACTGACCCCCCCGCCCCGCCCCCCACGTGAGGTGAGTCTTGACGCCTCATTCAGCTGTGCCGAGACGCGACGAACCCCGCCGACCCAGACGCGCCGTGGGCTATGGGGGCTGGGTGGCAGTGGGGCTGGGGCTGGAGCCGCATAGGCATTGTTTGCCGCTGTTGTTGTTGTTCTTGGCGGCATTTAGTAATGATTTTTAAATCCTTTATATTAAGTTCACTTGCTCGCTTGCTTGCTTGCTTACGACCGTGCAAATCTTTCGGTCGTTTTTAACCCACTTGCCGTGATCCAATCGAGCTGACATTTTCGACACAGACTCGTTGTGCGTGACAATTAATGTTCGTGAAAAAATTTTTCAAAAATTTTACACTTTTTAGGACAAAAATATTATATTTAATTACCAATTGCTTAATGCTTGCGCTGCAATCATCTGACCCATAGGTGGCAGCCATCTCAAGCCAGAGGACGAGAGGACTGTAGCCGCCACGCATATAAAGGATTTATAATGAAAAACTTTGTTTTTACGGGTAAATTTTGTTGTTGTTGTTTGTTTGTTGATAAAGGGGCAGCAGCAGCAGCCCTGCAATTGCGCGCTCACGCCGCTGCTCGTGGAAGGCGCCATCCATCTGGGTCGATGACCTGCATGAACAAACTCGTCTGAATGTAAGCGCCTGGGTATTAGCTGCGGTGCTGGTTACAGGCTGGTATGTAAAGCTGAAATCGTAATTAAGCTCGGTAATTATAATCATAATGAGACTTAAATTATATTGTTTATGGAAGGTATGGTGTAAAAAGAACTTGGTGTGGGGAGGCTTTCATCCAGCAGTGGATTGGTAAAGGTTATTAACACTCCTTCTTGGTTCTTTCGGTAAAGTCACGTAGAAGGGAAATAATAAAATAATAAAAGTAAAACATAATAAAATACAATTATTTCCCTTCTACGTGACTTTACCGAAAGAACCAAGAAGATTAATCCCTGCAGTCACGAAAGCTTTAAATCGAAAGTTATTAATACTATTACTACTGTATTGTATAATCATCAAGTGAAGTGTCATAAACTTTTATACTTTTTTCAGGAGGGGCCTGCAGTGAGTGGAATATCTGACCAATAAAAATATATATACACAATTCCATTCGTCGTCATCATTCATCATCATGGATAAATATCTTTCTCTTCCAGCATCACATCACAATTATCAGCACCATTCATCAGTCAGCTTTAATCCATTATCATCGAAAGGCCATCATCATCGTGGTCTGTTTTAAATGCATCGGTCATCATCCATCCAGCAGCTTCAGCAAAATGTTGCATCGCGCGGGGAAGTTGAACCACGCGGTGGGAAATTAGCAGCGGTTGTCCTACGGATCAACTCACTTCCTGAAAAAGAGGATGTGGAATTTCCATCGTTGCCTTGAGCCCGTGAGCATTACTCTACCCCAGAAGGATATTTTTAATGGAGCACAGAGGTCCACTGATAACATCTCTAGCGGCCCACTCGAGTATGTATGTAATAATAGCCGTGCACTGAGTGTATTTGCACGAACACGTTGGCCTTGTAAAATGCTGCATTATGTAATTAAAGTCCACACGTCACGGGTGCAAAGTGCCTTTTGACTGAGGTCCTGTCTGGTCCACGTGTTTCTTTTTCAGAATCAGAATCTGCATTTTATACTGGAGGAATCCGATGAGCTATAATAAAAATCTCTTTTTCTCACATGTCCAGTCAGGGCGGGTTAGAAAGTGACACAAACAACGTTGAAATGTGATTACGTTCTAACGGCGCTATTATATATAAAGCCACACGTTGCATTGCGTTGCATTAAATTGAGGCCCAACGTGCAAGGATCAACGTTTGGTGGACAGACCGCAGGATCGCGTTGTTGTCGTTGTTTAACAGGGGGTGGCCAAACCTATTGATTGACCTTACGAGCCACAAATCCGCATCCTTTTTTCGTGGCCCAGCGCCACAGGAACAACATACGGCGGTCACGCAGCCCGTTCACCCACCGGCGGATTGGCCGTGGAGATTCCAAATTAGAAATCTGCAAGAGCGCCGCGAGGAGCACTCATGTCTGGGCTCTGCTGCCAGGGGCGACTGCCCCCGGGTGTACTCTGGCTTCTGCACATTTTGTGTCCTTTCAAATAAAGTTGTATTGAATAGTTGCAAATTATCCGGGCGGTGGTGGCTATGCCCTTGGCCTATAAACCAGCGCTGTGGAGGCAGCGAGGGTTGGTGGAGCGCACACGTGTCTTGAATATCGTCTCGCGGCTTGCCATCTCCTATCACAGCAAAGTGTCGACTAAATACCGTCTGTTCCTACTCTTTGGTTTTTTCGGTAAAGTCACGTAGGTAAAAATACAAATAAATAATAAAAATTATAGAAATAATAATGATAAAATATTATTATTTTATTTTTATTATTTTTTTTTTATTTTACTTTACCGAAAAAACCTAAGAGTATGAATCCTTGCAGTCACGAAAGCTTCAAATCTAGAATCCATCCGTTCCATCTGTTTGGGATAGAGGGTTGCCCCCTCGCACACGTGGAGGGGGGGGGGGTTTCTCCAGGTGCTCCAGTTTCCTCACACTTTTTAATCGGCTGAAACACATTAACATATACAGACGAGCGCAGACCTTTGGCAATTGTTGGCAGAGGTTCGTCATCGCGTGTGACTGCCTTCCCGGCGTGTCTGCGGCCTCCTCTGAGTCGTTCTCTGTTTTCGCGAGCGAGCGACCGACTGTGCAGCGCATTACAAATCCAAGTTGTGATTTCACTGTGTAACAATGTTTTTTTTTGTCCCTGGGTAGTAACTTTTATTTCCTAATGGCTTATGCCTCAAAAGTACAGAAAATGGCTATTATTCCCCGCAAACTTTGCTTTTGTGACCAAGACAGTGATATATAAAAATTTACCTATTTTCCAGAACATTCCAGGTAGATTCAGTGCTGAGTGAACTTGGAGTAACTTCTAGAACATTCTAGAACTTTCCAGTAATATAAATAGTAGTATAAATACAGGGGCATTAAGCCCACCAGTTCAGTTTAGTTCCAGCTGCCTGAGTGGAAAAGTACTCTGTGGAAGCATCAGCATGCCTGTTGGGGATCAAGACAAACCCTGGGCACCTCATTTCACCTGCGAGCAATGCAAAACAACTCTAGAAGGTAAGATGGACAATTGTTGCTCGGAATTTTCTGTTATTAAATTTGTTCCAATTTTTTTAATTATGAGTTTTTAAACTTCTAAATGTTGTACAATTATCAATGTTATTGAAAAAATATATCATACATTGAACATTTTTGCGAGAATCTCTTACACACTAGTCATGGGTGAAATACATTTATTTTTGTAGGATGGTACAGAGGGGAAAAGGTCAAAGCCGGTGTCTTCGTCAGACCACAGATAAAGAAGATCCTGGAGTGCAATGAATTCCCCAAGAAGCTCACTAGTAAGGAGAAAGCGGCTTGTGACAGCTTTCTCGCAGTGGTTCGTGGCTTCCTGGGCAATTACAAGGTCGAAAACTACGTGGAGCTGGTTGAGACTCTGGTGAAGAACTACGGCACAATGGGCTGTAGGATGTTCCTCAAAGTCCATATCCTTGAAGCTCATCTTGATCAATTCAAGGAGAACATGGGAGCGTACTCGGAAGAGCAAGGCGAGCGCTTCCACCAGGATATGCTGGACTTTGAACGCCGCTACCAAGGACAGTATGACGAGAACATGATGGGAGACTACATTTGGGGGCTGATTCGTGAAAGTGATTAACAGTATAATCGTAAATCTCTAAAAACTACTCACTTCTAAATCTTTTGTAGTAATTTTTGTATTACTTTGGTATAAATACATGTTAATTTTGATTCATATGTTGTTTTTTTCTGATCATATGTGAACGAAAAGACACAAATTTGCCCGTTTTAGCATTGAAAATAGGTACATTTCTAAATATCACTGTCCTGGTCAGAAAAACAAAGTTTGTGGGGAATAATAGCCATTTCCTATATTTGTTAGGCATAAGCAATTAATAAAATAACACTTGCTACCCAGGGACAAAAATTGTGTTACACAGTGTAATGAGCATTGTGAGTGAGCCTCTCTTGAACTTCCCGGGAGCCGCATGTGGGTCACGATTCGTGGTTACGCCACCACTGATACATTAATTGGTAATGCGGAAAATAAATTTCACACTAAAAACTTTTTTTTAAGTCGAGAATTCTGAATAACACTGGTCAACAGACTTTTTCTGGCATAAGGTATTCCAATGGGTTTAAGGTAATTTTGGGGTGCTGATTCCAAATCTGGCATCAGTTTTTGTCTATCACATCAGGTTTTTGAGATATCAAATATTGCATTTTCAATAAAAACTGCAGAAGAAAAATATTAAATAAATGTGGATATCTATATAAAATGATATTATAAACACACTATCCTAAAAATACAGCACCATAGTTTAACACTAAAGCAGTCACTGACTCGCAACAACTTGCAATCATAAGTGACAGTTAATTTCGGGTAAAATCAATGAAAATGGGGTATGCCGATAGCATAAAAATGATATGTGATAAAGCAAATCTGAGATCAGATTTGGAATCAGCACCCTGAAAATAGTCTAAAACAGCTGCAAAAGTCCAGGCCAGAATTTCTTTTTTTGTTGACCAGTGATGAAATAGATAGATCGGCCTATGGGGATGTTGTAATGCTCAGCAGCACGATTGACTTGCAACCAGAGGGTACCCAAGTTTGATCTCCCAGCGTGGCAGTTGCAACAACGAATACAACCTCTGTCCACTCACCAATATCAGTTGATCCACTACAGTTGGTCAATCGTCATGTCGTGTGTGGTGGAGTAAAGTGTGGGTACTTCTACTTATTCAAATGTGTCTGGTCAGCGTGGACGAGTAGGTCAAATTAGCCTCTACGTGGGCTGTATTGAGCTTCGACTGGTGGAGGGCCTTCTGCCTGCAGGAGGCTTGAGCAAAGCAAGTGCAGGGCTGCACCTTTGCCTTTTCTGTTACCTTTTATTGATCTTACAAACTTGCAGTTAGCCAGCAGCGTTTGTTTAAGTGCGATGACTCGGAGCTGGGGTTGACCTTTTGGGCCTTTTGCAGAAGAAACAATTTATACAAAGGCAGACTTTTTGACTCGGGTGTTTTAATTAGGAATAAATATTAATGCCCGTTCACAAGATACATAATTAAAATTCCACACCACAGGGCGAGGAGCGGACACCGTATCCATTATAACACATTGCTGATGCTTCGTTCATGAATAATTACTTTTAAATTGAAATGTTTTTTTTAAATTAAAATTTCATGTCGCTTTTTTGTCTTCTTTGTGTTCCCCGATCGTGTTATGATTGCATTCGGGGCTTCACGTGACATGAGGCGGAGAGTTCTCGAGAGTAGTAAGGAGTGGATCACCTTGTGTGAGACAACAGCCCGGAGAGTTGTCCTCAAATAACTAATTCTGAAGTCACTTTGGGGGACAAAAGTGGTGTCCTTACTCAAACGAGCATCAAGATATTGGTGCTTCTCTGGTGCGTGCGATGAAAATGTCCACATTCCTCTGGCAGGGTCGGGTCTATCCATCGGACAACCGCCTATGGATAGGACTCATTTATTTCGACCCCATGGGCGAAGATGGGCTGACTCAACTCCCAATCAGGATTTGAACTCGCAATGACAATTCACTGCAATAAGCCTCCTCGTCCGCGCCCAGGATTAGCGTTCATTGCGCGTCAAAGCAATAAACGCAAACATTTTCACGGCTGGATTTTCCAGGATTCATCGAGAATATGAAATCTTTAATATCGCGCGGGGTATTTTCGCGCGCGCGCCACCAAACTCACCGCGCTTGAGAAACCCGCCTTAATAGCGCGGCGCGGCTGTGAACCCAGAAGATGAACCCAAGGGAGCCCCATCAGTGCCTCTGACTCACAAACCTCCTGAGCCAACCGGCCTCAAGAAAGCCTATATGTATATATATAAATAACGTTCGATTGATTTTTAGACAACAAAAGTAATCAACGGATATTGAACGCGACGAAACGAAACTCGTCCCGCGCTTTGCCTTGCGAGATAAGTCTTCGGCCTTTTAAACAACAAGAAAAATCTGCGCGCACATTTCAAACGCAAGTCCGAGTGGCGGATTGCTTTGATGATATGAAACGAGAGCCACGGCTGTGTGGAATGTGTGTGTGTAGATTATCAATGTGCAGGGTTTAGCAGCAGCAACAACAAGAACAAAACCCCTTTGCTGCGCTATCAGTCACGAGCCAGCTGGGCCGCACAGAGGAACCCGCGTGCTTTGTGGCGTGAGAGGTTTCCTCTCTCTCTTTCTCTCAAGGCAGAGCTTAGGCCAGGCAGAGGAAAGAATGATGGGGGTGGCTGGGAGAGGGAGGGAAGGGCTTTAAACACCGCACGAGAAGCTGCTAAGTCTTGCATTTATATTTAGAGTTTCAAGGGCAAAAGGTCACGCGCTCAATTTTTTTTATGCCATTTGTCTCGCCGCTGCGTTTCCTTCAAACCCATTCCCACCACATTCTCATTCATTCCAATTCCTGCCGTCTGCCGCCGCAATATGGGTTCGCATCTGGCGGTACCTCCCTGTGCGTAATACATCGATGTGAAATCAAATGAGCACCTGGTTAGGTGTGTAAACATCGCCACTGGGGAGACAAAGGCGGCCGGGCGTGGTCCTGGCCACCCACCCCCTCGTGCGCCGTGCCGATCTTCGTAGGTGCTCGCTAACAGCACTTGCCCCAACAGTCTGTCAAGGCTGTACGGGGGACCTTTGTCTTTGTATATCTTTGTATATTGCCTTCGAGGTAAGTGCACGGTGTGAGTAGGCGAAATGGCTGGGTGAGTGGGTAGACGGATGAGTGGGTAACGCAGTGAGTGGATATGTAGGCGAGTCAAAGTACCGGGGTAGGTATGTAACTAACTATTAAGTTGGTTGAATATGTTAGCGAGGTAAGCAGGTGAATGGGCATGTTAATACGGGCGTGATGTTGGCCAACCAACGCCTCGTGTGCCATGTCGGTCTTCATAGCTGCTACTCGCTTTGCGACAGCGTTACTGTTAAAGGCCATACGGGAGGGGGGGATCATTGTCTTTGCGTGTGTGACACGTGTGTGTGTGACACGTGTGTGTGTGACACGTGTGTGTGTGACACGTGTGTGTGTGTGTGTGTGTTACACGTGTGTGTGACACGTGTGTGTGTGTGTGTGACACGTGTGTACCGAGCAACTGGGCAGCCGCCGTGCGTGGTCAGACTGGTGGGTGCGCGCTGTGTAGGAATGAAGGGAAGTGATTGGGCGCACAATGCAGCCAGGGTGCTTGAGAAGCGTGGCCCATCGGAACATTCTTAAGGCCGACAAAGTTTGCACCGATGTCGAGATGCGACAGCGCACAAAAAAGCCCAACACGTGACAGCTGCTGAGGTCTGCGGTGCGAAGAGACAAAGAAACATTCCAGCGAAACAGCAATTTGTGGTGGAGGCGGGCGGGGTTCTAGATGTGTGTGGTGGAGTGCAGGGAGGGGGGCATAGATAAGGATCGATATCTCCAGCACGACCAGCAAGCAAACACCAACGAGAACATCATTGTGCGTCACTCTTTGGTTCTTTCGGTAAGTCACGTATAAAGAGAAAATAATAAATAAAATACTAGCATACGTATGCTAGTATTTAATTTATTATGTTCTATTTATACGTGACTTTACCGAAAGAACCAAAGAGTAATCCCTGCAGTCACGAAAGCTCCAAATTAAGTATCATTGTGCGTCACAGGACTTATGTTTGTTTCAAGAGGGGCTCCTGCCAAAAGAGTCTGCATCAGCAGCAGGCCACGCTTTCCCACCTGATGACGGACGCTTGTGTTGCGCCCGAAACGCCGTGATTAAGTTTATTTTATTTTTATACCTACGTGACGTTACCGAAAGAACCAAAGAGTAAGTGTTATGGGGTGGTGGGTTTTTTGGTAATGAAATACGGGGCGATGTTGACCTGTGCGTAATTCCAATTGGAGTAATTGCAGGGGGGGGTGATATTTTGTTTTTCAGAATAGCGGAATGTTTAGCCGATACCAGTCGACGTGCCATGTTTCCTCGTTTAGCTTTGGGATGCAACCGGAAAGACCGGAGGTAACCCACGCAGGCCAGGTGGGTGTCGGGGTGGGGAGAGAAACGTCTAATCTCCACACTGAGAGGCACCCGAGTCGCGAATCAAACCAAGGCGCGAGCAATTATAGCGCAGACGCCACTCTGCCACGCTACTGCACGAAGAATCAAGGAAAATGGCACAAAGAACCGATACAAAGATAATACAAAAACATAGATCGGTCCTTCGTTGAAGCGGAGCGACATTAAACGCATCGGAGAAGGAACGCTCAAGTAACAGTAGCAACGAATCATCTAAACAATACCCACTTGTGAGTAATGTGAGAGCGAGAGAGTGAGCGAGAGAGTGAGCAAGAGGTGGGGGTTTTACATAAAGCTAAGTTTTAAAATGTAATTCTAGATTTGAAGCTTTCGTGACTGCAAGGATTCATATTCTTGGTTCTTTCGGTAAAGTCACGTAGGTAAAAATTTAAATTAATAAAAATAAAACAATAAAAATCACGACGTTTCGGAGGCAACACAAGCCTCCGTCATCAGGTGGGACCGTCACAGCCAGATCAGCTTGTGTTGCCTCCGAAACGTCGTGATTTTTATTGTTTTATTTGTATTTTTATTAATTTAATTTTTTACCTACGTGACTTTTACCGAAAGAACCAAGAATATTTTAAAATGTATTTTAAAAATATTACGAAATGATGAACGAAGCAAAGTGCCGAGCATCTTCTTGTTTCCACTTATCGTAAAAAAAGAGAGCGAGAGAGTTGGGGCAGGGTGGGGGGGAGTCGAATGCGGTGTTGTCTCGGGGGGGTTGAGTGGATGCTGCAAGTGTGTCACGCGTGCTAAGCTGCCGCGGTTGACGTCATGGAGTTTTTAATCGCGCCGAGCCGTGCGGAGGGAGGCTGCGATCGTGCAGCAGACAGAGGCGAAAGATTATCTCCCCCCGCCCCCCCCGGGGTGTTCACGATAAAAAGGTGTGCTGGGTTCGATCGCGGCAGTATAGATGTGCGCGTTAACGCTCCACCACCACCCGACACAGCCAATCAGTAAGGGATTTGTCACACCTCCTTCAACAATTGCAAATTAATGACACGAGCCACAGGAGTGCGACTGTGGCAATGCAACCCAAACTATGGTCCGTGCAAATAAACGACGTCTATGTAGTCTGCGTTCCTTCAACGGAGGAGTCAGAGCAAAACGACACGAGCTCTCTCTCCCTCCTGAAGCCCTCTCGTCGTGGCCAGCAGCAGCAGCAGACTTCGACAATGGCGTTTAGCTCCTGGACCGCGATGCTGCCATCATCACGACGTTGCCACCGTGTGCATGCACGAACCTCTTTCGCACCGCACGCAGACAACCGGTGCTAATCGGAGGTGCGGGGGAAGGAAGGACAACCGCAGTGGAACCCCACTGCGTAGGTTATCGCAGCTGTGCTGTCGAGCTCTCCGTTGTCTGAACAACGCGGCGCCATCGGAGGGAGAGCCACGCCGCGGAGTCTGGCAGAAGGAAGGGAGCGATGGCCAGGTGCGATGCCGCACCTACGATGAGCGCGGTGGGCTCCGTACGGCGCGAAAGAAGTCCAACTTACGTGCACACATACATGCCATCAGTGGCATTGTCCACGATGACCCCGCTAGCTTGAATTCATGAACATGACTACCCCCCCCCCCCCCCCCCCCCCCCCCGAGAGGAGCTGCTTCGGAAATGGGGGGCTCACAATGTGGTGGGGGTGGGAGGCAATGATGTACATTAAGGGAGGTCGCAGCCCTCCCTTGAGCTGCCACTGTTTGGCGGAGCGTGCTTGACGTGAATTCGCTGTCTGCGTGTAAATTTAGATTTCCTCGTTAGCTTTGCCAGCAGGAGTGCGCGTGTGTGTGTGTGCGTGCGAGCGCGCGCGTGTCTGTGTGTGTGTGGGATTAACTCTGTGGGTAGCGGTAGCGGAAAGCGGTTAACGCGTCGGCGCTACGAACTCGGCGACCCGGGTTCAATCCCCGCTCACTGCCACCGACACGAGGGTCGATTATCGGAACCAATCCTGGGCCTCCCCGAGGTCGACTGGTGCGCAGGAAATTGTGGGTTCGATCCCGACCCTGACGCCTGTATATATTTGGAGTTTCTATCTTTTCCCCGTGGTGGCGTGGATTGTTTTTTTTCTTCCGGGTCCTCCGGTTTTTCCCTCCGCATTTAGAATAGACGTGCTTTTTATAGTATTTTGGCCACAATGCGTTTCCACGTGATGAGCCACTTCGTTAGGCTATCATTTGTAGCCAGGTCGCTTCAGATGAGCGTGGCCTCGAGCTCACAGCCGCTTCGTGATGCGCTTGACTCTTTGCAGACGGTTTAACCAGTTCAGTAGAACGTGCGATACAGAACTGTTGAATCGATCTTACAAAGTGTGAACACTGCGAACTCGAATACGACCTGGATTATCAGAGTTGGGCCTTCACGAATGTACCCACTTACTCACGTACGTGCCAAACGTTAACACATGTAGCCCTTCTGCGACAGCGTTCGAATATTAACGTCGCTAGCTCGCTCGCTTGCTCGGTCATGCACGAGCGTCTGCACGGTTCAACGATGATTTCTATTTGGCGGGTGAGTGTGTGTTTTTGGAATCGATAGATGGCAGGCAAGGAATTTCAGGTGACCAGTGTTGCATCAAAAATATCATCATCGTCGTCACCGTCATCATCATCAAATACGATGTCGCTCTTTGCAGGTGTAACGACGCAATCGATACGTATCGATATGCATCGATTGAAATAGATTATTGCGATTATCACGATAGGTCAAAACTAGCCGTTAGAATAATCTAGAGATATAAAAAAAAGATTTATTCTAATAAGCGATGTATTATTTCAAATTGATATAACGACGATTATTCCCAATTTGCAATAATTTCCTCATCCACTTGTGGATGACGGCGCTTCCTCGTGCTGTGTCGGTCACGTGACCCCCGCAGTCACGAGAGGCGCTACACCCACCACAACGTTAAATGATCGAATCTTCAAAGTTGTTCACAAAGGCGTCGAGGACGTTTTCGCATTGGGTGCATAAGGAGCGAACTCGTTACGAGAGATATAATCATCATCATCATCATCAGCGATGACATCGGTCTCTTTAGATCAGGGGTCGGCAACCTGCAGCTCCGGAGCAGTGCCGGATGAAGCTCGTGCGGCGCCTGTAGCGTTACTGCTCTAATGAGCCAAGAATGTCTGTCTGTGTGTCACGCGCGTGACGTCACTCCACATGCCACACCCCCGTCATTAATATTCATGAGCGGGTGGATTTTTGCACTCACGCTGAAGAAGGTCGAGCGGAAATAATTTATTTTCGCAAATTCGCTTTAAGTTTGACGTTTCTTTATTGAAAGCGAATATAATAAATAATTCTACGAAGCAACAAAGTGGATTTGGTGTCTTTACTTCTTCAGCACTTGAAACAAAAGGTAAGTATAATGTATGCTTCTACATTATGGTAAAATAGACATTTATCGGTGATTTTCCAGATATTGTATGGAATTTAAGTTTATTTCAACCCCAGCGACCGAATGCAGAAGAGAATAAAGTATCAGAGCAGTGAATTTGAACAAATTGAAGGTCAGTTATATACAGTGATACAGCGAAATGCAGTGAAGTGTTTGATGACATACTTTCGCGCAAGATTCACTGCCATTAAATTTACACAAGATACAATTATACTCTGCTCAAATTTTTCACAAATATTACAGTTTCCGTCCTAGGACAGGCAATCAAGCAAGTTTTTTTTTTCTTCAAAAAGTGGCCCTAAATATAAAAAAACGTAATTATTAAAACACAATTTTTTTACTTACATAGTCAAGTAAGGCAAGGACCCATTCCCTTCAGTAGGCTATCGTTCCTAGTTCGACGAATGACATTCTCCACAACGGCGCGGATTATTATTCAGACCAATGTATTACACGGTTTGTATCCTTATTGATTATTGCAGGGTCATGCCTGTGACTCATGAGCTCCTAACGAGTAACTATCCATGCGCCATTTGAAGCAGCGTTCGTCGAGAAAAGAAATGCAATTCTCATCGTGCCCCACGCTGGTATCGTACAGTCTCCAACTTTCATTTATCATCCACTCTATCTCGCGTCTGGCCCCTCTCTCTCTCTCTCTCTTGACGTGTTCATAATAATAATAATCGTACTCTTTTACGACTATTGTTACCGCCGTGGCTATTAAATCCTGGCCACATTACACGCCGGCCGGCCGGCGGAACGGCTGCGTTGTTACATCGACTGAGACGGTTCACAGCTTTCTTCCATTTATAGCAAAGCCGCCCGCGGTGATTGATGGCCCGCGCGTCTTTAACGTGCTGCACGCCTTCACTCCCCTTGGCCGCATCCGCGACTGAGCTCGTAAAACGCACGGGAAGTGGGGGGGAGGGTGTAACTAACCCAGCCGGTGCATTTCCATTCATTACCGAGATGTTAACCGCCTCGCTTGGTAGACAGGAGGTCGTGGGTTCGATCCTGACGCCTGTTGTATATTTGGAGTTTGCGTGTCCCTTTTTTCTCTCTCCCAGTGGTCGCGTGGATTTTTCTCCGCGGGTTCCTCCGGTTTATTATTTTTTTACCTCCACATTTAGAATCACCATCACGCGTTTAGGGTATTTGGCTGCCATGAATGTCCACGTGACAAGCTCACTTCGTTGAGCCATCACTTGTGATAGCCAGGTCGCTTCAGGCCAAGAAACTACGCAGCTCAGTGTGTTTTACCCCGGTAAAAAAATGTTTTTTAATTTCGTGTGCTACGAGCTGGCATTGGCCAAATTTCAAGGGTTCCAAGTGAAAGACACGCTGCGCGCGCATTGTTTGCTGTCGCATTGAAACGATTATGACTGTCCGCTCATTAGGGTTGGACCCCCGTGTCCCAGTCTGACTCCCTGTCCGCGTTTGACCCGCACGGTCCGGGGATTGGCGTCTGCGTGCTGGTGACTGCCCGAATTGAGTCGCACCGAGATGTGGTGGTGGTAGTGGTGGGATTGTGTTTAACATTTTATTTCTTTTTTTTGGCAGTGAACTGCACAGTGTCATAATTATAGTCCTCTCTGCTGAAAATATTCGAGGTGTTGATGTTAAGATGTTCATCTTGATACTGGTTAAATAAAGGGTCCCATAGATATAAACTGCATAAGCAGAGCTATTAATGTTTGGGCGTTTGCATTGTCCTTGAACTGTTCGCATTTTGGCGTAATTTTGGTCTAGAGCACTGCTGAAACAAGGCCATGAAGGAGGTTGTCTCTGGTGCAGGCCAATCAGTTTCAAGGAAAATGCATCCATTGACCGGGCATATTTGTTTGCATGTTACGACGAGTACGTACGGTCCATGCAGACTTGTAATGGGTATCTCGTTGGTGTTTGAACATCTTAACACCTCCTGCATCGTTGCCTTTTCACTTTTCAATATATTGATCCTGGCAAAAAGAGCCCCATAGATATAACTGCTTGACCAAGTGCTGATTGAGACATATATTTGGCTTTAGTGTACAGGTTGGTCCAGATGTCTTGTGACCCCGAATGAATTAACCAATAACTTTTTTTTTACCCTTTGCATATTCATTGATCTTTTAAAATAAACCTAACTTTTAAAAATAATGAAGTTTTACACAATTAAATGGGAGTCACAGGACATCTGGACCACCATGTACAGCGCTGGAAAAAAGGGGTGCAATTGAGTTCACGTGACCTCTGCAGTCCCGAGCGGCCGCTCCAATTCACCAGAAGCGTCAACCCCTCGTCAAAAAGAAAATCTCTCGGTTAAAACCAACCACGGCCTGGAGCGATTACAACTCGTCGTCGAATCGCCGGGATTGCGGGTAAACTCGGGGTGAATATTTCCACCTCCACCACGGGCACCTCCGATTAGCACGGTTGGCTACGTACGGTGTGAAAGAAGTCCAACGTAGATACACATCCATACATCAGTAGCCCGTGACGCTGCCTCATATCCACCCCCTGCTCCCCCCCGCCCCGCCCCCCCCCCCCAGCTGTAATTGATGCTGGAACAGAGAAAGGAAATATTTCACCTTAAAATTGCCTCTCATCCGCTCTTTGAAGTAACACACTCGAACACAAAACGTGACGTTGATTGGCCGGGCCGGGTCTCACACGCGCGTGAACCGGTGCCACGTGACCGTGCGGTAAGCGCGCGACGGCGGTTTGCCGGCGCTCATTAGAGAGAGACACCCATTGGTTGCCGTGGTGACAAATTGATTCAATTTTGCCTGGAATGCGGTCAGTGTAATATCTATATCTCTGACTGCCCCCACCCCACCGCAACTCTCCATCCCCTACCACCACCTCGATTATAAAGACAAAGACAAAGATCACCCGTATAGCCTTACCAGCCTGTTGGGGCAAGTGCTGTTAGCGAGCACCTATGAAGGCCGGCACGGCTCACGAGGGGGGTGGGTGGCCAGTAGAACGTCCGACTGCCTTTGTCTCCCTCACCGCACCAGGTACCCATTTGAGGCTGAGTCGACCGAGGGCCAGGTGCGATTCAGATCATCGCCACTGGCGTTGGCCGTGAGCGGGAGTCGAACTCAGATAGCGCAGCGCGCTAGCCGCTGCACGACCACTCCCCACACCACAGACACCAGCACTTGACGCACATTTCATAATTTCACAAACTCAAGAAATCGTCCTTGCTCTCACCCCTTTGTCAATCCACTGCTGGATGAAGGCCTCCCCGTGCCATGTCCGTCGTGCGGATTGTTTGATCATACGTCACCGTGCTGGTCATGTTAAGATTGGTTCAAGGTGGTGGTGGTGGGAGTGAATGAGAGGGGAGTAAGTGGGGGCAGGTAAGCCTTACGGCCACTCTGGGTAGATGCACGTTGGGCCGGTCTATTACGAGGGCCGGTGGGCCGGTGGGCCGGTGGGCCGGTCGGTGTGGGGAAATTGCAAATGTGATCAGAGTAATAAAAAACACACACAAATAATATGTTATGATCTCTAATGTGTACGTTTCATTGCTAATTTACGCTCTCAGTTTGACATTAAGTTTCCATATTCGGCAGCCCCAAAGATGATCCCTCACCAGCCCCATTTGTTTTTTTGGTACGCAGCCCCAAATGGGGACAAATGAGATCGCACGGTAAAATTGAGCCCCGCTGTGCTTACAAATCCCTGGGCCCATTTTTAGTCCCAGTCCGTCACTTGGTAGGACCGGTCCCGACGTAGACTCGCCACTGACGTTAGCCGTGACCGGCGGTTAAACCCACTGCTGCCACCTCTCGCGACCACGTGATCGCGAGAGGTGGCAGTAGCTTGGAGAGGCCTCCATCCAGCAGTGGATTGAGCATTGCCTGCTGCTGCTGATGATGATGTTGACGATGTTGACGATGTCTATGCACGACCACACCGCAATCAGCCCCTGTCCGTTCGTCACCCCTTTGGAAAATACCGCGCGCTCTCACCCTTTTGGTCCGGTTTGAACCACTTGCTTGCTTAGTAGGGTACACGGTGTAAAACATAAAAAAAAGTCCTGACGGTTAAATCAAAATCAAAACTGAACGAGACATTGTACAGCAGCTCGTCGCCCAGCGCTGCTCACTTCTGTGCTCGCGGCGAAACGGAGCGGAGACCGTGAATCGGTGCGCGAGAAAATGTTGCTGATTGCTTTCGCTGGCTCCCACCGTCCCATCCTGCAGTCTATTTATATCCAGCACGAGGCGTTCCGTCTCTCCGCATCCTTTCCCTCCCCCTCTCTCTCTCTTCCGTCTCGCAGTGAGTGCATTAAATGCTGACCGCCGGATTCGTAGGAAGCCAAACAAATCCAGGAGCACGTGGAGCTTCTGTTGGAGTTTGTTGTTGTTGTTGTTGTTGCTGAAACTGCCCCTGGCCTGCCCCTGGGCTGCGAAACTGCCCCTGGCCTGCGGTTCTGAATCTGTGCACCCAAACCCCTATCGATCCACGCTCCTGTTATCAATGCATCGGTTATTCCTGTTTGTGATTATATTTTACGTTGTATGAACAATAATTTTTACTATTGTCAATTATGCAATCAACGCATGAAACCATTATTAAATATATCAAAACATTGCACAATACATTCCGCCTGTCTGTCTGTTACGGCTAAGGGGCATTTTCTTGTATTGTCTTGCCCCTTTGGTTTTGCAAGCTTGCGGCTCTGCAGGCCACCTTTAGGACCCAGACACATCACAAGCTGCCTTGATAATTGTCCCCCCCCATCCCGTGTCCCCCCCTCCGCATCCCCTACCGACACCCCCCCCGCGACCCCCCTCCACCGAGACTGTATCCGTGTATCCAAATAATAACAAGCGGGGAGAGGGGGGGGGCTTCCTTCCTGCCTCCCTTGGCATTTGCTTGGTGTGAACTTTTATCTCAATAATTATTAATCCCACTCCCCGGTCTCTGTTCAGAAGCAGCCGAAATGTCAGTCGGGCGGGCGGGCGGGCGCTTGGACCGCGACAGTGAGAAGAGAGACAGGGACACGATGAGCGAGAGGATCGTCACGTGAGATCCGTCTCCTTTCAAATGGTACGTGGGGGGGGAGGGGGGAGTTGTTGTCATTGCTGCTGCTGCCTTCCGTTCGTTACTGATGAATAACGTTAACACACACACATAAAGAGACAGAGAGACGACAGAGAAAGAGTGAGACAGACAGAGAGACACACACAGGCACAGAGAGAGAGATAGAAAGACAGAAATGGACAGAGAGAGACAGAGTGAGAGACAGAGTGAGAGATAGAGTGAGAGACAGCGAGAGAGAGGGGGGGTGGGGCAGAGCAAGAGACAGTGCGAGAGACAGAGAGAGACAGAGTGAGAGACAGAGTGAGAGATAGAGTGAGAGACATAGTGAGACACCGAGACAGAGAGAGACATAGAGAGAGAGACAGAGGAAGACAGCAAGACACACAGAAGCTCAGACCCCGATAACTGCCGATCCCGCATCGAGATTTTGCAGCCACCCCCCCTCCCCCCCTGTCAAAAAGCAGCACCGCACGGTCTTCAAAACTGCCCCTACAAAATAATGAAGATCACAAAGTTGTGAAAAACCCGTAACAGTAAATTCTCTCTGCTGTTGACGTCGTCTTGAAGTTATTTTTGCACTCAAATCGTTTCCGCGCCGTTCTTTTTTTCTTTCCCAAGGCCCTGTTCGTCATCATCATCATCATCTCCTTCGTCGCCGTGTGCTGTATCATGAACCCCCTCCACGGACCTCCCGTTCCACGTTCACAGCGCAAGCGCCACGTGCACCCTTCAGCCACGGCACGTCTCGCTCACGAGGGCCCATATCCCCCTCTCTCTCTCTCACTCTCTTTCTCTTTTTTTACCATCAGAGGAAACAAGAAGATGCTCGGTGTTGTCGCACTTTGCCTCGTTAATCATTTTTTTTTCAATGTTTTCCTTTATGTGCCCCCCCCCCCCTTTTTTTAATGAAAGATTTCACAAAAGATTTCACGCTCTGTTCAAACTCCTTCTTACCCATAATCAACGTTTTTGGGTTAGATCGCGGTACTTATAAATGTGTCGTAACCCTCCACCACCCGACACGGCCAATCAGCAAAAAAGTGTCACGTTGACAAATAGTTCACTGCAACATTTACAAAAATTGTATAACATTTATAAAAATTGTATATGTTGTGGTTTCACGCTTCAACACACCGGTGAGCTAAAGCAGTGAACTATTTGTCAATGTGACACTTTTTTGCTGATTGGCCGTGTCGGGTGGTGGAGGGTTACGACACATTTATAAGTAACGCGATCAAACCCAAAAACGTTGATTATGAATCATATTGGTCGCGAAAGCCTACGTGTTAAATTCCGTCTTACCCCTTTCCTCTCTCTGTACCCCCTCTCTCTCTACCCCCTCTCTCTCTCTACCCCCTCTCTCTGTACCCCCTCTCTCTCTGTACCCCCTCTCTCTCTACCCCCTCTCTCTACCCCCTCTCTCTCTCTACCCCCTCTCTCTCTACCCCCTCTCTCCCTGCTCTATGTCTATGTCCCCCCTGTTTTCTCTGTAATATTTTGAGCGTGTGCGCTGTGCTGGTGGTGGTGGTGCGGCGGTTAACGCACCGCGCTGCGCCGCGAACACCCGTCGAGCCATGATCGATTCCACCGGTGACGATCATCTGAAGCGGTCCTGGGCCTCGCCCTAGGTCGACTCGGCCTCAAAATGCGCGCGTGGTTGCGGCGTGTAAACATCGCCACCGGGGAGACAAAGGCGGTCGCGTGTGGTACTGGTCACCCACCCCCCCCCCCCTCGTGTGCCGTGCTGGCCTTCATTGGTGCTACTCGCTCACAACAAGGCTATACGGGGGAGTCTTTGTCTTTTGTTTCGTGTGTAAAGAAGGGCCATTCCCCTAAATGTCACCTATTATAGATAATTATATTTTTTCTGGTTAAGGCCACACGCACGCACAGCGCTGTTGACGAATGTTTTGGAGTTGTGGGTTTTGTGTGTGTGTGTCTTTTTAATCGGACCCTCTGGAACAAAGCACGAGAGCCGTTCTAAAAACGATTGCCGCTGCGAGGAAAAACATTGATCGATCCGTACTCTCCCCCCCTCCCCCGCCGCCGCAACTATTTCCATTCAGGGATGAAGTTACCGCCGTCAGGAGATCTATTTGCAGTGTATTGATGCGAGCGTACAGGAGACGGTGGTGGCCTTTTTCCACGTGAACCGCTGCCACAAAAAAGGCCAGCCCGACCGTCTCAGTGCAGCTGACGTGATTCCTGTTTCCTTGTGGTGGTGTTGGTGGTATTGGTGTTGTTGGTGGTGGTGTTGGTGTTGTTGGTTGTTGGTGTTGTTGGTGTTGTTGTTGGTGGTGGTGTTGGTGGTGGTGTTGGTGGTGGTGTTGGTGGTGGTGTTGTTGGTGGTGGTGTTGTTGGTGGTGGTGGTGTTGTTGGTGGTGGTGTTGTTGGTGGTGTTGGTGGTGGTGTTGTTGTTGGTGGTGTTGTTGGTGTTGTTGGTGGTGTTGGTGGTGTTATTGGTGGTATTGTTGGTGTTGGTGGTGTTGGTGGTGTTGCAAAGCCTGCGTGCAGAAACTACCACCTTGTGTGTTCCACACAAATGAGCTAAAGACAAAGATTCCCCCGCATAGTAGCCGACACAAGCTTGCCGGGCAATGTATGTATCTATGTTGAACTTCTTTCGCACCGTACGTAGCCAACCGTGCTTGTCGGAGGCACGGGGGAAGGACAACAAACTAAACACAAAAAAACAGTTCTAAAGAAATTCGTTTTCAATCTAGATTATTCAAAAGTGCATCGCAGAGCGTTCCAGACGGCCGCAGAAGCGCATCTGAGCCGTCTTAGAACCTATATGACGGCTGGCACGGCGCACGAGATGAGTGGCGTGTCATCCAGCACTACACCCCGTCGCCTTTGTCTCCCCAGTGCCGATGTTGACACACACAAACACACCGCACCAGGTTTACACCTTTGAGGCTGAGCGGTCCAAGAGGATGTGGAACAAAAATGGGTTCAGATCCTCGCCGCTGATGTTATCCGTTAGCGGGAGTCGAACTCGGGGTGCTGGGTTCGTAGCGCAGCGTGCTAACCGCTACACTACCGCTCACCACACACACTCGCACAGAAGAACACACACGTAAGAAAGCAAACGACAGCCGCCACGCACCGCTAAGTACCTTAGCATCATCGCCTGGCTTGTACCAGGCTAGACGCACTTGGAAGCCACATTAATCGTCGGAGGCTCGCTGGTGGCTAGGTGATGGGATATAGGGGCCGTCCATAAATGACGTCACTTGCCTGGGGGTGGGGGGTCAGACATTTGTGACGATGCGTGACGAGGGGGGGGGGTTTGAGAAATGTGACGTCACATCAAAATGCGCAACTTTAAATAAATATAGACAACCCGTTCTACTTAATTAAATAGACTTTTTAAATAAATGTTTTCTCCTACATCAGAGTGCAGCGCCACATTAAATACGCACTACAATGACAATAGTTTAAAGCGATTTGAAGCATGTTTTATTTTTTTGCAGGAGGGGGCAGAGCTTTGTGACGTAATATTTGAGGGGGGTCTGACATTTTGTGACGCCGTGTGACGAGGAGGGGAAGTTAAAAATCGTCCAAAATCGCGTGACGTCATTAATGGACGGCCCCATATGTCCAGGTGGTGTTCCAGCTTCACTGGCCCGGATGACTGGCAAATGCACCACCTGTGCGCAGCGATGTGCCAACTCGCTGTGTTTTATCCACCGGCTTCTTTGCTCGTTGTTGTGAGCGTTGCCCCCCCCCCCCCGCCCGCCCTCCGTTATCGCCGAAGATTGGTTGTTACCATTTGCCCAGTAGCGTCCTTCACGGTCCACCTCCACAGAGGCCAATCTTGACACCGTTGGTACCAGTCATACAATCAGCTCTAAATCCTCCCATACCACCACATAAGCACATAAATTCCCTCGCCTGTGCTGTGACCATTTAGTTTTTCCACTATCCGGCCAAACAGAAGCTGCATGGGCATGTGGTGGCTGGGCATGTGGGCTACGTGACCCAGCCAACACAGCCTCGCCTGCCGGAGGAGCTCACCGATGGGACTGCGTCCAGATCTCTCAAGTATGTGTGTGTGTGCAGGTGTTCTAAAACATAGCGCCCTCACAAAAACACCTGCACTCAACACATCAAAGGAAATATTTTCCACTGCGCAAATTATGGATTGTCTGTTAGCGAGCGCCTATTAATGTTGGAACGGCAGACAAGGGGGGTGATGTAACTGGCACCAGAGCAGTCTGCCTTCTTTACCCATTGCTGATGTTCATGGGCACACCACACCCGGTAATCATTTTAGGCTGAGTTGACCTAGGGTTATGCATCGAACTTGGGTCACTGGGTTCTCATTTGGATCCCATTGCTAAGAGTGAGAATCGAACCCTGGTTGCTGGGTTCATAGCGCAGTGTGCTGACAACTGCGCCACAAACACCAACACGCTGACACACCACGTGAAACTCATGCCCTACCAACACCAACACACTGACACACCACGTGAAAGGCATGCCCTACCAACACCAACACGCTGATACACCACGTGACACGCATGGCTGACTAACACCAACACGCTGATACACCACGTGACACGCATGGCTTACTAACACCAACACACTGACACACCACGTGACACGCATGGCTTACTAACACCAACACACTGACACACCACGTGACACTCATGCCTTACCAACACCAACACACTGACACACCACGTGAAACAAATGCCAGGAATGCGCCACTAAGTTGATCTCATTGTACTGTGAGCGTAAGAGCCGATGTGTGTGTGTGTGAGCACATCCCTGTAACGTGCTTACAAGTTGTAATAAAACACATGGAGCGTGCAATACGCCTCCTCCACCAGATCCCTGAACCGGTTTCGACATCCAAAGTCTCATCAGCAGAGTCCGGCTTGCTTAAACCCAAATGTGGTGAAGCTGCAAGATGTTAAAGGCAAGGGCCTTCTCTGCTCGATGTGGGTTCGACACACAAACGTCTAACTAATCCTCGGCGTCGTCGTGGATAATACAAATGACTAAATAACATAACAGACAATCCATCCGCCTTGTTCGCATCGCTCCGTCGACGGCGGGCGATGTCCAGTCGGCCAGGTGCTCTGCTGCCCCCCAATGGAAGAGATCTATTGCCGCATGCTAATTGCAAATGCCAGGTCACGGAAGTCATTTTTGGACCAATGCGCTTAACCTCAATCAATGAGAATGTGAATCCCCGGTGAAGCTTCGAGAGCCGAATGGAGTTCACAAGAACACACAAACGAACGCCTTGTTTTTGATTTAAAGCTTTCGTGACTGCAGGGATTCATATTCTTGGTTCTTTCGGTAAAGTCACGTAGAAGGGAAATAATAAAATAAAAAAAATATCAAACAATAAAAATTATCACGTTTCACACCTGATGATGATTGCTTGTGTTGCAGTCGAAACGTCGTGATAATTTGTATTGTTTTATATTATTATTATTTTATTATTTCCCTTCTACGTGACTTTACCGAAAGAACCAAGAATATAAACACCTTGTTGTTGAAAGACCCAACGCAGAAAATCCTTCCACGAAGCTCATGGTCCACCCTAAACCGCATCCTTCCACGAAGCTCATGGTCCACCCTAAACCGCAGATGGGGATAGCTGATGCACAAATAAAAACAAATAAACTCTCTAGCAGTGTGGTCATCCAGAACAGACCGTCCACAACTTATGACGACGCAATGCCCGATGCACAAATACGAAGGGGACGTCGCAGCGACGCTACACTCCGCTGCTGCTGATGCGGTTACCTGG
This sequence comes from Entosphenus tridentatus, assembly GCA_014621495.2. Lineage (NCBI taxonomy): Eukaryota > Metazoa > Chordata > Hyperoartia > Petromyzontiformes > Petromyzontidae > Entosphenus > Entosphenus tridentatus. The sequence continues at coordinate 4,143,646 of CM025629.2, forward strand.
GCTTGACCACCTGAATTGTGACAATTGTCGCTGTTTCTCTGCATTGACACCAGCCGTACGAAAGAAGAAGATTGCAGATGCCCCTGCTGCCTTTATGCAATGGGAGGGTAATTATTATTCTGCTTGATCGCTCAGGAAAGCCTCACTGGAGTCGCAAGACTCATTTTCAGGAGGGTCCTGCCAGGTTTGTCGCAGTCGAGGACGAAGCTGCCACTGCGTGTGATCGCAATCGAGAAAATGTTGCAGGTAAAATGTCAATGTTGGGATCATATAATTGGCCAATTGCAGTTACACGGTGTGTTATTTTAGATATGGATGACCTCTTGTGCTGAAACAATTACCATATTCTCAGGAATATAATTACCTTTCAACGTTCTTTTGATCCTAACATGTATTTGGAGCCTCTTTAATCCTATTGTAATGATTATTGGGCACACTAATGCATCACTAAGTGGATTATTCTAATGCCGGTTTTGTTGACCTCATTGCAACAGGGCTACCCATAATGCAATGTGCCAGAAATATTTTATTACTTAACTTTGAACACAAATGAGTTTATTTACGAGGACACTTTTTTATGATCGGAAGATATGTCTGTTATTCAATAGCTACGAATGGCTAACGATTCATATTCAAATTTAAAACTGTTCACCGGTAAACATTTGTTACAATAGAATTGTAATTATCAGGCCTCATGGTGCAAGGTGCAACATCAAAACCTTTCCACTCCATCTCCCAGCCCTCTCTATTTATGGCTACGAAGAAGGGCCATTGCCCGAAACGTCGCCTCTTCTACATTTACTTACAAAGGCTGCAGTGTTTTGTTGACGAATGCGTTGAGTTTTTTGTTGTTGTTGCGTGAAATTCTCAGACATCTGGGAGGGGGTGGCAGAAAATGACCCAATTGTTTAATGACGCGGCAAGTGCTGCCATTTTTAGGTCAAGGTCAATTGTGTTCAGGACGCGCAAAAACAGCGACAATAACGTAGGACTTTATTTCAAAAGCTTGACATTTCGCGTCCCCCCCTCCCCCGCCGCCCTATCACCCCCCCCAACCCCCCCCCATGGGAAGTTTCGAGATCCGCCTCTGGGATCACATGATGGACTGTGACCTACTAAATGTCAATCGCCTGCGCGACTTTTATTAATTTGCCCGCGTGTCTTGCCGAGCAATGTCTCGTGTGTCCTGCTTGGACAGCCAGTTGGGTTCAAAGTCAGAGTTCGTTTTAGAGCTGGGCAGGTAATTGGTTTCCTTACTGATAATAATCGTCATAATCGGTTCGATTACTCAACTGATGGGATAACACGGAACATGGCTGGACGGGAGGCGATGAGCGGATCTTGGTGGCATCATCGGCGTCACCAGCCGCGTCTGCACTTGTGGGGGGGCTTGTCGGCGGTTTCCCGCCTTCGGGAGGGATAGGGTGTCGGGAGTGACCGCCAATTTTTAAAGGGGCCCAAAGAATCGACCACAAGAGGTGGAGTCGATCAATAATCTCAGCTCGAGTAAAAATTTATCTTGGAAATTTACAATAATTGGCGTAAAGCGTTGAGTTTTCATGTTAAGGTATTTCCCGAAAATCTACGAGCGTGTGTTATACTTGTGGTAGGAAACCGGAGCACCCTGAGAAAACCCACACGTGCGAGGGGGCAACACTCAATTCCGAAACAGATGGCGTCAGTCCACTGGCTGCACCGCATTCTCCTGGCGAGCCAGAACCAGGGCACCTCCTGTGAAAATTCCGTCACAGTTCCTATGATCACTGTTTCATTGCTTTCATGGCTTTATTTTGGTGATTTCGAAAAGTGTATTGGTTTAGCCATGTTTGTTTGTTGTAGTACAGAGTTAGACTGATGGCCTTAATCCAAGTTGTCTTGTGGTTGTTGTTGGTTGTTTGACTTGCATCCCACTGGGATTTTTGCACACAGCGTTGGTGTACAGTGATTTTTTTTCTGCAATATCTTGCTGTCTTTTCTTGGATTTTCTGTTTGCACTTAGTCACATATTCACTTTAATGTGTTTTTTGTTCATGTTTTTTGTTTGTTGCGGTTGCACCTGATTCAACAGCCGAATGGCTCACAGGGCTACACCTAATACATGAACTTGAACTTGAACCTACTCGACGCCCACGGCAAGTGAGTTTCATGTTCGTGGGATAATTATAATTTCCTGGATAAATGAAATGGTTACGATTGTTAGCAAACAACTGATCATCCAAAGCAAGACCTTCCTTCAAAAGAACATTTTTAAAACGCATTCAAAGGCTTAACGCGTTCGTTGAAGTAGGACCACTGCTGCGGTTCACGACACGTGGTGTGGTGACCTTCCCCCGCAACCTCCGATGAGCACGGCTGTCTACGTACGGTTGCGAAAGAAGTTCAACATACACGCGAACGTAGACATACAATATCGGTCAGCCCACAGCGATGTTTTTTGTTGGAATCGCTCTGCCTCTCTGGCCTCTCGCGGTTCGTCGCCGTACCCGGGAGGCTCCGTCGTCCGCCGTCCCCTCGGCTCAGCGCGGCGCCAAATTCAATCCGCGGCGCGGATCGCGCAATTGGGTTCGGGGGTCGGTGACATTTTTAAATATTTCAGGTGGCTCTCGGCGTGCTTGATATTTACTCATAAGCCTCATGAATATTTGTAATTACCCGGTGCACAATATGAGGATAAAAGAAGAGTTGGGGGGGGAGGCATGTGGGATGGGGGGGGTCTGACAGCCGTGCCATCGTCTCACCAGAGTCCGCTGAATGTTCGCCGGGTCGCTGGTAAGCGTGCAGCGGTGGCGGTATGTTAACTACCTCGCCTGGTAAACAGGAGGTCTGATGACGTACTTGTGCATACTTGGACATCGCCAGTTTTTCTTCCGATCCCGTCCCGATGACGTAGAAGGCCATGCGGGAGGGCGTGTGGCACAGTTTGGCGTCAGCTATCATAGAGTGCAGTCGTGTCGCTACAGTCCTCTGCGGTGAGTACAATGTCTTTAAATACAACGGCGCTACGCCCCTCTAAATCAAATGAACGCTGAGCCGCGTGCGCGCTCCGAGATTCGGCGGCGAACCGGACACCCACCCTGCAACTGGCAGACGTCTCGGAACGGGAAAGGGTTAACTTCTGCCTCCCCACCACCGCCGAGCGATGTACGATGACGAACGCCTCTCTCGCCCCGCGTGCTGAGAGTCAGCGAAGTCAACAGAGCAATCTGCCCACCCCCCACGTGCCCCTCCCCATCCTCCAGTCACCCCCTCCTCCTACCCCCGCTCCTCCCCTCCCGCCGAGCCTGCAAGGCAGTGACATTCTGAGTGTGAGCAGAGATACTCGTTAATTACTACACTTATGAGAAAGTTGGGGGGAAAACCCCAACAAAATAAACAACCCGTATTCTTCTTCTTGGTTCTTTCGGTAAAGTCACGTAGAAGGAAAATAATAAAAATAAAACATAATAAAATAACACAATAAAATATTATTATTTATGTTTTATTTTTATAATTTTATTATTTCCCTTCTACGTGACTTTACCGAAAGAACCAAGAAGATGAATCCCTGCAGTCACGAAAGCCTTAAATCGAACCCCGTATTCTCTAGATTATAACACGCTCGACCTCCGTCCGTTCACCAACAACAACACCCAGAGTATGTAAAGTGATCGTTGGGGATAAGTGTTAGAATCTGGTAGGCACATGATAGAGGTTTTCTTTTGGGCTAGATCGCGTATATATGTGTCGTTAAACCGGCCACCACCCGACACAGCCAATTAGTAAGGTTTGTCACGTAAACATAACGTGCCAATTCGTAGTGTGTTTGGTTTATGTAAAAAACTTAACCAATTGGCTGTGTCGGGTGTTGGTGGGTTTAAAGACGCATTCATATTTACGCGATCTAAACCAAAAAAAAACCTCTATTATGGATAAAACTGGTCGTGAAAGCCCTACTGCGTGTTAATCTGGTAGGCGTATAACCAAAATTCCGACCACATTATTGACACCGGACACAAGATAATACGGCAACGGGCACGGTTGTTAGATAGACAGATTGGATGAAACGGATACAGCTCGGTCGGAGGCCAAATCGCGAGCTGTCTGAGCTGTCGTCGTGATGAAAAATAAAAAGTCGGCTGGGCCCATTTTTTTATTTAAAAAAAAACATAGCACCGTCGTATTAGCGGCGAACGTGTGTCGTGTCGATTAACACGAACAATTGAGAGCCGACCTTGTTTACACAGCGGCTGGCGATGGAATATATATCACACACACGTGTGTGTATATTTAGAAAAAAGGGGAACGTTGCAGGCTCAAGTGCTTGCCTACGTGCTCAAACACAGGGGCCCATTCAGTGCCATTAAAACATCCACGCGAGCTGGGGGGGCGGGGGGCATTTGGTGACGGGGGGGTGGGGGGGGACCATCACCCCCCCTCCCCCCACCGCCGCCGGCCAAAAAACCAAAACGCTGCGGTAGCAAATCCCCGTTCCGCAGAGCTGTGTCACGAATACAGCCGAAATGGTGCTCAGTTGAGGATGGACGAAAAAAAATCGGAAACGCGACAAAAGCAACCGGAGGAAGAGGGGGGAGGGAGTTGCGAACAAGTGTTCGGAAATTATTTTTAAAAATATATATTTTAAACATTTACAATACATTAAAAAACATAACATGCCCTTGAACTCTTAGTAATTACCGGAGACAAATTGTAAAACAAAAGTTACCCTGTTTGGTTTTGTTGAAGCCAAGGCTTAAAGGACGGCCTTGAGGTACGTGAATTAAATGAAGAATGGCAGGGTATACAACTAAATCAATAAGAATAACTAGAGAGAGACAACTTGTAGATTTATTGGACACGTAAGGAGAAAACAAGGGAGTGAATATAAACTTGCTTTTGACTGGGAAAATCGTCGGCACAAGAAGCCGAGGAAGGGGGCAAATGAAGTTGCACGATCAATGTAAAACAAGCGGATGCAACTGGGAGAATCTGATACCAACTTTCTCGAGTGAATAAAATGGGACAGAGCTACACGGATTGAAGTCCATGACTGCTGACGTTATGAGAGAGAGAACGCGGCACAGAGAGATAGATAAATAATCGCTCTGTTAATATGTATGAATGCGTTAAAGACACATGCATCGTTAGTTACTAATTAATTAAAAGAAAATAATCAATGGGTAGTTGGTTGACAACATCGGTTCTGAACCCTCAACCCTTGAACCCTAATTTCACAAATCCACATCAACCTGCCTGGTGAAGTATGGTTAAAAAGAAAACCAATGGTCAAACAAACCCCCCATGACTGACACGGCATGGGGAGGCCACCTTCATTCAGCATTGGATTTACAAAGGCCTACACATTATATTTAGTTTTAATTATCAAAGTAACGGACCGTTGTATCCCCAGTTTTCGTCCAGTGGCCAAACTAAAAAGACTGATGAGTCAATGTTTGTGGAAATTGGAGCAGGGACGATGAGTAGACCAACACCATTAATCTATTAATAATTGTCGTCCACTGCTTGTCCAATTACTCGGTTCCCTTGATACATGTTCGCCGTCCCCACTCGTGACCCTCAGAAGCTGGGAAACCCCCCTAACAAGCCACGTCCATCGTGACAAGGCTACTTGTGCTGATGCCATCACTCATGAAATAGGATCGCCACTTCAGCGGTACAAAAAAAAACATGGAACTGACAACCACGACGATGACGATCCCGGGACAACCTGGAGAGGTGGCAACCGTGACGTGGATAAAGCGTGGAGTGAAACCTTTGGTCGGGTGTTTTTGTGTTGTTCAATGAGTCGAGTAATCGAACCGATAACCGTTGTAGCAATCAATTCAAATCAAGAGCAATCAATGACTTTAACAGAGAAATAATGCGATAGAGCCCAGCTCGAGCTGACACGTTCGAAAGGCCTTAGTTCAGTGTTCTTCACTGATTGTCAGAGGGGGGGCGGGGGGAGGAGCTTTCCCCGATAAGACATCATCAGTGTGAGCGGCCGCCACACATTTGACACCATTGGGGTTTGACAGCAGAACCACGATGATGATAATGGGGGGTGTTTTCATCATGTGTATTGTCGGGGCCCGCACGTCAGAGGCCGCGCTAAAGGCCACAAGGGGCCTCCAGGGGCATGCGGGGGCCTTGCAATGAAGAACACCGCTTTCGATCGAGTCGTCCTCAAGCCGACGGAGGCCGTCGTGAGTATTAGTCCCAAGAGGAGCAGTGTCTCGGGCACATCGGGGGTGGGGAGAAGGGTGGAGATGTATCGATTGCGAGGCACGTTAAACTTTTAACCGTTGGCCCATGCATTTTTCATGAGGGCCTTTAAAGCCAAGCGTGGTCCATGGCCACGCTTGGCTTTTATTTTTCCACGATTGCGTCACCGCTTGGAAAAAAAGAAAGTCTGCACGCTCCGTTGGGAGGTCGTGAGCCGTCAACCAGCGGATGTGCCGAAAGCGTGGCAGATTTTCGTCACTCCGTCTCTAGAACGTGGACAAGCGCGTGTCATACTCCCCCCCCCCCACCTTCATCCAGGCAAGAAATTGGCCAAGAATTTTTTTAAAGAGTTGTGTGCTCTGGATATTTTTTTTTCTTGAAGTTCACGCCGCAGGCTAACCAAATGCGCTGACCTCTACGTAAATGTAGAAATGCTTAGAGATGACGTGGCCTATTTGTGCGCAACAAAAGTGCTGGGAAACAAAATTGCAGAGCATGTCATTTATTTGAATTAAGTTATATTTTATTAAAATAAAAACCTATTCTAATGAAAAAAAGCGCAAAAAGTATGTTTGTCAATAAAATGTTTCCTACCATATAAACCCAATGACGCATTCTTCAAAAATGGATGGGATATCGTTTTCATTTTTTTGTATGTGAGCATGCGTGCATAAACTCCCTCACATCATTATGAAACTGAAGTTTCAAATGGCTTTTCCTGCGCCACAGCCCACAGTCGACATCCGTCGGCCGAACTGCCACTAGCGTCTTTGATTACATCGCTCCCATCTCCTCTTCATTAGCACTGCCCTCTTCCGAGTGCTCCTTGCCCAGGATCTCACCGTGTCGGTTCGCTGTCCGTCTCGTATTCACACATCGTATGTTCAACTTATTTCGTACCGTACGCAGACAACAGCGCTAATCGGAGGTACGGGGGGGGGGGAAGACAAAACACAAAAATCGAGATTTTAAAGTGCAGAGTTCCGGTGGCTTCCTAATATCGAGAGGAGCGTTCCAGACGTCCGCAGAAGCGCACCTGAAAGTGCGCCATGCGGTGACCGTCTTCGTTTACCGTGCAGTAAACGAACATCACAAACTCTGGAGTACGTGGCAGGGAACTCACCGCGTGAATCGTCGTAAGCGAACTAGTACTTGGATCTCAATTGGACTGACTATACACGGTTCAGGCAGCAGCATGGGTGTGAGGATTAAGGTTCGTGACGGAACTTTAATTTGCGTTTTTCCACTTCCCATTCATGGTGAAATAACACACCAGGTGTGCCCATTACTGTCGAATGCCAGAACTTGCGTTCAGCTGAAGAAAACACAAAAAAACTACAGCGATTGCATCTTGTTGCAAAATATTTTAATTACACTTAATTACACACACACACACCGCCAATTACGCTTTCTGAAGCAGCGAAGCGTATTAAGATAGAGGGCCACGCGTCACCTTAGGAGTAAAACATTAAACCAGAGGCGGAAATCATTTAACCTGCCCACGTGGAGGAAAAAAAAATACCAGCGCGCTCAAATGTGAAGTGAAAGACGTTTTTGTTCATCTAAGATCTGAATCTTTTACGTTTACCTGGTTCAGATCTATGTCGAAACCACTCCAGTGACAAACACGCTCATCATCGCAAACCAAAGCGCGGTAAGTTCACCGAGTGCAAGTGTTTGACGTTATCCGATCTCCCCAAGAAATGTGGTCGTGAACCTACAATGCACCGACAGTCGTCACACCGACAGTAGCAGCAAGCGGCAACGCACCTACACACGTACATCAACCAAACTCACAAAGCCCTCCGTCCTAAGAGTCCGCGTGTGCATTTATTGCACGGCAGTTGTGACATAAAAATGGCCCGTCCTTCAGAATACCTGCTTGCGTCCGGCGGAGTGAATTAATCATTCCCTCCTCCACCTCACATCTAAGCCACCCCGTCTCGCGGTGCACCTGTATACCCGCCCGAGACCGCTCACAAGAGCCGCGGGAAACCATTCGCCCGTCCGCGCGGCGGGTTAATTCTGCCGCACGCGATTATTTCACCCGGATTGACCCGTGCCGCGCGTGCCGTTGTTCCGAAGCACGCGCTCACATGCGATTACAGCCGATGGGATCAACGTTGCTAACGACGCGGGGGGGGGGGGGGGTGTGGCGGGTGGGGGGGGAGGGGGGGGGGCTATACAAAGCGTCTTCTTGTGTACGTGCACAAGTGCGTTAGTGTAGACGCTGCGCCTCTAATTCACCCGACGTGCGCGCGCACGCGCGCGTGCGTGCGTCGAGCGTGACGTCACGAGGGCCCGTTACATTATTTACACATCCTGCCACTCAGGGCGCGCGCGGATCACGTTCTCGCGACAAGGTCGGCCAACCATCGTCCCCAGCGACGCCGTTCAGAATCAACGCAAGAGCTTCAAGGGTGGCTTTCAGTGCGGCAAACAACCATGCCCCCCCCCCCGCGCCACACTCCAACCCCCCCCCCTCCAGGCCCCCGTCCGGCCTTCCAACTTGCTTTTCAATTAACAATGACAAACGTGTGGGTTTTCACAGTTAACCGATGTCATGAAAATTACGCTACTTAACACGTTCGTCGATAACCACTGCCCGCGAGAGGTAACATTATACGAGAGGGGACACAGTGGGAAACGGTATTTCTGTATAGCAGATGGAGAAAGATCATTGCCCAAAACATCGCCTATTGTAGTTTTTTTTCCCGTTGAGAGCATTATGATTGATGATCGTGTTTTTGTTATTTCCACCTTTGCGCCACTACCAACTTAGTATCACGTCGTCTACCTAATACAGAAGTGAGAATACTCCACGGCTTTGGGTTTTGGCCACGATTAAGTGACGTTCTTTGAGATCGTGGTGAAAACCTTAATGCCACGTGTTTTTATTAGTAGTTTTACCTCCCACTGGATTACGTTCTCAACAGCACAAGTGACGGCCTCGCTGCTAAAATCAAAAGTCCAAATTGTCGCTTAAACATAGCCATTGCTTCGCCATAAGCCAAATAGAAGCGCACTCCCATCGTTTTTCCCACCGATATGCCGACACTTAACGCCACAATGCGTTCCATCAGTCCCCATCTCAGGCACTTGCACCACTTTATGTAACGAGCTATTACGCGCTAGTTAATTGGTTGCGACCACCTTCTTTCGTATGCGGGGGGGGGGGGAACGCTTGTAATGGGACGTCCAATTTAGCTATCCACTCCACAGTGGATAGCTAAAACGGCAACACATCGTCGTGGGCAGGTTGACGAGATGATGGTTGTCTAACACGCGGTCGTTCTCCGAGAACCTGGCAGCTGATGTCATCAAGAAGGCCTCTCCGGTATGGAAAGCATGGTAACCCAAACATGCGACGATCACCTGCGTTTTGTTGATGAAGCCTAAAGCTGCCCTCGCCGGCTCGAGTTTCTAAGCACACACAGCGCCGTAGATATAGCAAAAATAAAGGGAAAATGCTCGCATCTTTAAATAAAGTTTGGATCGAAACAGTAAATCTTCTTGGTTCTTTCGGTAAAGTCACGAAGAAGGGAAATAATAAAATAATAAAAATAAAACAATAAAATACAATTCTCACGACGTTTCGGCCACAACACAAGCAGCCGTCCTCAGGTGAAGAAACAGAGCTGTCGGAAAGACAGCGCTGTCATGAAAATTTTATTTTACTATGTTTTATTTTTATATTTTATTATTTCCCTTCTACGTGACTTTACCGAAAGAACCAAGAAGATGAATCCCTGCAGTCACGAAAGCTTTAAATCGAAAGAAACAACAGTTTTTTTCCCTAGCTTTCTTCAAAGCATTTTACATTGCTCAGCAGTAAACTGACAGATGTATAACAGTGTTTGGTTTTGTTTAGAGCAAGCCAAAGACACCATGGAAGGTTCAAGCATGGAAACACCAAGCATTGCAACTCAGACTTGCCAAATCGACCAAGGTATTTTCTTTCGTGAATGTTGCAGACAGCTAAAAAAGAAAATTAAAATGAGATAGAATGAAGCTATCAACGCTGTGCAAAGGATGACCAAAGAATGCTCTTTAATACCTTCATGATTCGGTAAATGATTCTCCAAGCATGAGGTGTGTAGTTTAAAAGGACAAATCTGGCCAGGTAAAAGTCAGTGGTCACCCTGGAAAATTAAGAATGCTATAAATTGTTTAATTTCATAGAAATAAAACTAAAATCAAACATATGACTCAAGTACAATTATCCACTAACAAATTGATAGTGGATGTATTTAAAATATTTCAAACGTTAACTTATTTGCTGGGTGGCAATAGAGCTGATAAAAATGCATTTTGCCCACGGCGCTAAACGATCAATTAAATTACTCAAAATTGATGCGTGTACAATGATCTTCCCACAATGCATCAGTTAACACACATTGCTTCGTGACACTCTCAGCCCATCATTTCAACAGGGTCCATAAAACTAGTACCACTGTTCGGTGGAAGTCAAAGGTGGTTGTCCTATCGGAGAGACTCGCTCACCCTCGCTGTAGGAATGTGGATTTTACACCACCGGCTCTGCAAGGTTGTAAACCAGGAGACATGCACACAATGCTGAAAGCCTCAATGCTGATAAAAGCAACGCTCAAAGCACTGTGCCTTTGTGATAGAAAATGTTTGGTAGATCCGATAAGCGTATATTCCGCTTCGCGAGCAGTCTCAACTTCCTCGGTCGTACCGCTTCAACAACACCGCCACCACAACAGAAACCAAAGCGTGAGAAACCAGATGTCACGTCGCAAGTCACGTGTTGGCACCCACGACAATTTTGTACAAATATTTCACACGAAGCACGTATAATTTTTTCATGGGGGGGGGGGGGGGCGGTCAGAAATTTTATTTGACATTTATTTCATGTCACAAAAATAAATGTCTGGTTTTTTTTTCCCCCATCAAGGGAGTCCTGCAATGGAACATTTCTCGCCAATCCCTTCTGTCGAGTGGATGTGCATGCGAGAGAAAACCAGAGTATCTCGGAGCAAACCCGCACGCAGGCAACAGAAATAGAACACGCAAATGCCACAGATCGTGCAGGCAGGCAACCGTCCGCGTGTACTACCGCCACCTACAGGCAGATTTACAGCCTGCGCATTGCCACCGTGATCCACGCACACGTGGATAATTCGACCGCCGACTCTTTATTGTCAAAGGTGACTGTCCGAAGTGACACCACCGCTCCACTAAAGTGCATACACCACACAGCCATTTAGGTTAGAGAAAAACAATGATACCTTTACATCTTCCAGGTGAGAACACGAAAATCCCAAGGCCTATCAAATAAAACAAATTTGAAACGCAACCCCGTACAGGCCTGCCGTCTGTGTCCAGCTCTTGGACAACATATTTACCGACGCTAAACTTGGACAGAAGTACGTAACTCGTTATGCAAAACTATACATAGGTGTGTCGCCATGGAAAGTATGATTAAAAAAAAAGAGTTTGTCAAAGTCATGCCTTGTAATGCCTACATCGTTTATACCACAGCCTCTTGCGAAATTTACATGTAATTTGTAAGTAAATTTGCATTGTCACTGCAGTTAATTCACCATTATAATTTACAACCTGCAGAGGAGCAGGAACCAAGACACGTGTTAATGCAGGTAGTACTAGACAGTGCCTCGACTCGGTTTATTTATTCACGTATTTACCTCAGATATATTTTATACCTACATATTTATGTACACATAATAGACCCTGGTTTAATCGCAGTCATCCCCTCGGCACACATTCTTAAAGACAAACGGTAGCCTGAGAAACCAGCAGGAGGGTGGGGGGGGGGCGGCGGTGGTGGTATGTGACGTGCGGGATGTCGCGTTTCCCACCACTGCAAAACCTCGCAGTGTTACACGGCCATGCCAGGGCCAAGTTAAAACTAAAACGAAACTATTAAACAACTTGTGTTATTCTACCAGGTAAGGCCCTCAGAGCGAAACGGCTCTTTTTTTCAGGAAGCGGCCCGGCCACAAATACGAGCAGTGGGTTAACACGTGGGAAATCATAACAGCCAAATACCCTTTCAGTGAAACACCGGGAAAATAGCACCCCCCCTCCACCCAATGCCACAACCACACCGCGCCGCGTGCACCACCATGCTATGTAAACAACGGCAGCCGGGAGTTGTGAGCTGTCATGCCCACCCCGCCCCCCTCCGTACAAAACGCTCCCCCCCCCCTCCCGCTTCGCCCCAAACCCTACGAAAAATCCCGGCCCCCCCCCCCCCCCCTGAAATGGAGATCCAAGCGAGCATTTTGTTGAAGACGCACGTCATCCACGCGAGCCAACGTGGTAGGCGTGAAACTAGTTATCAGTACGTCGATTTGAAACGCTATTCTTACGCTCCCTCGTGACGAACCCATCGGATTCTGCGCCTTCGGAATCGATCGTTTAAAGCCGGTGCAAATGACGTGCTACTTTGTAAATTTTCGCGAGCAGAATGTGACCGAACAAATACTATGACCAAATCACCCGGAACGCGCTCGATCTTGCCACAACTAAAGATGCTAAGCAGACTTGAGTCTGGATACCGCTTGTATGGGTGACCACCGTGCGTGCCAGGTTTTCGTTGGCGACTTCAGGGCTATGCGATGGTGAGCAGAGGGCAGTGCAGCGACGTTCATTGTACTTCATAGCACTTCTACGCCCGCGTGTCTGCTCCCCTGCCTAAGGCCAAATTCGTACTGACCGGCACGGTGAAGTAAGGTCAAGAAACCCACAACGAACCGTAGGGGCTGGTATATGTTACATGTTCAAAATGAGATCGTGCAAACTGTAATTCATCGAAATGGCGTGGTGGCGAGTCGGTACGCGGCTACCGTATTGGGGGACCCAAATCATCGGGGCAGGTTTGAAAATCTGGCGATTGCAAGCCACGAGTATCTAAAACAAGACTCGCCACTTGGAAGCAACAGCGCGATCGCGTCGTGCCCTGCAGAGAGATGGCACCCCCTGTAGAGCTCGGCACAGATCGGCCGACCGTTAATCGCACCAAACTTTGTACCCCCGTTCCGTTTACTCCCTAATTTTTTTTATTCCCAGTCTCTCACGGTGGGGGGGGGGGGGTTCAAATTGCACATTTTTACATATATATGTATAAAAAAACAAATCAAGAGAAATAAGACAACAGTATCCCCCCTACAGAATTGAGCGCAGCTCTTACACAGTTTGTGTCGACGAGGCAAAGTGCGCCCTCCCCCCCCCAGGCGACGGCTTTCCTCAACGCCTTCGCAATTCACCTTCAGCCACAACAGGAGTCCCAATCGTCGTCGAGTTGAAGTCTTCCTGCGGTCACCATTGTTCGCTCCGCAGCACCCCACTTCCGCGTCAGCCGTTGGGGGTGGGGGGGGAGTTCTCGGTTGCCCGTTGCCGAGTTGTCGCCGATGGTTGAGCGGTCACGGTAACGTGCGGCCACCGACGGTGGATATTTTGGCAAAACGCCGGCTCCGCACGTGGTTGGGGCGGGAGGAGCAGGGTGGCGGGGGCAGGAGGCTGCGGTGGGGGACAGGAGCATTCTCCTCTTGGGGGAGGGGGGCGGTGGTAGATATCACCTCTTCTGCTCCCAGATCTCAGTCAGATTGAGGTCCAGCTGCTCCAGGCCATTCAGCCCACGCAGATTCCCCACGTAGAACGCCAGGTCGGATGTCACCAGCCTGGCACGACGCACAACGCGTTATAGCTCGTACGCATCGTCGTCATCATCATCATCATCATCGTCGTCGTCGTCAGCTGTAATCTATCGCACCTCCGCTTAGCACGGTTGGCTTACGTACGGCACAAAAGACATTCAACATTCGTATCCACTGCATGACGAAGGCCTCCCCCCCCCCCCGAACCGTCGGCGTCTCTCACGGTTCTGTGATGTGACAATATCTGGTGTCCACTTTCATCGTTCAATCCCGACGGTGGTCTTACTCTGGGCCGCGTTTCCCTCCTTTGTCTGCCACTCCGTTGTTAGTCTCGGCCATCATCCCACTCCAGCGACTCGTCCAGCCGAAGCCCACTTACTTTTCTAAACAGTCAATGTCGTGTCTCGAACGTACGCATATCTCTACTCCACGTGTTTCTCTTTCTATACTCTTGGTGTAATTCCATCGGAAAGAATAATGCTGTTCACACAGATGAATATTAAACTTTTAATTTTACCGGGCAAGGCCCACTGAGCCATATACCTTTTGTTCAGAGGCAACCAAATGACAGCTAAACAAAGTGGCATAACACGTGGACATTTATAGCAGCCAAATACTCTAAACGCATGTTTCTAAATTTGGGAGGGACAAACTGGAGGACCAGGAGAAAAATCCACACCACCATGGTGAGAACACGCAAACTCCAAATATACAGCAGGCATCAGGGTCGGTATTGAACCCCACGACCTCCTGTATACCAGGCGAGGTAGTTTACACCTCACGACAAAGGCGAGATGTTAACCATCAAGTATGTTACCCTCTCATAACAAGACATTCTGAAATGCTACATATACCTGCATAGACATCACAGGGTGGATTGAGCACAAGGGAAAACAGACCCGCTTAATACTTAGACTCTTCCCCATCCTACCCCTCCCCCTCGTGTCTCACTCAACCCTCTCCAACCACTCTCGGATTGAGCAATCAAAGCTTTCTGTCAGAGCCTCCATCCAGTCGTCCTTCGCTCAGTCGGTGGTCGCTCATTCTCCTCTGCTGTCCCCACAGACTGGAACTCACTTCCCCCGGCCATCCGTGCTGTCGACTCCCTAACCCTGTTCAAATCCAAGGTCAAGACCTTCCTTTTCCCTCTGCCCATGAATTCCTGCCTCTCTCTACAAAATAAACATGCCCATAACAGTGAGTGTTGCAGTGTTGCCAATGTTGACAAGAGATCAATCGATGCCAGCATTCCTGAACGGAGGATTGAAGTCAAGCTGAGCAGCCAGTGTATGCCAATGTTTCTCAGCAGGGCACCCAATGTGATACTGACCAGCTACTCTCTACATTTATCAACAACAACGCCTTCAAAGGCAAAAATATGTGATCGGTGACGGTGCAGGCAATGTCCCTTCTTCACAGCAAATTAAATTATCTAGCACACATGGTTATATAAGTGCTATGAAGATGGGGACATTGCCTGCAATGTTGCCTTTCCGTTTAAGGGCGGCGTTGTTGACGAGCGTGTCGAGCGTTTGTCATTTGTGCTTTGTGCACCGGCTGCCAACGGAGCTTCGCCATACAATCGTCGACTCATCGACTGTCGATTTCGATTCTGTCGTGGGGGGTGCGCACGCGCGGATACCCACCCGTGCTGCGGTCCCCCGTCGCTCACGACGCCGAGACGAGACAGCTGCCCCTTGAGGTGCTGTTTGAAGCAGGCGTTGATCCGCAGGAAGAGCAACTGGTTGCGGCCGGGAACAGGACAGGGGCCGAGAAAAAACAGGCGGGCCGTTCAAACTGTACGGGAGCCGGACAGCTATGCGTGCGATAAATAATCAGCTCAGAGACAACACGCGCGGTGCGGATGTTTCTAAATCGAGATTGGAAACTCATTTCTTTTGAGCTGCTTTTTGTGTTTAGTTTGTTGCCCTTACCCCGCACCACCGAAGTTGCCTACGTACGGTGCAAAAGAGGTTCAATATACATACATGTTTCAAATGAACGATGGGACCTTTTCCTCCCAAATTATATTCCAATCGTGCCACCGCCACCGGTGGCACGTCGAAGGATGCAAGGAAAGTTCCACTGGGAAAATCTTAACACGCATACCTGCGGACACTTTTTTGGCGACTCGCGCGGAGACACCGACAGCAACGGCGGTGCCGACGACTCACCTGCACCTGCTCGTTTGGCAGCAGCTCACACACGGCCTCATGCATCTTGGCCATCTGCTTGCTCACGTTGCGGAAGCACGCCGACGGCACGGGCGCCTTCACCTCGTACTGCTCGCGCACGCAAGCGGGGACAAAAACCGACGGGGCGCAATCGGCGACGCGTGAAGCGGCGAGCGATTCCCAAAGCTCGTCAAAAAAGCCATGCGGGCGTCGAGATAGCAAATAAATAATTCACTTATGCGGTACTCCTTCGCCAGGTGAATTATTGTGTTTCGAGCCGAGGGTGCTTAACGTTTAATCCGCTACTCTGGGCAGAGCGGAAACCGTTCATTGTACGAGCGCGAGTTGCGTGGCTAAACTGGTGGCTACGTCAGCACTCTGCAATGGATCCTTTCACATGTTTGGGCGAACAATAACAGTGCCCAGGTTCATCGTAAAGAAAAGAAAAACACATTTTAAAAAAGAGGAACGGCCAACAAACTTGAGAGACGATCATTAACTATTGAAAGGTCATTTTTAATAACATTGGACAAGGTGGCTTAGCTGATTGAGGACTGGAAAATGTGGCAACACTGTCATTCAATGTACTCCGCAGCACGGGAAGGACTGACGCTCATTCTGTAAAGGAAACCGAGTTGATAATATCTACTTGGACATGTATTTTCATTTTTAAAAAACGGACCACGCTGGAATTCAGCGCACTTTCATCTGCTGCTCAATAGAACCTGCAATGTATTGGCATCCACGTGGCGCTGTTAACACATTGATTGACTTATTCGAGGTGCAGTTGAAAAACGACTCTTTGGACAAAGAAGAAAAGAAAATTGATTTCCTGAGATCGACGGATGCGTGGCTGTGAATTAAAACAAAACTCACTCTGAATAGCAGCTTCTCGCACATGCTGTCCATTATCGCGACCAACTTGGCGGAAATCTCCCCTATGTGGTCGCTGTAATCCTGTGGCAAAAACAATGGCACATGGGAATAAAGAGTACGTACTCAGTGGTGTGTGTGTGGCATTGTGCTTGCATCTAGCACACAAGTCGTCCTCAAGGACTGCACAACCCAAATAACAAATAGGTAGTACCTTGTGTCTCCTGGGCTGTCTCAACAAGAGTTAGAAGGTTTGTAAATGAGACCAAAAAAAAGTTCAAATTATCCAAAATGCAGGCATAGCTAAAGCACATGAGATCTTCTTGGTTCTTTCGGTAAAGTCACGTAGAAGGGAAATAATAAAATAATAAAAATAAAACAT
>CM025629.2:4161318-4183444 GCA_014621495.2 Entosphenus tridentatus
CAAGTTGTCAAACGGTAATTTATGGACAGCGCACATCTCGCTGGACGTAGTGACGTCACGCGAAAGGCGACAACGCAATGACCGAAATGTTTGCGCGTGCTGTCAAATTTCCGGCGAAGCACGCAACCTATTGACGGAAGATGTGCATATCGTGACTCCGGTCTCATTGCTCAAAACATCGCCCCCCACCGCCCCCCCTCCCTTACCTTGGTCATGTGGTCAAAGTGTCGCAGCATGTTGTACTGCTTGGGCTGGAGGCGGGCCTCGAAGTGTGCGCGGATGAGCGGGATGTACTGCAGGATGAGCTGCAGGCAGCGCGATGCCAGCGCTGGGCACACGGCAAGAGAAGACGCAGCAGGCGGTGAGAAGCACAGCAGCTAGTGATGGGCAATCCCTGGAGGAATCGTACTGCAACAAAACGCTCGCGCGGCTCAACACGCCGGTGACCATGAGGAGGGGGAGAACGGAAAATCCGCGAAAATTCGAATTTGGCACGACGGGGACTATAGGTGGGGGAGAGGGCACTGGGTCCACTGCATCAACCAAGTCGGGACTCCATGTAGAGGAGGGGGGGGTGGAAATGTATATGGGGGGGAAGAGGGGGAGGGAGAAATAACCAACATACCAAGGGAATGTTTAACACGTAGGCTTTCGCAAGCAAATGTTTTGTGTTCTGGGCTTACTCTCCAACAAACAAGCGGTGTGCTGAATCAGTAATGAATTGGCACGTTTTGTTTACGTGACAACCCTTACTAATTTGGCTGTGTCGAGTGACGGGGGGTTTAACGACACATTTATATTACGTAGAAGAGAAACAATAAAACAATAAAATTATAAAACAATAATTGTATTATTTTATTGTTATCCTTCTACGTGACTTTACCGAAAGAACCAAGAATATGAATCCCTGCAGTCAAGAAAGCTTTAAATCAACATTTAATTTACACGATATAACCCGAAAAACTTCAAATATCGATACTAAGGGAAGACCAAGGATAGGGGGGAGAGGGGAAGGAAGAAAAGGGAGAAGAGGGGGAATAGGAATCGTACTTGAACCTTCATCCATGTGCAATCTTACAGGAATCGCGATTATTACTGCGGTGCCCATGTTAATCTACATTTGCTCGAATGTGGTTCTAGCAGGGTTAGCCTGCCATCTAGGGGCCATCTTCGGAATCGCTGCTACATTCCCATTAATTTGCATGGTGGTCCAGAAAATGCAATGGAAATGTGAGATGCTATGAAATTCTGGATCTCCGTTCAAATTAATGTCATTCCATTCACGACTCCATGGTCCGTGAACAGGTGGGCACACTTTAGCAGTCCCACATACAATATACTACTAAATTGCACAATAATAACTATCCAACAAATCTTTTACGAACATTAATCCATCCTAAAGATTTCATAGCAATTCCGGGATATGAATCACGGTAATCGTCCAGTATTACTTTCAGCATTTACTCACATTCAGTGCCGTACTGAGTACAACTCGGAGCCGCGAACTGGGAACTCTTACCGAGGTTTTTGGTGGTGATGGTCTTCAAGCCAACCACCTGCAAGGCCCCAGCTCCCAGCACGAGCTGACAGCTGCGAGAGTTGAAGTGCTTCATATGCCGACAATGGGAATAAGCAGTAGACATTGGTCATCAGGGCTTTCAGAAACACAGACGTCATCCTACACCACGATGTTCCTTTTTGAGTTTTCTGTCCCGAGTTGCCCTAAGGCAGATCCCCTGACTCAAGCACCCTCCTCCATCCATTCCCACAGCATCCTTTTACATCTCACAACTCCCACTGCGTATCAGAGTACTTTAGGCCGTAACAAGGCGAGGATACCAGAGATGGCTTCCGGTTGTCTTTTGCAACAGAGTTTATTTGACGACACCCATCAGTAGTTCTAGATTTGAAGCTTTCGTGACTGCAAGGATTCATACTCTTTGTTTTTTTTGGTAAAGTCACGTAGGTAAAACAATAAAATAACTGTGTTATTATAATAACAGTTATTTTGCTGTGCATTTTTACACCTGATGAGGGAGGCTTGTCTTGCCTCCGAAACGTCGTGATTTAATTTAGTTGTTTTCATTAATTTTATTAATTGTTTTACCTACGTGACTTTACCGAAAAAAACAAACAATATGAACCCATCTGGAGTGTTTGCCAATGGCGATGATGATAATGATTATTACGGCTACAAACTAACGTCAAATATTAGATGAATTTGCATTGTCCAGGGCTCTCACACCCGATTCAATTAAATAAACGAATGACTAAACTAATGCGATGAAATTCCCAGATGCTGCGCGACAGCGGATGACGAAAAAAAGAGCAAAAATTACAACAGAGCATCGTCAACAGTGCCCGACGCGACTGCCTCACACCTTCAGGAGGTCTGTGAGCCTGGGCAGCATGTCCGTGGTGACGGACGGGATATCCTCCACACACTGGCAGTACTCCAGCACCATGCGGATCAACAGCAGCACGGTGCTGCATCCACACAATCGCAACACACGCGCGATCGTGTTATACGTGCATGCGCACACAAAGACAATATCCTGCGCAAACACCACAATCCAGGGGCATTGGGGCCTTAGTGACGGATTGCATAAAGACTTATGGCGCAGTGACGTGGGCCAGCGTTAGCGCGTTCGCAGCTCGTTTGGGATGTTCGCAGTTTGAGTCCGGCAGGCGATCCTGGTTATTACTGGGGGTGCATTAACTGTGAAATATACGTACTGTCTGTTTCGCATAGAAAGTCAAAGATCTCCTGAATTCATCTGACAGGAGCCGGGCTTTTATTGCTGGCATCAGGGTCCAAATGTTCCACATTTGAAAAATAACCTGCACAGTAGTCAATTGTGATTACACACTGCAGCATCACCCCTACTGTTAAACAACCACAGACTACGTCTGTGCCAAACGTATTGCCTTAGTGATGGCCTTGCGCTATAAGAACGGCATGAGTAGCAAATTTACAAAATAATTTGTTAATTATTAATACGATAGTGGTTACTGACGACATGGCAATAATAAAAACGCTCGATAGAATAACTCCCGCAGCAGCAGAAGGGCATGCAAGCGTCGAGAGTGGACTACTATTATTATTTGTTAAACTACAGAATCCAGCCACGCAGAACAGAGTGTGTGGGGAACACTCACCTCACCACCGTGTACTTCTGCCCGTCCACGAAGAGGTAGTCAGCCAGCTTCTTGTCTTGTGATGCTGTCACGCGCGGGAAAAAAAAATGTGTTCCATATAAATTATACGCTGATGCTGCGTTGGCAGTGGTACACAAACTCAACAACAACAAAATCACCAGCCGTCAATAACACGTCTGTATTTTCTTAGTCTGGAATACCCTGGTGACGAGTGAAGGCCGTATAGGTTTTGGGCCGTGTCAAAGACCGGCCTTGGGTACCTGCGGGCTTTCTCTCCGACAACGCGATCACTCCTCCGGCCATCGAGTCGACGAGCTGCTGAAACTCCGCAGGGACATCCGCCTGCTTCCATCGCTCGTTATCGAGCAGCAAGCTGCTCCGCGCGACAATGGCAGGCCGATTAAAATCACTCACAGATGGACATCGACGCACCACCTAGAAATTTTTATTTTACAAACAAAACTTTTTTGTTGTTGTTGTTGATAGTTCATGCCCGAGGCGTGGTTGGTGGGTGAGACATTTGACATCTTTGAGGCACCAAAAAGATTGTTTGGAGAGTAGATAGATGCTGTAGGATATGACGGTGCTGGTAGCACGCGTGATGATCAAGGCGATGATGGTAATGTCGCTGGTACTCGAGTTGCTGGTACTGGTGATATCGTTCCTGGTGGTGCTGGTCAAGTCAGTGGTCGTCGTTGTCGTGGTGGTGGCGACGGTGAACCAGCCACGTTGATGGTGTGCGCGCACCTCAATTTTGTTCTGCGCTCCTCGTGGAAGCGCTGCACGAAGCGGCTCGCCTGGCTCTGCAGCGCCCCCCGCAGTGAGGTGCTCTTGCGGCCCGAGATCTCCTCCGATACGGCCACGAACCCCTCCACGGCCTGCGAGAGGGCCACGAACTCCGCGGGGCTCAGCCTCTCGAGCGATCCGTCCTGCTGACAACCACCACAAACCACCGCATTAAAATCGAGGGAGAACAATCGAAGCGTAACGCGTGGATTTTCCAACGCGCTATTTGCCGTCAAAATTATTTGATTAGCGACGGTGCACGGTTTAAACTCTGGACAATAAAATGACGTCGCGTGCAATGATGTCGTGGAGAGGTGAGGGACACGCGATCTGCCGATTGACGAACCATGGTGTAGCCATCTCTACTGCTGGGCGAAAGGGACGGGGGGGGTGGAATTTAACGAGACCCATTGCTTCAACTGCTGCTCCAGGAGATTGAATTGAACCAGCGGCCCCTGATTCTGCAAGTCCGCTGTGCTAACCGTTACACTGCGGCAGCTCCCTTCGATGCCCGGTTCGGGCTGGATGCAGCAGTCGCGTTTCCAAATGTGATTTGTGACTTTGATGCCTACCTGTGTATCGATAGTTCAATGTTAATGTGACATTTTATTGAGAGACTACTGCTGTGTGGTGTTATCTTGGTGTGGTCTGTTCTGTTGTTTTTGCTTGCCTGGCCCAAGCTTGATATTTTGGACTTAAACAAAACACGGATTTATTTTTTGTTACTTGCTTACCATTGTCTCTATTTTGAACTATCGTTTTTATTGTTTGTTGTTGTAACTTGCTGACCCACCCATTCTGGACATCTGTGAAAAAGAGCTTCAAAGCTCATCGGATTCCTCCCTCCAGTCTAACTAAAGATTCTGAAAATCGTAAATATACATCATTGTTACGAGACGTTTCTATATGTGCAGGAAAAAAACCGGCTGAACGCGTTTCTTTCGCCATTTATTCTCGCAAAAATGAAGCTCCACTTACACGTGCTCTGGCCATGATGAACTTGACGCAGCGGTCGTGGCAGCAGTCCGAGGTGCTGTGCAGCAGCTCCTGGACGCTGCTGGACACTCGCTCCAGCTCCAGCACGCTGAGTCGCAGCTCCTCCCCCAACCTGGGCGCAAATGCACGAGAGGCGAGCGCCACGCACGCACGCACGCACGCACACCGTAAAAACACATTGCCACGCGCGTCTTCAATCGACACGCCGTACAGCCTGTGTGTCAATACACTGCCAGTTGAGGACAACCCCAGGTCGTGCGGCACACGGGCAATGGTTGGTGAAGGCAAAGAGCGCAGACTTGGCAGTATAAAGGTACGCAAAGACCTCGCTTAAAGCGTGATGTTCACGTGTATTCGCCATAACACGGTTCTTCCACTCGGGAACACTTTTTGCACGAGGTGGAACGTGCAACGTGATAACGCGGAACGCGTTCCTCTCTCTTTTTCTTGGTCTTCATATCCAAGCGCGCGTCTCTCCGTGATTGTCTGGACAATGTTTTAGCTTGAGTTGCGTTTTCTTTGTCAGTGTCCACTGTTTTCCGATTCATGCAATAGCCGGCAAATTGCAGCGAAGGGAAAGAGTGGTCGTATAATTTGTTTAACAGAGGCATTCGGACACAGGCAGAGGGTAAAAGGAAATGGAGCTCCAAACTTTGGGGCAGCAGAGAATATTGAGTGACCACTCACACCAAGCTCTCATACTATTTAGATACACAGGTTAGGTGATGGGTTGAATAAAATGCACACGTTAAGTCTTTAAAAAAAAAAAGCGTAAAACTCATACAGGGGGTAGAAAACATACGGCACGTAGCCAGAGACACTCGCAAGCAGAGAGCCGGACAATCACAACATTGGCATGAGCGCATAACGGGCGTTCGCAAAGCGTGCAGCTGCGTCAGAAACTCACAGCTGCAGCTGAAGGCCCTCGTGAGCCTTCGAGGAAGCCAAGGCCTTGTCACAGCTGGCCGAGGAGTCCGTCGTCTGCTCGGTGTCTGACGCAGAGCCACTCGACGGCGTGTCACCTCCGCCAGCAGCGTCCTGACGCACGACCGAGACAAAGCCACGATTGGCATTGAGAGCACTCGCTCTTATTATTATTGTGGTCCTCCCTTGCATGCGAGAGGGGCAAGCAGTGAAGCTGGCAGCAGACCTCGCGGCCTTTACGACCCCCACTGCTGCAGATGACATGCAACGTTAGGCACTCGTTTTAGGCCGAGCAGAGTCGGCAGTGGGGTTGGGGGAGGCCAAAGCCAGGAGGGAGTAGGGAGACAATATTTAGGGATTTTTTTTATTTTAACGTGTCCGAACCTCCTGCTGGCCAACGTGGGAGAGCTCGCCGCCCGGCCTGCATTCCAGCACGGGGAGGTCCGAGCGTTCGGCGGCGTTGTTGCTGCGCTGCGATGGACCGCGGGGAGGAGGCCGCGTCCTCTCCTCCAGCTCGCGGGCCCTCTCGTAAGCGCGCTCCAGCGCCATGTGCACCACGTCCCGCATCACGCCCAGCGTGGCCTGCGGGCGCGACAGCACGCGCCCCGCGCGCCAAAGCGAACATTGTATTTCCATCGAGACGGCACCGTTCGAGTAATCAATCGGAATGTTTATTTATACTGGAGGAATCTGGAAGAGCTATAAAGCTCTTTTTCGTAGATGTCCAGTACGGGTCGGGTCAGAACGTTACAACACACAATACCATAACACGATAGGAGTGCAAAGTATAGGAAAAATATACAAATAAATCTAAACAATTTTTATCTTACCAGGTAAAGCCCAATCAGCTATTAGCATATTTTTCAGAAGGGACCGCACCACAAAGGATAGCTCAATAAAGTGGATGATCACGTGAGATTTATCGTAGCAAAATAATCTAAATGCATGTTTCTAAATGTGGAGGGAAAAACCATGGGACCCACAGAAAAAATCCACATGACTACGGGGGAAAGGGACACGCAAAATACAAATATAGAGGCTTCAGGGTCGGGATAGAACCCCCGACCCTCCTGGATACCAGGCAAGGAAAATAACATCACACCACCATGGTTGCCTTGAAATAAATAAATAATATTGGTTCTAATCGCTTCAGTACATTCTTCCAGTCAGTTCTCATATAAGTAACACATTCTTACAGTACACCAATTGGGGGCGACACAGAGTAACTTCTGATACAAACACACTTCTTACATAAGGACAGCTGGTCTTACTCCCAAGAGGTTGGGATTACATAAAGCGCCTAACACATTGTCCTGCGGAGGGAGCTGGTAGGAACGTTGGGTTGCTCGGTCAATGGCCAGGGTCAACGGCGGCGTGGTGCATTCCGCAAATATGCCCGACTGTGAGGGCGGGCACAAGCCGGCGTGAGTAGGTTAAACGTTGAGTTTTATAAGGGCACCACAGAGTGACCAGCCCCTCCCCACGCAATCCCACTCCACCCAGCCCCACCCCTCCCACCCTCCCCACCCAGCCCCTCCCCACACTCCCCACCCAGCCCCACCCTCCCCACCCAGCCCCACCCTCCCCTCCCTCCCCACCCAGCCCCTCCCTGCACGACAGACGGACACAATAATCCCCTGTGGGCTGGTGTAACCAGGAGGTTCCTAACAGTATAATCATGTCGCAAGACATACCTTCACCCGACGTAGAAATACGAGAAGGTTCGAGAAGACCTTCTGGAGGAGTTCGAGCCAGAGAGGAAAGATCATCAACCGTATTTGATCTGCCAGCCTAAAGACAAACAACAATGGGATGAACAGGCGACAGGGTTAACATTAAAACATCAATTTGAAGCTTTCGTGACTGAAGGGATTCATATTTTTGGTTCTTTCGGTAAAGTCATGTAGAAGGGAAATAATAAAATAATAAAAATAAAACAAATAAATTCTCACGACGTTTCGATTGCAACTTTTTCAAATTTTCTTGCTGTGGTTTTCACACCTGATGATGATTGCTTGTGTTGCAATTGAAACGTCATGAGAATTTAATTGTTGTATTTTTATTATTTTATTATTTCCCTTCTACGTGACTTTACCGAAAGAACCAAGAATATTAAAACATCAATCACGACTGCGTTTAATAAATGCATTGAGTTCCTAATGTAAGTACCAAGAAGGCGCAGATGAAATGTCCTTACTTTGTCACGATTTCAGTGTCAATTTCATCAACTTGAGAAATTGCTTCCATCACAGTCTGTGCAGGACAAGAAAGATCGTTATTTTCAATTTGACCTTGTACATACCTTTTTTCTCAAACTAATCATGCCTTCACGCTGCTCATGTGACGCAGCTGGTTCGGCGACCAGACAGAGAGCTGTCGCCACCATGTGGAAAAGTAGTGGAATGTAACCGCATGTTCGAGCAAAATTAAGTTCCATATATCATTATTACAAGCGCTGCTTATTTCAACAAGATATTGCCTCTCCTTTGAAATGTAGACGACAACAATACTTATGTTACTCCACCTAATATGCGCATTAAATATATCCATTTTCCAAACTAAGCAGAGGCATTTGGTAAATGTTAAAAACACAGCACCGATCAGGATGTAATACCGCATCGTTTCATTGACTAAAATGGTTTATGACGCTCACAATATACGCATCGAATGTTGTGCAAGAATCGATTATTTATAATTATGCCCACGATATTCAGTTGATTATCTGTTACGCGATGCTACTGTAATGGACAAAACTGTGAACATCCTCAACAAAAACACGCAAAACATTTTTTAAGCAATTACGGTAAAAAACTAGACAAAATACAAGCACCACATGGATTTATAAACAGTAGGGAAGAAAACACAAATCATATGAAAGCATTACCACACTGCTGACGTAGCCTCAACAATGCCTTGGGAAAACCCCTGAATCGTGACAGTTCATTGAATAGCTGGGGTGAATCACAGCGTGCCAACGACAGCGTGTGACGCCACGCCACGAACCTGCTTGACGATGTTCCTCACGGCCATGACGATGCGGTCATTGTACATGTCCAGGAAGTCCAACCTCCGCTGGCGCAGCAACCCAAACACGAGGGACACCAGCCGCTCCTGTACACAAGACCACACGCCGTGCATTTTGGGACACGCGCGAGAGAGAGCGAGAGAGCGAGCGCACGTGCTTCGAGCGGCAGCGCGTTCGCCGCTCGTGTCAGAAGTTTTGCGGTTAAGACCCAGGGCAGTCAGCCCTGGTTCAATACTGGAGGGTTATTAAATCGCAAAATTGCATGCCGACTTCTTTTACGGTGGACTTCAAAGGTCCCGTGACGCGATTCGAAAAAGGGGTAGGCCGGTGTATGTGCTGGCGTAATGGTGCAAAAGTTGCCAATTTTGAATAATTCCGTGCACATTTTATAGTTTTTTACCATAATTGTTTAAAAAATGT
This sequence comes from Entosphenus tridentatus, assembly GCA_014621495.2. Lineage (NCBI taxonomy): Eukaryota > Metazoa > Chordata > Hyperoartia > Petromyzontiformes > Petromyzontidae > Entosphenus > Entosphenus tridentatus. The sequence goes on from CM025629.2 coordinate 4,170,629, forward strand.
TTCGTGTGTTTTTGTTTAGGATATTCAGTTTTGTCCATTACAGTAACCTGTTAAAATAGCATTTCATGCAAGTGTAAACATAGTTACAGTGCTTGTATACCAATGTTTAGTTTCTATATTCCAATTTAAAATATGAACTGCAATGACAATGAACAAGCACAGATCTAAATATCCAATGTTCTCTATCTCTCTGCTTTTAACGGCCACTGCCAAAAACTTGAGTTTTCCACTAGATTATGCATATTGCCTCTAAAAATCTAAAATGTATGTTAAATTGTCATGCAACGAATGCTCCTTGCAGGACATAGTACATATGTCTCGCGCCTCCGATTAGAACGGTTGGCTACATACATGCGAAAGATGTTCAACATAGATACATCATCATCATATTTCTCCATTCTGCTCACCACAATAAAATCATCGTCGTATTATCGTTCAATCATCATCGCCGTCGTCATTAATCCATGTACAATACTGCTAACATCATAAATGTAAATAATTAAATTCGACATCTATTCACCAGCCATCATCGTCATTTGCTGCACTGCTCACCACGGTATAAGTAACTAATATTTACTGCAATAATCAATCTAATCAATCATCATTTCCAAAAAAATTATCATGCCTTGGAACAGCTGGCAGTTTACTCCACAGAGGAACGCACACATTTTACAATAATGTTTCACACCATAATCCATCAAAATCAGCCAATGTTCAATTAGACACGCGTGCACTATAATTAATTTCATTACTGAAGTCGAGATAATTTCAATATAGAGTAATAATTTACAGCCCTCCACTGCTCAATCCCTACATCTTGTTAGTCGTGGACGTGTATTGACCATACTTCACCAAGCTGGTCAGTGCAGGTTGTTGAAGTAGCTAGGACTATATCAGTAGCAAGGACCCTTGCCTACGTATGGTGCGAAATAAGTTAAACATACAAACGTACATACGTCTGCTCTCTAGGCTTTTCACCGACACACACGGCTGTGTACTAACAGCAGCCAGAGTTCCAAAAGCTAAATAATCCGTGCGTCACGTCAAGATACTTCCCCTCCTCCGCGCCAGGCACCCTCCCCCCCCCCATGGGAACATTAAGAGAGCGATGATCAATCACCGGGGCGAAAAGGGAAAAGACACACACCTCCTCCAGCACGGCTTCCCCTTCCTGCAGTGTCCTGTTGAGGTCCACCTCGGCGTACCTGCAGATCTCCTCCACCATCATCTTGTCGATGAGCTTTTCCAGCTCGCAAAGCTGGGAGCCGAGGTGCCTGCGTACGCACGTCATTGGTCGCATTTGGCACTCGGGTCTGCATGGCCGATCGCGCGCAAAACATGTACACAGAGAGAGCGTAGCACACTGCAGAGAGAATAGCATTGGTGTAGGAAGGCATTCATTCCGGAATGGCTCTGTGATAGCTGTGCGTGTGTGTGGACAATTCTTGAACAGAAAGGGTTGCAATGCTCACCTCTACTTGACAATATTTGGATTAAATTTGGAGAACATTCATAATTGATTAAACAAATACTTACCCGACCGTTGATCCCTTTTGCAAAATTATGAACTTTCACAATTCAGATTCATGAAAAATAAATATTTTAGCATCGCAATGTGGTGCACGCAAAGTCCAAGGTGGCAGGTCAAGGGGCACGGCGGTGACGAAATGTTAACTCCCTCGCCGGGTATACAGGAGGTTGTGGGTTCGATCCTGACACGTGCTGTATATTTTACATTTGCATGTTTCTTTCTCCCCGTGGGCGTGTGGATTTTTCTCTGGGTCCTCCGATTTTTCCCTCTACATTTAAAAACATGTGTTTAAGAGTATATGGCTGCTATAACATTTTTGCATGATAAGCCACTGTATTGGGAAATCGTTTGTGGCCTGATCTCTTCTGAAAAAGAGCTATATAGCTCAGTGTGCCTTACCTGGTGAAATAATAAATAGTTCATAGTTTATAATATAAAGTAGTATTTACAGAAGTTGAGACGTTTTCAAAGTTTACCACTTGAGTATAAGCCCATTTCACCACAGGGACTCTTCCACTTACGAACATTCTACATACGAACTTTCAGATATATGAACAAACTTGTCCGTATGTCCAGTTGCCTGTTCAGACCAAGAGTCATACGTTCAACTGCCATGCAATAGATGGCGGTAGTGGCAACTACGCCTGCAGAACATGAAGAACCAGTGGCATCTACATCCATAGGAAATTACTGTGTACAATCTTTAAAGCCATTCCCCGTGTTTAGTGTCCATGCCGTAGAACATGTTTGGAATCGACAGGAGTAAAGTTAGACTTACGAGCAAAATGACTTACAAACAGACCTCTGGGACCCAACTCGTCCGTAAGGCAGCGTCCTCATACAGCAGTTACTGTATAAGAGACGCTGCCAGCGTGCGCACGCCCGGGTCTGTCTCACCGGAAGCTGTGCACCCCCTGCAGCTCCTGCTGCAGCACCTCCTGCGTGGTGGCGATGAGGTCGAGGGCGCCGCTGTACTCTGCCGTGGACAGCAGCAGCTGCACGGTGGGCTGCGTCTGCTGCACGGCCGCCATCAGCTTCAGCTTGCCGTGCAGCGACGCGGCGTTGCGTCGCGCCGTCGCGAGGCGCAGCACCCGCAGCGAGCCGCTCGCCAGCACCGTGTCCACGCGGCCCACGAGGGAGCGCAGCGAGCGCACCGTGAGCGCCGCTCGCCGCAGGTGCTCCTGCACGTCGCGCTGGGACTCCATCGCCTGGAAGAAGGAGTCGGAGCGAAGCGAGATCTGCCGCGCCAGGTTCACCTCCACCACGTCCAGGTAGTGGCTCAGCTGCGTTGGAGCGGGGAGCGGGCGGAGGTGTGAGAGGAGAGCGGAAGTTACGGACAAATTAATTCCACGTTTCACAATTGGGTTTCTTTTGGCGAGGCCATAACCCGCTGCCGGGTGAGGACCTCTCCATGCCGAGCGAGTCGTGCGAGTTATTGTGCCGGACTTCACCATGCTGGTTAGTGTGGATTGGTGAAGGCAGAGAACACAAACATTGCCGCAGAGTAAAATACAGTAGAACCCCTCTTAACGACGGTAAACTGGTTCCACGAAATCGGTCGCTAAATTATTTGGCCATTAAGAGAGTATATGAAATGCATGTTAAAGGCTTAATTCGTTCCGATAACATCAAAAGTTACCCTTTTACACCCAAAAAACGTACTTTATATTATTTTAACAATTAACAATGGATATAAATACATTAAGTTACTAACAACAATATAAACACATCGATTAACATGGTTAATCAATGCCCTGCGGCAGCCTATAATGGCTTGTCTATCGACGGCGGCAATCCATCCAGACACTATCAAAGTTCAAACTTGCTTATCTTCTAAGGTCTGACAAGACCGGGCAGATTCTGGGCGATTTGATAAAAGGCGAAAACTGTTTCAATTACAATCCTCAATGACGAACGACACTTTTCACAGACACCTCGCATACTGCGATCGACCCCACAACTCTCCGTTGTGGCGCGAGGGATTAATTCGTGGCGGCGCGCACCTTCTCCTGCAGGAGGCGCGAAGAGAAGCCGTCGGGCACCGCCGGGGCGTTCCTGGCGCCAACGCGCTTCTGCGCGCCGCCAAACTGTGACCAGGGCAGCACCGTGTTGAACGTGGCCGGATCCTCCAGGGCAAAGTCTGGCTTCAGAAACATCTGAAGGCCGGGAAAACCCAACGCCCGGGCGGTAAAAGGTTCCCCTTTTAACCGTTGCCCCCCCCCCCCCCCCCCCCATATAAAACCAGTACAAGTGTTGTGTGATAAGAAGGACGCTGAAGCCAGTCGTGTAGGGGTTGACGCCAAACTGTTTATTTAAGGGCTTGCGCCTAACTCGGGGGAAGGGGTTAACACAGAGTTATTAACTAATCTCCCCAGGGGAAGGGTACTGGGAGTTCCCTCCACCCCACCAGGCTATCGAGCTCTTCCCTCAGCACTGACCGAGGGTTCATCCAACTCCGCCAGCTGGGTAAAGCAGCCCCTTAGCCTGGCTCTCTACCCTCTATCCCGGAGCCCCCGACTACCCTACCACTCACTCTCCTGGCTCACCGCAAAGACCCCGTCTACATCACGGGTCTCCCCTCAAATACCCCGGGTGGCATGACGTCACTTTTCCTTGACGGCATTCCCCCCGATGCGAGTGTGACCTGACGTCAGCACTCCACTCCTCAACACAAGTATAAATTGCCTTGCATCGCGGACCCATGTCAAGATGCCCGAGTCGGCCGCGAGAGCCACTGATAGTCCGGTGGTGAGCTATGTGGTCTGCCTGCGATGTCCTGAACGGGACAAAATTTTAAGATAAAGGGAGGAGCTACCTCGCTTCTCTGTCTCGCAGGCACCTGGACCTCACATAACCGGGTTAGAGCGACACATGGGTGGTACGACCGTCTCCTTCATAAGCGGAGAATTAAGGAGTCACCTAAATGTGTCCGTGGTTAAGTGCAATCCATCACTGGCGTAACATTGTGCCGCGCAGCATGGCTATTTATGAGCATATGGGTCTATGTGCGAGTGAAGTGTAATCCATCACTGATAATTGCCCAACACACACTTTTGCAGAAGGTACAAATGAAATCTACCTGGCGACCCTAAATACCATGGAATGGCTTTCCAAACTCAACAGTTAGTTATAAACTCAGTTCATTCATTTTCAAATGTCATATGGTTTAAAGAATCATCTTGTATTGTGTGTTGTTGAGGTCTGTGTAACTTTAACAGACTCAAGGATAACAACTTGTATACATGAAGCAAGCATATGTTTCACGTGTGTGTTATCTTCTAAAGCATCTTCGGTCTATTCATGCACATGTAGAGCCCTTTGTCAACTTCATGCTAGATTAGAGCTTTCTACAGGCCCCTTCGTCTCAACTGTTGTACTTATATTCGTGTGTTCTCGACCATTTCTGTCTACTCCTTTACATAATAATATACATGTAATTTAAGAATATAAATTAAGCCATGAAATCTGATGGATGTTGTGGCGTCGCACGACCTATAATACCAGCGGTGGCCAACTGGCGTCTTCCGAGCCGAATGCGGCTCTTTAATACACCACATGTGGCTCGATCGAAGGGGCGTAACGTCGAATGCACCATCTCAGTCGTAGCAAAGAATAAGGAATGTCTCCCGTGCCATCCTGAAAACTGTCTACATATCTAGACACTTGGCTCTGTGCAGAACTCCTCGGTACTTTTTGCCTCTTGGTCTGTTTCAGGTTGGCCACCCTTGACCTATACTATCAATGTGTAATGCGCTGTTGAGTTTATGGTGATTATTGTTTAACTTACTTTAGGCACTTGTTCCAGATCACTTTGCTGTTTGCCTGTTGAAGATACAATAAGAAAGGCTTAATGATTCACTTGGGATTGTATGAAAAATTTCAACAACACTCGTTTCTATAAACTGTCAAGTTTACGTATGTAATTTTTAAAACCAATACAGCCACAACCAAAGAAAATCTTCTGAAAAATCTTGTTTCAGTTTCAGCAATAAAGTGGGGGGTTCAAAACTTGAGTAAATTATCAACTCAAGACAATACAATACAAACTAGATACGAGGGCTATTCTCCAACACAGGGTTGCACTGCACTGCTCGAAAACTCGAATGGAAGGACATTCAACCGAAAGCACAAAAGAAGTGTAAATGGCCTTCATGTGCCCACTCACCGTGCGTGCAACTGACAGCATCAAGGACCCGATCCACTTCGTCCTTCTGCGGACATGTAGCCTGGCACTTCTGGTGGAGTGCGTAACACTACGAGTGAACACACACACACGGTTAACCGTGCTGGCCCGTGACATTCAGGGCACAAGAAGCCACTCGTTAAATACAACTTCATTTAATCCGTTGTCATGCACAAGGCTGCGAATAGAAATAATACTTTTTGGAGACAAAATGCCAGCAAAATAAAGGTTACATCCTGAATGCCTGCATATGTCAAACACTACCCAGGCTCCCTCCTGATTAAGATTCCGAGACATGATGAGATAGGGCGCATTTATGGTGGTTCGGTCATAGACAAGAATTCAGATTCTCGCTGTTGGGTCTTCCCTGTCAATGTTCACACTGTACAAGTTATCTCCTGCAAAACATCAGACAATGTTTCAAACCTTCCATCTCCATCACAATGTGCCATAAATTCAAGTCCCTTGTGGTTCTGTGCAGATGAACTAAAGAGGTTTGTTTGTTCGTATCCTTTATACAAGCGGGAGATTAAAAATAAACCCCCTGGAGACATGTGAGAAGGCAATGCCTCTTGATTATTAAAGACCTGGGTGACATCGAGAACAAAACAAGAACACAATATTTGTAAAAAAACATTTAAATATTCACAAAGGCAGGGTATATTTTCCAATTATATAATGCATAAGTGGTGACCCGTGGGCATCGCTTTGCCCACCTTGCTGGTGCTGCTCAGGTACTTCTCAAAGTCCTCGCGCGTCACCTCCGGCAGGTGGGGCGACGGCTGGACGGGCACCTCGGTGAACTCAGGGCCCCACGTCTTGGTGAAGAAGTCGGACTCGCGCTTGGCCCTCCGCGGGTCGTTGAGCGCCGCCGGTAGGTTCACCTTCGAGTGGTACACCGTCCACTTGTGCTGGTCCGTCACAACGCTCGGCCCGTCCCGGGCCTCCCGCAACCCATCTGGCGGCGTTGGCGGAACGAATTAAGCAATGAGCGGTGGAGGGGGGGAAGGAGGTGGTCGCCCCTGGTGGCTCAGAGGTCAGAGAGAGCAGAGTTGGCACCGCTGAGAATCTGCGTTCAAATCTAGGTTTCAGTCGCCATAAATTGAATGTAAAACAGCCGATTGTCTCGTCCTGATCACCGTCGATGACTGCACACAGAGAAGCATCGGGTTGAATTTGGTTCTCCACTACATTTGGCTCTGTGATAACTGCGTGTGGACAATTCACTAACAGGAAGGGTTGCAATGCTCACTCTACGTGACAGTCTCATGAGATGGTAATTATTGGATAAAATTATGGTGAACATAAATCATTGCTCAAACATATTCTTAACCGACTTCTTAATTTTCGCTATGAAATTTCACAATTTAGGTTCACGATTGAGTTTGCAAATAAATATTTTAGTTTTCCAATGTCGTACATGCAAAGTCCATAGTGACAGGTATAACATGAAGTGGCATGTACAGAAGGTCATAAGTTTTACAAGTTTATGACTCGAGCATAGCCCATTGATCTCTAAAACCTCTTTTTTAAGAGCAACTCAGCCAGCAGACAGCAGCATAGACATATCAGGAACAAGTAGTGGGCTCTGCCAGCCTTCCCATAACTACAGCATCCTCAATTGCTTCAGCATTCACACGTGCGCCTAATATCACAGAACCTAGCGACTCGTGTATTCACGCGATGGTGTTACTTGTGCAGCCTCTATTGCTGGCGTGGGGTTTACAAACGGATCGCTTCCGTGACGCGAGACACCGCCGTGAGCCACCTTGCACACGTGGCACCGAAGAGTCGTTGGGGCACACATCCGGAAGCGAGCGGCTCGGGTGGAGTGCCTTGGCGCGGGCCGCTGCTGCGGTGACGACGCCGCCCTTGCCGAGCTCCTCGGGGACCCTGCCGCGCGCCAACGCCGCCGACGCCGGTGTAGCTGTCGACGGGGGGCCTTGCCTGCCGCTGGCCATGACTCGATCTCGCCCCCCGCCCGCCACCGCCGCTGCTCGGCCTGCGCCTGCAGAGCAGTTTGGAAACAAGAAACGAAACGTTGGCCGACACGGAAGGGCCGCGCGTGGAGTCGAATAGAATTCTGCAAATAGATTATCGCGCGGTTGTGCTGTAGAGCTCTTCGACGCCGGTTTTCCTGAAGAAGCCTCCAGCCATGTGCAAAGAAACGTCAGACATCACACCAAACAACACGAGGTGCAAACCCGAAAACATTGCAGAGCATGCCAGTCACGTGTTGCAATATTAACCAGTAGCAGCTGCTGCTGTGCTTTATTATTTAAACATGTACTGTGTATTGATATTGTGGAGTAATGTTTCAAGCCATATACAAAAGCCAAATGTCAAAGTGCTGTACCCGTTCAATGCGAGGGTGAAGCAGTATTAATTTCCTATTTACAACCCTCAGCCAGTGGTGGACACTCTACATACAGTGGGCAGGTTTGATAAGCTACGTCATGTATACATCAAAAGTATAATTTTTTCTGTTTCATAAATATACTGAATACCCATGTCCATTGTATTGTAATAAATGTAAAAAGTATATTCTGTAATGTATACATTGCAATAACGTACATTCATAGTGTTTATTAAATAATGATATAATATTAATGCACTCAGCATTTTTTTTTTTCCAAACATGGATACTAATTGATTTGACATGCACCGGTATAATACGTTTTAATTATGCATGTCGGCATGCATAGAACACTCAGTTAACTTAACGACATTTAATCCCCCCCAATTTACCGCTAAAAGACAGCCACCCCGCAACGTGTGGGCAATAGAGTTAATTTGACCATACTTCACCACACTGCGAGTTTGTGAAGGCGGGGAGCACGGACGTTGGAGCATAGTACCATACAATCAAAGTTTTTACCATTCTATCCTCTGCTGACATCGTAGTCCCGCAGCTGGAGACAACATGTGTTTTTATTTGCGGTGGTCGCCAACGGAATGTGGTCAAGAGGCGTTAAAAGAGTGCAACCATTTAAATTTGTTGTGAAACAGAGGCCAAAATATCGTGGCAAGTACTCGTTCTTAACAAGTAGCATGGTATAAACTGCGCATCACAATTGGACTCGGCTTCTAACACATCTGCAAGGGTTAAAAATCAAAGTGCTGTGCCAAAGTTCAGTGAGCAGCATTAGCAGTTATACAAACGTGCCATTTATAATGTAACACACACACAGTTTCACAAGCCCCAATGCTCATGGGCCATGAAAGAGCTGACTGCACCAGTGGTGTTGTGCTGGCAAACAGGTTTCATTGTGGGAGTGTTCGTGACAAATACTGAAGTGTGCCACACTGCCATCAAATTTGCAGTGAATTTTGTCCAACAGATTTGCACTGCATCAGCACTCATTATCGAAACATAACCAATCAAGGCAGATAGCAAATCAACTAAGTTAAAACAAACTAATTTAAAGTAAAGCATTTTTTTCCAATTAATTTCTACTGCACCAAAATATCTACCATGAGTGATGCGATCCAGTCTAACACATGAACATTAATTTTTTAAATGTATAGCCCTCCAATCAACTGTTGGACTATGGCCTGTCCATGCCTTTCAGTCACACGTATATGGTGAAGTTCCTTTGCACCATACGTAGCCAACCACGCTAAACGGAGGACAACAAACTAAACACAAAAAGCAGTTATAAAGAAATTCGTTTTCAAACTAGCTTGAAAAGTGCATAGCTCCAGTGGCTTCTTAATAGCGCGAGGAAGAGTGTTCCAGACAGCCGCAGAAGCGGCTCCAAAACCGTGAGACGCAGTGGCCGTCTTTGTTCAATGACTAGCCGGTGACAATACTGGTCTGTGCGTGTTGGTGAAGGAGGCAGCAGGCCCAGGACCGGTTCATATAAAACCTACTAATGACATTAGCCGCGGGTGGCAACGAAACTCAGGTTGCCAAGTTCAAAGTGCAGTGTGCTATCCACCGCTCCACCACTCTACCCCGCATCAAAATGAGGGCATCTAATTACGAAACGCATTCGTGCATGCAATTTACACATCATATCAATGTGAATTACGCGTGCCATTTAAGTTTAATGTGTAATAATACTCATTTAAATGTTTGCGTGGCTTACGTCTGCATGAAAGAAAATTGATGCAAGCGAGATGAAAGCGTAGTCATCAATGTGGTCTGTGGGTCCTACGATGGAGAGTTTTGTCATTTGTACCGAAAAACTACCAAAAATGTTGGTTTATTTTGAAGTAGAACACAATTTTGAAGGAATAAAAGGTATTTGAAAGATTGTCATTGACGGATTATAAGATGCCCAACATTTGCTTTGACATACAGAAGTCTCAATGTGGAGAATATCTCTGTATGGGAATGAAGCAGAAGTTGCGATACTTATAAAAAAACACATTGAACTGGTGACCAATAGCGACGTTATGGAAAGGCCACGTGAAATCTGATTTGATGCAATGCCAGGCCACATCCCCTAAACTTGTACAGTGCCTTGAGATGATCAGATGACATTTAGACTCGATATGAATCCAAATGCCATTATTATATTGATGAATCCAGGCACTTATAAACAAGCCAGGCCATATAGTAATAAAATGGACACTATAAAACACAAATGTCATTTAATAAGCACTATGAAATAGTTATGTAATACCATTGCTAGGCCAAGTCTTTATCTAATCGTAAAACTGAAAATTATTGCCCAATCAAAATCAACGAATTTTGCCTCAACTGTTATGGTCAGCAGGGATCTCCGGGGGAACTTTAGGGGGGCTCATGCAGTTAGAAGTAGTCAATTCAAGCAAGGGATGTTGCCACACTGCCATCAGCCACCCACCACGTAGCCCTGGTGTGGAGAGGCCCTCATCCAGCAGTGGATTTACAAAGGGCTATGCGTGTACACGTACGAAAAGAGGGTGTTCATATGGGTGGCCTCCTCTCCATACAAGGCAGATGCCCCGAGATGCCCCACGTTTATTTTATCCTCGCATCGCCACTTGTCGTGCAGGTTTCCTTGTACTGGCGAGTGACCACAACCGCACCGATTTGTTTTACAACACACGTTGCCACTCACAGTGTACCGCGGCAAATAATCCGCACAAAAAGATTGAATTACTGAGATGCGCGTGCGATATAAACACACACACAAGGACGTGGCCCCTTGGATATCCAGCCAAAAACAAACTTTAAAAGCGCTCAGGTTTTGTAAGCACGAATGCAGGCAACACTTCCTAGACTGGACTAACACACTCCACCCCCATCAGTGGCCCGGTTGAAGCCGTGTACAGTGCCAGTACTCGAGAGACACGGTGACTTACCCCGATTATTAGTTTCACATGAGGAATTCGCCTGCAACTAGATTGTTTCCCTGCATTCAATCCGGCCTCATTAGGCAGTATAGCCCTTCAATTGTGAATAAACCAAGCGTAGTGTCTGAAAACGTCCCAATTGTTTTCTGCTCCTTGTGCTCATTAAGGCGATGTTCACATCCCCTTGTTTAAAGTCCCTGAGCCAGCGGTGAGAATTCCACCATCCTCTGCTGGGGAGAATCTATTCACAGGACAGCCACTGATGACTACCCCCACCCCCACACACACAAAGTGGGGCATAAACAATCCCCCAGCATGTAATTTAAATGGGAACGGTCCGATTGCGAGCCGTTCGTTCCACCAATGAGCCATCTAATAAGAATAGAATCCGGATCTAGGCATGCACAGCCCTCTGTCAATTCACTGCTATGTATACATTGTTATTTATTTTGTATCACGGTTGAGAAGCACAGGCTCAAAATGCCAAGCGGTCACCAACAGAGCAAAGCAATGAATACGTGTGTGTGTACGTACGTAGATATGGAAAGGTGTGTATAAATACATGAGCATATGCGTGTATACAGTATAAGTGTGTGCTCGAGAGCATTGTATATAGGAAAGGTTAATAGACTGACTGTACATATCGCACGCGTATGTGAGAGTATCTTATAGTCATATCGACACTTCACGTGGTCTCCAAGTGCATCTAGCCTGGCACAGGTGCCGTGGGGACGTCACCGCCACTTTGTGGCGAACAAAAGTTGTTTTTGTTGAGCATCTGTTGAGCATTTCCCATTTTTGGTCAAAAGCGAATCGCTATGGATTGGTCCACTGAAGCTCCTCACACAACTGAACTCAACAGGCTCCATAAAAAAGCGGAATTCAAGTAACGCATGCCGAAGTGGCGATAACAGCTAAAAAGCGAACTGTAATTTTAAAGAGAACTTGGATTTAAACATTAAAATCGTATCACACCCAACTTGATTCACTTCTTCATTGAATTCAATGAGATGATCCAACGTGGGCTCTTAATCAAACGAGCGGAGAGCAGCACTCGTTCTCCTGTTTCGTGGTGGCAATTCCATATCACGATGGCGGGGGACAGTACATCCAAACGAAACCGACAATATACAGGGCAAAGCTACAAACAGGCCCAATAATCTTTAAAAAGAGGGTCCTGCTACACTGAAACTTTGGCCAATTCCGTGAATGAGTTTGGCTTAGTGTGGGAGGAAAATATGAAAACACAAAAGCTTGGGGGGAGGGGGAGGCGATAACGCTAAAAACTCCGCACAGATGGATTCAAACCATGGAACTCAATCCAAGAGGACCGTATGAACGCGCACTTATGCTGCCACCTGTTCCACAGCGACACAAAGCGAGCACCACACGAAACCCAATCAAAAACAGCAAAACAATTAGCAGTAATTAGCAATTAAAACAACTGGGCTCAATTAACACGGGCGGCCTGGGCCGGTCCCGCAGACACAACACACTCCGCGGACCTTCAGATGCGTCCACCGCCTTCGCGACGACACCGGTGCGCTGCGTTTAGTCTCCGCCGTCACCGCCGTATTTTGATTAAGCGGAACGCTTTTAATGAGCAGCTTAATTGGCTGCGTATTTGTCGCTCTTTACCTGGTTTCGCCGCTTCGCTCACAGCCGCAAGTCGGCGGCGGCCATGTTGGTGTTGACGGTTTTCTTCCCGGCGTCCCTAGCGCGAGCGCATGACGTCTCTGCCCCCTCCTCTCTCGCCTTCCACCTACCCCCTCTATCCCCCCCCCTCTCTACCCCCCCCCTCTCTCTATCCCCCCCC
>CM025629.2:4194511-4209755 GCA_014621495.2 Entosphenus tridentatus
GAGTCTACGGGGCGGTGCCGAGTCTACGGGGCGGTGCCGAGTCTACGGGGCGGTGCCGAGTCTACGGGGCGGTGCCGAGTCTACGGGGCGGTGCCGAGTCTACGGGGCGGTGCCGAGGTGGAGCTTCAAGAGGAGAACGATAGGTTCAGGAGGTTCTCGAATGCTCAAGCGTGGATGCAAAACTCCACTCTTGTTTTTTTGTGATAAACGTTGCCAATATTTCCCTTGGTCTAAACGGTTGAAGCAAAGCGGGGGAAAGGATGCGATGGCAGGGACGAGAGGAACAACACCGGGGACGCGACGGAGCACTCTCGGGCAGACGAAGCACCGGAGAGAGACTTGAAACTAAATCTCGCACGTCACAATGACCACACCGCACATTTGGAGCAGTTTGCGAATTTATTTCCCTTGCCAAGCAACGGCAAAAAAATGCATTCACTCGTCAGCGACAAAAATATCGAGCCGTTCAACCTTCCGTCCGCAATTATCAATGTGTCGGTACTGCAGTGTCACTAGCGGGGCGGAACGTTCATCCACTCACGTTAAGCCAGAAGGGCATTGCGAACAACCCCACGTGCTCACGCCTCTTGCGAGGATGGCATTGCCAGCGGTGATCAAAGGCAGGTGAAGCAAGCAGAGAGATTACATCGGCAAAATTTGCTTTGTTTCAGCTCAACGAAGTTACCCGATACCAGCAGAAAACAAAACAATCGGGTGCCGCTTCATATTGCACTGGAAAATAATCCTGCAAAAATTTTTGGTGGAGATCACCAAAACAGGTTTTACAAAAAAAGCCCCCCCCCCAACTCAACCGCATTTCTACAAACCCACTAAGATCGGGCCCAAAAGTAGCAGAAAAATGACAGCGACGAGACCACCGCACCGCACGGACGCAGAGCGTCAAGCGAGCGCTGCCGTCTCCCCACTGGGGGGCCCTAGGAAGTCTCGACGGCGGAGAGGGAGACGTCGCCGGAGATGTGGATGCCGGTGATGCTGGAGGCCTCGGCGCGGTGGCGGAAGTCGCACAGCGGGATCACGTCGTTCACCTCCACGCGCCACACGTCCTCGCAGCACCGCAGCCTCATCTACGAAGACAGCGTTGCGGGCGAGTGTGCTGCCGTTAGCGAGTAGTGGGCACCTACAAAAGTTGACATGGCACACGAGGGAATGGGTGGCCAGTAACCACACCCAGCCCCCTTCGTCTCCCCGAGTGCTGATATTTACACATTGCACCAGGTACTCATTTGAGGCCGAGTCGACCTAGGGGAGGTCCAGGACCGGTTCAGATAGTCACTTATGTTGGCCGTGAGTGGGAATCAAACTCGAGTCGCGCGGCGCACTCACCGCTACACCACCGCTCCCCCGTGGTTGATGAAGACATGCATGCCAACGTGCGCGCGCACACACACACCTTAACCAACTTGTGAAAGCGTTACCCTTGAGCTCACCTCGAACGGCTCACCCGGAGCGAACGGGAACTCTCCGGGCCGCTCCTCGGAGCCCCAGCTGTCGCCGAGCTGCGAGTTGAGGACGACGACGCGGCCAGAGTCATCGTCCTGGAAGCGCGGGTTCAAGTGCAGCGCGATATTCCCGTCGGCGGTGCGCAGGTTCAGCGTGAATCTGACGACGTTGACAGACGGTCGTTGTCAATAAAAAAATATTTTTTTTTTTAAATACATTAAAGCATTGTTTAAACAATTAGCCTGGGTCGTTTCAGCTGGATCCGTGACCTGGAAAATATGTTCGCATCCGGCACCACGCATCCTGCATACACAAAGTAGATGTTTGGGCCTACGCTGGGATGTGGTTGGAAACCCTTAGCCCAACGTTCCACCTTTACTGGGCCTTTTGCTAATCACCTGCCAACTACTCGCTCCACTATCGGCGTTCCGGAATAGATCTGGTGAGAAATGAAGGCCCGTATTAGGCAATCAAAACAGATTCCTTACTCCTGATTAAAATCCTGTTAAAATTGGTCGAATCGTGTGCATGAGAATTGGTTATTTTCAATGCACGCGGATTTTTTTTATTATTCCTTCGGATGACATTGGGGAGATTCTTTTCAAACACCATATATGTTTCCAATGGATATGTATCGAAATTTAAGGAGACCAAATCCCAACCGACTCCAAATCTTGTAGAATGCTCCGTGCCACCTTACGCTTGCAATAGCGCCACAGTGCGCCACTGGAGCTATGCACTTTTCAATCCAAATTGTAAACTAATTTCTGTATAACTACTTTGGGTTTAGCTCGTGGCCATTACCCCGCACCTCCGATCGGCATGGTTGACTATGTACAGTGCAAAAAAAGTTCATCTATACCAGGCATACGATGTGCGTTAAGTTGATCAGATGCGTAGTGTAATGCCTCGGCTTTCGCGACCAATATTATTCACAACGAAGTTTTTTGAGTTAGATCGCTGTTGTGCAAAGACGTTTGGAGAGTCTCTAATTTCTCGTGCGCCGATGCTCAATTAAAAAAAGCGGCGGTTCTCAATTCCGTCGGCGTTTCGGGACTCGGCTCCTTACACACGGCACAGTACACCTGCGTTACGGCAAACAACAAACGCTTGACGAGCATAACGCCAGTTGCAGAATTGGTATCCATTACTCGAGCATCATGATGTCAGGCGTGGATCCAAAGGAGGGGATGGGTGGGTGGGTGGTAGTGCCCCCCCCCCCCCCCCCCCCCCCCCAAAAACCTCGGGACGTTGCTATTATGTCTGCATCTGCGTTACGCCCCTCGCAATAGGACATTGTGTACGGTAAATACAGTGTGTGTGTGCATGCGTGTAGCGTAATATAGGGCGTGTGGAGAGCGGTAGTGCAGCGGTTGGCACGCCGCGCTTTGAACCCGATGAACCAGAGTTCGATTCCCGCTCGCGGCCAACACCAGTGACGATTATCAGAACCGGTCCTGGGCCACCCCTAGGTCGACTCAGCCTCAAATGAGCACCGGGTGAGGTGTGAACAAACACCAGCAATGGAGAGACAAAGGCGGCCGGGTGTGGTGCTGGCCAACCAACCCTTCCGTGCACAGTGTCGGCTTTCGTCAGGTGCTCGCCAACAGCACTTGCCCCAGCATTTACGTTGAGGCTACACGGGGGCACCTTTGTCTTTGTAGCGCAATACGATCTGTAACACAAACTGTGCGATTGTGTTACGCAAGCTTGGGGGAAGGTGGGTGGGGGGGCAGGTCGTGGTACCCGGTTGGGTTGTCCAGGATGGCTCCGCGCACCGTCAGGCACCACCCGAAGTTCACGCCATCAGCCACCGGCAGCTCATAGGGCACCTCCTGCGAGAGAGGAGGGGGGGTGGACAAAGCAGCCACGGGGTGGGATTTCAGGAATCTCTGCCGTCACCCATCGGCCAGACTGATCAGAAGCGTTTAGGAATTATGTCGACCAGCTGGGAATGGAATGGCGTTTCCAACATTCTAGTGGCGAGGGAACAAAAAAAAGGACAATTAAAGTAGCAACTTTTTAAAAATATATATGCGTTTGGCGATGATTCTGCGTAAATTGCGCACAAACTCACATTCGTCAATAATAACCGTGTGTGGCCTTAATAGGTCATTTATAAAACAGGCGACGTTTCGGGGAATGGCCTATCTTCATTGCACACGAAGGATTGTAAGGGGTCAGACTTGCTCAAACCGACTTTTTCCTCCCTGCTGGCATGGCGATAATCTCCTTGGTGGCCGTGTCGAGCCATTGACGTATTACATACAGCCATCGTGGTGGGGTTTGTGTTACTATAGAGATAAAGCAACTTGAAAATTACACCCGTATTTGAATTTCACGTTTTTCTGCCGAACTCCACATTTGTAAGTTTGGCCAGTGACCAACTTAAAAAAGGGCGTTTTAATTCCTGTCCCCTTCAGCTTTGTTCAGCATGAACAGGTAGCCTGTACAACACAGCACTGTACGTGCAAGCCCCATGATCACGATAACGCGTTAAGATATTCTCCAGTTTCACGGCTCCGACCGCTCTTGGCCGGTAAAAGGTAAAAGTGGAGCCTCAGCATCTTTCGCTCACGCTGCTGGCGGAAGGTTCTCCTAAGGAGGGAATTTGGCCTACTCGTCCACACTAGCCAGGCGTCTTGGAAGGAGGTGGGGGAGCGCCCACACTTTACCCCACCACTCGCCATGGGTGATTATTGCCTGTGGTGTACCCATTTATTATACTGCTGGGTCGACAAAGGAGGTGGGGGAGGGAAGAAATTCATGATTTTGCCCATTTTTTTTCTATTATATTTCGGATACAGCGTCCTTTCCAGGGCGCTTTTAAATGCAAGCCGAACAGCGGTCAGCGAGGGAGATGACCGAATGGAGTGAGGGACGGGGCTGGGAATGGAGCCGATGTTGCTGGGGTAGGAAAGGTGGAATAAAGGTGGAATGTGATGGCGAGTGAGGGTTGTCCGATGGGTGCAACGTGGATGAGAGGCAGCGGGGTATGGGGCGCACATGCGTGAAGTGGCAAACTGGGCACGGATGAGGGTGGGTGAAGGGTAGTTAGGAGGCAGAGGTTTCAACGGTCGTAACCGTGAGATCGAACCGGCTACATCTGGATTTAAAGTCGACTGTGCGAATCGTTACCGTGTAAGTATCCCGCGGGCTGGGTCCTGCGACCCGATTAGAATGATCGAACAGAGGTCGCACGACAGACAGCATGTCCGTCCGGCAGGAACTGTATCGCGTTCCGCGGAACCATCACGACAAATTTCTCATCGGTTGGCTGCACGTTTTGTGCCATTAATCCGCGGTGTTTCGATGACGAATTACGCGACAAAAGTTAGGGCGCGTAGGGGATTTGCTGTTAACTTTTCATGCAAATGCGTTGCAGGCGATGGGCCGCGGTGTTGTGCAGCGGTGAGCGCGCTGTACTGTTAACTCTGTGACCCGAGTTCGATTCCCGGCCACGGATAATTGAGCCAAGGACCAAACGTCAATCTTACAATAATTTACAAGTCTAGGCAACAAAATGCGTATTGATGGAAGGAGCGGTAGCGCAGTGGTTAACAACACTGCATAATGAACCCGTGATAACTCAGACAGATTCCTAGCTCCGGCTAATATCAGTGGTGAATGCACAACTGAACCGGTCCTGAAACCCACCCTTTACAAACCCGCACGGACTAGTATGGTGAAATATGACAAAAAAATAACAGCCAAAAGGCTTTCAGAGGCCTTCGTCCAGCAGGGGATCGATAAATGACGTACATTCATTGTTTTACTATTTGTTGTTTTAATTATTAATCCATAGTATTGTCTCAATTTCAATCAACATTTCAAGTTTCTACCACATTGCGATGTTGGGCCATTATCATTCCTGGGCGTTTGGATTCGCGTGAGAATTGCAGTACCCGGAGAAAACCCATCACGAGAGTGAGTGGAGAGTGGCTTAGCCCAGGAGCTCCTCTACACACCGAATGATCATCTGTGGACGCATTGCTGGAATGGCCACCCCACAGCCCGAAGCTAACCACACCCTGCAATTCACATTTCAGCAAAGCGTTAACCAGGCTCGGCCTTTGCTTAGCTTTCGAGAATTGCACCCAAATGTTATTTTGAAACAACAGAAAGTCAACAACGCACACTACACTTATGACCCAGTAATGGCCATTCAAACCCACAGCCCCCCAATGCTCACCCAACCACACATTGCTACTCCCAAGCAGCTTAACCATTCAAGAAAATACATTGTACCCACCAGGATCAATCGCCGCTTAGCTTACGAGATCTGCACTCAATTTTAGAACCGTTCACAAGAGACGCTGAAACTTACCAATGATCCCATGATAATGGTGGTGGTGGTAGTAGTAGTAGTTGATATTGATGATTCGGCGCTCGCTGCTGACGAATATAAGAAAGGTGGTGGTGGTGGTGGTGGACCTGGCGGTCGCTCTGCTTTTATACCGGTCCACCCAAGTGGGCGTGTTAGGCCGGCGCACAGTGGGATTTTAAATGGGTGGCCGTGGGCGTGATGAGCGATAGGTAGATGCAGGGGCCGTACTTCGAGAACGCACCGTTCCCATGTGGCTGGAGGCTTGAAATACTGGTCGGGGCAGCATTTCTTCTGTTGCTGTTCAAAATTCCAGGCATCTTTGACCCACCACACGTGATGGGCATCGGCTTCAATGGTGCCCAACCTCCCCCGTTCACAAGCACACAAGTTAGGTCGTTTACACGCTGCACGCGCCTGATAGTTGGTAAATACGCTGCACGCGGTGGCGCGTAGAAGAGGAATGGTTAAAATTAAGTCACGAATTAAGTTATTAATACATGAATACGTATTTTTCGGTATATACTCATATTTTTTTAGCAACGACGCTAGTGATTTATACTAGTTTATAATGTTAAGATACCGTATAAATGCAAGGTGCTTCAAAATATGTTTTACACTCATATGGGATTATCGTTTTTAATGGAAAATTACGGATAATACTCTGTAACATGATAACAAATGTAATGTTAATAGCTTCAAAAAATCATAGAGTCTTCACCTGCTCGCCATCGTTGTCAACACGTGCCTGGAATCTTCTTCAGGTGGTCTCCAGAGCCCGGAGGCACATTTCTCGTGGTGTTGTTGCAAATTATCAGAAGTGTTAAAACATTTTTGCATCACGCTGAATTGTGTGCGTAGTGGGGCGTGGTGCAGTGGTTAGCACACCGTGCTATTGAACCTGGCGACTCGAGTTCGATTCCCGCTCACGGCCAATAACAATGGAGAATATTTGAACCGGTCCTGGACCTCCCCATCGGTCCACTCAGCCTGAAATTAGTAGCTGTGAAATGTGTGTAAACGTCAGCGCTGGGGAGACAAAGGCGGCCGTGTGTGGTTGCTGGTCACCAACTCCCCTCGTATGCCGTGCTGACAGCACTTGCCCCGAGTCAGTTAAAGTGTATATCGAAGTTCCATACTCTTAGGTTTTTTCGGTAAAGTCACGTAGTTAAAAATAAAATAATAATAAATGAAAATAACTAAATTAAATCACGACGTTTCGGAAGCAACACAAGCCTCCGTCATCAGGTGTAACTGCTCCAGTAAATTTTACTGTAGCGTGTGAAGCAATAATTTTAGTAGTATTTTTTTTTGTAGTAATTTTAGCAGTAATTTTACTGGAGCAGTTACACCTGATGACGGAGGCTTGTGTTGCTTTCGAAACGTCGTGATTTAATTGAGTTATTTTAATTTATTATTATTTTATTATTATTATTTTTCCTACGTGACTTTACCGAAAAAAACCTAAGAGTATGAATCTTTGCAGTCACGAAAGCTTCAAATCTAGAATGTATACCGCAGGATATTTCTCGTTTTGCCATACGTGATGTGAGAAACGTTGATTCAACTAAGACCGATATTGTGTGTGTGTGTAAATACAATCTCTCGTAATGCAGATCATGTTTAGCGCTCCCTCCGTCGGGTTCTGATGAGTGTAGCAAACATCATGCGAGTACATCGTATGCCCGACGCACTTTGTACTAAGACTTAGGCGACTGGTGAATATGAATGAGAGGCGATGCCGTGGGTTGTGAGTACAGTGGTAGAGTTTGGGAACCCGTGGTTATGGGCAAGACGTAAATTAATTTCACAAGTGTCGTAATGCCATTCATGGTGATGCTGCTGTTGCGTTGGCAGTAATGCACAATGGCAATGAACGATAACAACGACACTCAACGCACTCGTCAATAACACTGTGGCCTTAAAATGAAGACAAAACACATACAAGGCTAAGTTTTCGGCCGGTGGTAATCACGTGGTGCTTATGCGCTATCAAAATGGGCTGTTGTCCGAAACGTCACCTCGATATATCTATTGCCATTTTTTTTAAAGCGACGCTGCTGTTTGACGAACGCCTTGAAAATCCACTCTTTCTTCACACCTTCAGTGAAATAAACCCCATGTGGTCTTGTCTTGGGACATCCTCGCTCCGAGGGTCGGCCGGACCACGGGAAATCCTTCCCCACTGACTCCTGTCTTCTGCTATCCTCATTTGTCTGTTCCAGCGTGAGCCTCCTCTATGCTTTTGACGTCACCCTTGGGTCTTCCTCGCGCACGCGAACAGCGCAATTGTGCCTTGCATAAACTGCTTTTCCCAAAAAGTAGACTAAGCGTTCTTCATTGCATCACCTCTTAACCTTTTTCATTCAACACCAGCTTTCTCCAGAACCAATCCACGTGTTTTCTTTTCGGTCCACGCTACGTACGCAGTCATATCCATCCGCCCGAGTCTTTTCGTTAAAATCCCCAAAACTTTCTACGCGGAACGCAACTTTCGGTTCCAAGGCGTGCACACGTGTTGCTGGAAAACGCCACGTGTGCGGTCTGCGTACCGTTCCAGGACGCGTTGTGTATTTTAACCTAAACGCAGGCCATCTATGGTCAGGAATATTTGTCATCTGTTTTCATATATCAGATGAAAGGTAGATGCTAACGGGCAACGCAATTGACACATTGACGTCGAGGTTAAAGCACGCTTTGATTTGATATACAGGCAGACCTCGCTTAGCGGTCAAGATGCGTTCCTGGAGATGCGAGTGCCCATCGAATGGGCGCTCAAGGAGATCATCACCCTCGTGGCGATGCTGACTTACACATCGCAACACGTCACACGACTCATTTCGAGGCCGACTCGACGGAGGGAGAGGCGCAGGACGATGTTCAGATCATCGTCACTTGATGTTGGCCGCGAACGGGAGGAATCCAACTCGGGTCGCCAGATTTTAGCGGTACTCAACGCCGCACACGCCGGGCACCGCAGCCTCTGTTGACTCCTGGCCAGTTCCAAACTTGCTTAGCTTCCGAGATCCGGCGAGTTCGGCGGGCGACGTTGCAGATGATTTTGGTGATCGACGCAACCTCGGAAAGGAGATGGTCACAGGTTTTGCTTGGAGCGGAACGTTAACAGATGGCACGGCTGTGTTGATTTTAGATTTGAGGTTTTCGTGACTGCAAGGGTCCATTGATACAGCAATTTTGCTGTGACGGTGCCACCTGAAGACGGAAGCTTGTGTTGCCTCCGAAACGTCGTGATTTAATTTATTTATATTTTTAAAAATACCTACGTGACTTTACCGAAAAAAACCCAAAGACTATGGTGTTTATTTTCTTGATGAAATTACAATTTAACGTTTCAGCATTGGGCGGAGTTTGGCTTCTATGTTGGGGGTTGGGCATGGGGGTTCACTTTGTCGCTCACGTAAATGATGACGGGTGCATATAATTAACGTGCTTTTTAAAATCTGAATTGCAAACTACTGAAAATAAATTAATACAGATGTCCTGTTGAATTTTGTCGCAAGGCAACAACGATATGGGGAAGGGCACTCAGGGGGTGTCAATTCATTGACAAATTCTATCCCTGTCCATCAGAGGGCAACCTCCCCTCGTGGTTTATTGTCTCGGATCAAGACGACCGCACTGTATGCCGCCCGCCCGAATAGTTTCAGAATCAGAACCTTGATTGGGACCGCAGGAGAAATCCGATGAGCTATGAAGCTCTTTGTCTTTTACAGATGTCCGGTTCGGGAGGGGGGGGGGGTGCTGGGGGGCGAGTCAGAAAGTTGCAACCGCATGCGGTGCTACTGCATCGACAGCAGTGCAACATTGGGAAGAAGGGTTGTAAGCAAGTCACGAAATATAAAGAAATAAACACGACAGTATGCAAGTCCGGTTTCTCAACACTAATTGCAAGCTTTGTGACAATAAAATAAAAAAACAGTCCCAGACCACACCAAGACCAGCACAGCAGAAGTCCCTCGATAAAGTGGCACTCTGAAGTTGGATTCTCGCTAACACGGCTAACGATCAAAGTTGCAAATCGCGTGTGCACGTGTGGATGTATCCAGCAATAAGCTCTCCTCCTACAAACAACCAGACTGATGGTGATGCTGCTGCTGCAGCGTTGGCAGCAGTTTACAACGACAACAACAAAAATCAATATTCGTAGTATAATTTTTCGATTTAAAGCTTTCGTGACTGCAGGGATTCATCTTCTTGGTTCTTTCGGTAATTCATTCAGACGCTGTCTCCCCGACAGACCTGGTCTTCACCTGAGGACTGCTGCTTGCGTTGTGGCCGAAACGTCGTGAGAATTATTTTATTATGTTTTATTTTTATTATTTTATTACTTCCCTTCTACGTGACTTTACCGAAAGAACCAAGAAGATTCGTAGTATACGTGCAGGATATGCAAAATATATTTTAAACGAACATAAAACGTAATAAGAGACGTTTCGGGAAGGGGCCCTTATTCATATTATGGCACGTAAACATAAATTTTGTATCTGCTACGAGGAAGGATCATTTCCCAAAACGACGCCGATTATAAGAAAGAGGCGGGGCCTAAAGAGGAAAGGGGCGGATCCTAAAAAGGAAAGGCGCAGACACGAAAGGGGGAGGGGCGAGGAATAAGTAAATGTAAAGAGGCAGGGTAATGAGAGGAGGGGTTGAACTTCCCTCGATCTGAGGTCACAGAAGCGTGGAATCAAACACGTGCAGCGGGCAGCATAGCTTATTTAGTACCGCAGATGCGGCCACAGGCCAACTGTTGTTTATTGTGCAGGGTTGTGCGTTGTGTGGTGGGAAACCGGAGAATCCGGAGAAGGGCCATCGCCTGGACGAGGGGCTGTCGGAGTAACACTCACAGCAGATAACGTGGACTTAAGGTTCGTTTACGGTAAGCGTTGAGTTTTGTGTTCGTTTGTAATGTGTGCTTGTGCTCCGCTGCCAACGCAGTGTCACCGGTTTTTGTTGTTTTAGTGAATTTAAGCTTTGGCGTTCGCACAAAGATAAAATAAACAAGTACGGAACCCATCCAGGAGTTGCGCAGCCCCGATACTGTCAGATTCGTAAAGTTGACTTGCTTAAATGGATTTATTTTACCATTGTAATTCTTTAAAGAATGGTTTAAAAATACAGACCGATCCGCTGGTACATTGGAGTATTAAAAAAATATTACATTTGAGATTTAATATTTTTTGTTCCACAGATAATAATCAAATAAATCTTGATTTAAAGCTTTTTTTTCAAATTTTCTTTCTGTGGATTTCACACCTGATGACGATTGCTTGTGTTGCAGTCGAAACGTCGTGAGAATATTTTTTATTGTTTTATATTAATATTATTTTATTATTTCCCTTCTACGTCACTTTACCGAAAGAACCAAGAATATAATAATCAAATAGGCAGAGAGTTGGTTCCCACCGACAAATTCACCGAGGTTCCATGCCACAGGGCTGCAAAACCGCCACACGAGTCGTTGCACGCACCTTCGATTAGCACGGTTGGTTGGCGACGTACGGTGGGAAAAGAAGTTCAACATACAGGTAAATACTTCACGTGATGGGACCGTCTTGCTAGTATTAGAGTATGAAAAAATACAAGAATAAGTTTTACCCTTTCTGGCGATAAAGCAGGTTAACGTTAAGATCTTCAAACACCAAATTGAAACCTTTTTTTTTGCAAGGAATCAAGTTCGCATTAACCGCACGTACTTGTGGTAAACATGCAAACACACACGCTCTGGCAAAAAGGTCCCATTTTGTAGCTGCTCACCCCGAGCTGTAAATGCGCTGATCGTGGCCTTGTCCTTGTGCTGTTCGCCTTTTGGCGTCCTCTGGTCTGACACTAGTGAGACTCGGCCCTAGAGAAGACTGCCTCTGGTGTAGCCCAAGGCCGTAGCCATGGAGTCAACATTGGGGGGGACCAAATCTTCCAGGGTGTCTGGGGGTCCCAACCCAGATAACATCTAAATTTGAAAACTCATTTCCTGCCTAAAATATTTCAAAATTCACTAACACATGGGATGGACTTTTTATTTATTTTTTACAATAATGTCGAATAGTGTTATTGTATTACATTGCTCTGTTTTCACTTTTTTACCATTTCTTGTTTCATTGTATGCAATGGCAGAGATTCGGGATTAATAAAGTACAACCATAACCACAATCATATAAACAGAAATCTATGCGTTGATTTATATGAAGACAAGTCCAGATATTGTGGCCAATGTTTAGCAAATTGTTGTTTTTATTTACATAGCATAACAATTTTTTATACCAATATATTGGGGGGGACATTTTGAGCATATTTGAATATTTGGGGCGATGTGTGTCCCCCAATATATATTATAATTGCGGCCTTGGTGTAGCCCAATCAGTTGCAAAGACAATGCACATATATTATCAGAACATGTCTTGTTTGCATGTTCACTACAAGTACCGATGGTTCATGCAGACTTGATGTCTTGTAAAAGATTTCTATTTCGTGTTTGAATATCTAAACTCCTCCTGTTGTATTGCCAGACAGGGTAAAACATTCTTATATTTCGTACTTTTATACTGCCAAAACAAAGTTCCCATGATACACAGATTTTACGTAGGCAAGGACCCATCAGAGTATGTTTGTATGCGTGTTCACTACAAATTACCCGTGCGTGGTTAACGCGAACTCGAGTCCTTACAAACAGCTCTCTATTTGGTGCTTGAACATCTTTACAGCTCCTGTTTTTATTGGCAGCAAGAGCCAAGCATATCCTCATATTTGTTTTCATAGGGGCCGCCCATAAATGACGTCACGCACCTAGGGGGGGAGGGGGTCAAGACATTTGTGACGATGTGTGACGAGGGGGGGGGGGGTGAGAAATGTGACGTCACATTAAAATGCGCAACTTTAAATGAATATAGAATTGTTATAACAACACTAATTGTTATAACACTACACATTAAATACGCACTACAATGACAATAGTTTAAAGCCATTTGAAGCATGTTTTATTTTCAAAATGGAAACATGGTTTTGGGGGGAGGGCAGAGCTTTGTGACATCATATTTGATGAGGGAGGGGGGGGTCTGACTTTGTGTGACGCCGTGTGACGAGGGGTGGGGGGGGGTCAAAAATCGTCCAAAATCGCGTGACGTCATTTATGGACGGCCCCAAACTTCACGTCATCGTCGTCTCCATACCCGTGACGTGAAGCCTCTCCACTGCGTCAGAGCCCCGCTCGTTCCACCTGTGTCCAATCAGCGCTGCCCTCCCCCCCACCACCCACCGTACCTGTGACGCCGCGTCGAAAGTAGGAGGAGGGATGTCGCCTATTTATTATTCATCCTACCGCCTACAGTAGGACGAAACGTACATATGCCAATGTTCATTTCCCTGTTTCTGTGCGTGCGCGTTCTTTCGCTTTGACTCACGCACAGCACGGACGTCAATTTACCCCGACGTTGGGCGCTGGATTGTAACTGTTAGTCACGGCTTTTAAACCGGCAGAGGAGGCACCCTGTCGATGTTGAGGTTTGACGAGAGAGCGTGCCCAAGTGCGTGTGACCACCGTCTCTCTGCGTGCGTGTGCGTGTGTGTGACAGGCGAGGCAGGGTCACCAAGCCATCATCGCCGATGGTGACAACGCTCCCACACGCGCGATGTGCAGGTGCGCTCGATCGTGCCCCTAGCACGCACAGCCACGCGGTGAGAGGGGACATCGTGGTGGGGGGGGGAGGCCGGTGAACGAGGACGCGCACGCGTGCCCGACTCGCCAAATGGAAAATCAACTCCACCGCAATAATCCCGCGCCGTCCGTGACCTCCGACGACGACGATGCTGCCCGTTGCTATGGACGTTAATCACGGTGGCCTCGGGAAGACACCGAGGAAGCAGGCGCAGAGGGAGAGTCCCACGTTGAGTCGAGAGATGGTGGCGCCTGCCTGCGTCTCTGATGACCTGGGCGGTGCAGGCGAGGAGACGAGAGGCTCGACTCGGCGGCAGGAGGAGGGACGCGTCAACGGAGGCGTTCATCCAGAGGCGCGTGGGGACGCGGATGACACGGATGAGATCGGTGGTGGTGGCGGTGGGCCAGGGCACGGCGCAGATTCTGCATCGGAGGAGGTGACGTCGGCGAGAGGAGAAGTCGAATCGTCAGGGGTGTCGACTGGACCGCGGTTATCGTCAGCGGCAGTGGCATCGCCAATACGTCTGCCACCAGTGCAATCGTCAGCAACGGCAGAATCAGCACCACGGCCGTCGTCAGATATCGCAGCGCTCTTATCGACACCAACACCAGTTTCAACATCATCAGCGTTGCCACCATCATCAACACCACCACGTCCATCATCCCCACCACCATCATCTTCCTTAACACTACCACCCTCGTCATCATCATCACCACCACAGCCATCAACTCCACCACCACCACGCTCATCAACACCCACAACCCCTTCATCATCACCTTCATCATCATCATCATCACCACCACCACAGCCATCAACGTCACCGCTATCATCACCACCACCACGTTCATCAACACCCACAACCCCTTCATCATCACCTTCACCATCACCATCATCACCATCGTCATCAGCAGCAGATACACGAGGCCCGTTTTCCACCGCCGCTGTCTCCGCGTTCAGCAACGACGACGACGATGACTTCGGCGAGTTCGAGGCAGCGCCGTCCCACACAGCAGCTCCGGGTTGGCCCGAGGCCCCGGGGCTCCTGCACGGCGAGCCCCGGGGGGGGTCCCCGCACTCCGGGACCGTTGGAGGCGCGGCGCGGGAGTTGGCCCCGAGCCGTGGAAGCGACGCCGCATCGCGCGGAGCTGTCAAGGCGCTCGTCGTAAGTGGGGGTTGGCAGTGGCCGCTCTTCATCGACAATCGGAAATTTCGATGGGCAATGAAAGCTCGTTTTTCGCAGATGTTCTGGTAGGGGCACGGGGTCAGAACGTTACAACAGCAACAAGCGCGATAGGAGTGCAAAGTATGGGAAAGGCAAGCAAGTCACTTTACAAATAAATACAAATTAAACGAAACTGTATATATTATTGGTCCTTTCGGTAAAGTCACGTAGAAGGGAAATAATAAAATAATAAAAATAAAATTCTCACGACGTTTCCATTGCAACATCCAAGAATATGAATCCCTGCAGTCACGAAAGAAACTGTCTATCTTTTGTTACGTTACCGCAGGTAAAGCTCACTGAGCTATTAACATAATATTCAGATTCGACCTGGCCACAAATGATAGCTCAAAGAAAGGGCGAACCGAGTTAGATTCTCGCTCACGGAACGCGCTCTCCGTTATAACGCAAAACGTGCTCCGTTATAACGCAGAACGCGCTCCGTTATAACGCAGAACGCGCTCCGTTATAACGCAGAACACGCTCCGTTATAACGCGGAACGCGCTCCGTTATAACGCGGAACGCGCTCCGTTATAACGCGGAACGCGCTCCGTTATAACGCAGAA
>CM025629.2:4275318-4314068 GCA_014621495.2 Entosphenus tridentatus
TGGGGTGGTGAGCGGAGGGGTGGTGAGTGATGGGGTGGTGAGTGGTGGGGTGGTGAGTGGAGGGGTGGTGAGTGATGGGGTGGTGAGTGGAGGGGTGGTGAGTGATGGGGTGGTGAGTGACGGGGTGGTGAGTGATGGGGTGGTGAGTGACGGGGTGGTGAGTGACGGGGTGGTGAGTGGAGGGGTGGTGAGTGGTGGGGTGGTGAGTGGAGGGGTGGTGAGTGGAGGGGTGGTGAGTGAAGGGGTGGTGAGTGGAGGGATGGTGAGCGGAGGGGTGGTGAGCAGAGGGGTGGTGAGCGGAGGGGTGGTGAGCGGAGGGGTGGTGAGTGATGGGGTGGTGAGTGGTGGGGTGGTGAGTGGAGGGGTGGTGAGTGATGGGGTGGTGAGTGATGGGGTGGTGAGTGGAGGGGTGGGGAGTGGAGGGGAGGGTGGTGAGTGGAGGGGTGGTGAGCGTAGCGTTGTCTCCACGTGTTGTGCGCGTGAATATTCGGCGGGTGAGAACGATT
Source organism: Entosphenus tridentatus (assembly GCA_014621495.2). Taxonomy (NCBI): domain Eukaryota; kingdom Metazoa; phylum Chordata; class Hyperoartia; order Petromyzontiformes; family Petromyzontidae; genus Entosphenus; species Entosphenus tridentatus. The sequence goes on from CM025629.2 coordinate 4,275,825, forward strand.
CACCCGGATATTCGGGGCTGAGATTCGACTCAAAACTCGATTATTATCTCCCCACTCACTCATGATTTGTAACACTCCTCGATTATTTTTTTCCCTTTCTCGCGTCTCGTTTTCTCGACGTGCAACATTCGCATATCATATGCATACGTCAACAAAAACCCACAAACACACACGTGCACACGCGATTCTATGCATCTCCCGCGAATGCCAACTCTTAATAGAGTCAGATTCATCCAGGCGCGCTTACAGCCCTAACGTTTAAGTTGACGGCTAAGCTGATAATTATAGGTGCTCGCTAACAAACAAAAAAGCCTGACTAAAACGGGATATACGTCTGCCCGTGTGTAACGGAGAAGTGTCATCATTATATAACGCAACCGACTGCAGAGATTTGGCCTACATACTTTACGTACAAAACTTGCATAACAGTAAATTGCGAAGGAATTCGATCGAAAACCCAAACCAATCAAGAGAAAGATATTCGATTATCTAGTAATATATATAAAATACTTTCTAAAGTTTTTTAACTGGAAATTTCTAAATCCACCTGAGCCAAACTGGTATTCATGTGAATGATTGGGCAATTGTGGAATGTTAACATTGAATGTATATATCTTGTCGAAAGGTAACATTCTAAACGGGTGTCTCCTTCCTATAGCTTCTGACAAAAAAATGGATCGAACAGAGCCTAACCCTAATGATGAGGACCTAAAAAGTAGAAACCAGTTCAGGGTTTCGCCTGCTTAAACAGACGTCGTTATGAAACTATGGTCCAGAAAATTCATGGGACTACATTATTTTTTTTAGAATGCAGTGACCGACTTTTGCCTGCCCAGAGTTTCCTGCCATTTCTTACATAAAACGAATTTTTTTCGTGGCAAGCCAGAGGCCATCTCGCCTACGATACCGTATTCCAGCTTGTTTGGCGAATTGAGAGATGTTTAGTTACCCATGGGTTCAGAGATGAGATTGAAAATCTGAGTAATACCCTGGCTATAACCAACAGGGCCAATGACTGTCTCACGACCATCAACACCACCACCACCACCACAATTATGATCACATGCCCCAGCCATCACTTCACTATTACAAACAGAGCCACCGCCATCATCAGCTCATCATAACCACCACCACTACCAAAACCACCACCACCACAGCCACTACCACCACCACCGAAATCATCAACATCACTACCGTCACCACAAAATCACCAAGCCAACCATCATCAACTAACCAGCAACAAACCACCATCAACTACCCAACCCCCATCCATTCCATTCCGGGAAAGCGGCGTCACTCCGACTCGCCACGCTGCGCAAGACAAAATGCGGAATGGATCAAACGGAGTTGAGACAAAATAACGCACGGCGTTCATTTGCCCTGTGCGGTATTTTAAATCTTACGATGTTTATTGAATCAAAGACGACAAACTGAGTCTGGTGTCGTGTTTTAAAAGGTGACTGCGGCGTTTCTTTGTGTCTCTCTTGTTTTTGTTTGTAAATGCCGTCACGATGGTTAAACGTGAGAAAAAGCACAAAAAGATGGGATCAAACAAGACACTTGGGTTACCCTGAATAAGGCAGCTAAACAATAAAATAAACCGTCAAAATAAAAACACTTCGCGAATACCATCGACGGAAAAGGGGAAAAAAATTAATAAGTGGAATGCAGCAAAATGCGAGAGAGAAATAAATCTTCTGACTCCGGTCCACTTGGTGGGTGGTTCCAGTTGCCGGATCTTGCGAGCCGCCACGTTACGTAAAGCGCCATCGCGGCTCCCACTGCGCGTCACGTACACAGCGAAACGTCTCGCCTCCTCTTATTTTACAGACTTATCTTGGCGACACTGCATCGGCGGCGGCAGCGGTGCACAAAGCGCAATTAACAACAACAGCAGCAGCAGCAGCAAAACTCAACATTCGACAACAGCACTTTTGCGTGGCCTTAACACGGACACGAAGGCGACGCGTGGTGAAATGGCCACATTCTTCACCAGGAGACTTCACGATACAACCATAGGAGTCCGATGATTGCATTTAAAATATAAATTGATTAATAACAGTATTGAAATTGAGGTATGAACGGTTGCCGATGAGCGCACGAGTTGTTTTTAATTACCGTATGTACCCGACAAGCGACGCACCTGAAAGTAAGACGCATGTCCCCAAATCGTCTTGGGGGGGTATTTAAACAAAATGTGTGGTGGGGTTTTAATGGGGAGAATACGGTACCGTGCCTGCCAGAAGATGATTCTGAACACGTTGCTGCTGCTGCTGCTTAAAGATGGGCAAGAAGATGTCTTCCGGAAGAAGAATTATGAACGAGATGAGATTTATTCAGAAAGATAATGCGTAAGAATTGTGTCTCCTGGCTTGTTACTTTGCATTTCTTACATTATCCACGACGACGACTGTTGTCTCGGGGAACAGCGTGCGTAATAAAGATGAAAACATCTTGGAAATGATGTATTCGCAAACTTAGAAACACGTTTAATAATATAATTAATGACTACGGATAGTCGGCCACGTTCGATTGATTCCCGGCTACGGCTAACATCAGTGGCGTGTGATATCAGAACCGGACTTAGAGTTCCACCCTTCTACTCACACTAACCAGCGTGGTGAAGTTAAGATCAAACAAACTCAATGACCGACACGACGTGGAGCCATTCATCCAGCAGTGGATTGCCATCAATCCCGCTCAACGATTCCATGCTCACAATTCGATTGTTTTAATCGATCTAGATTTGTTTAATCAACAGTTCAGCCAACACGCCGGTTAATGTGAAATGCAACATAAGTGTACACAAATCGCAAATATTCCAACTATTGATACACATCGTTGTTGAGGAATCGAGTCTACCAGTGTCGTCTCATCCATATTGTGTTCAACCACCACATAGCAACAACACAACACTGACTCAGCCACTCCACCACCCACCTACTGACTCACCCGCTCACCATTTACTGCCGCTCACTTCTTTTCTGCGCCTTACCTCTCCTGCTCCACTTTGGAATTCCCCTCCTCCCATCGTCTCCATCCCCACGTTCTTAAGAGCCTCGCTAAATCTGAGAAACGCGTTCACTCTTATCTCCATGGATACCATTTTGACGCTGTTAATTGCTGGCCGCTTGGCGTTTTTTGGGAGGGGGGGCCTGGGTTCAGCTGCTGTAGATTTCCACATGATAGGCCACTTAATTGGGATATCATTTGTGGCCAGGTCGCTTCTGAAAAAGAGATATATAGAGCCTAGTGGGCCTTACCTGGTACAATAAAAATGTTAAATAAAAGCGCCATAATGCTGTATAATTCAAGTTTACTTTAAGAATGTATTCAACAAAGGATTTGATTTGCAAGTTGGAAGTAGTTTGTGTGTGTGTGTGTAACCAGGTGAGAACTCAAGAGACTAAGGTTAGTCTCTATATTGGCTTGACTCACCCGGGTCACCAAATGATAAAAAACCCACAAATAATGTTTCTATATGGCAGACTGCCTCAACAAGCATGCAATGATTCCAAATCCACGTGGATTTAATCGATTTGATCGATTCAATCCACGTTAAAATTACAGGAAATGCAGTATATGGGAATAGTATATAATCGATACTCCCATGCACGGATTCACCAAACACGTAACGTAAAAGTTGGAATCTAATTAAATCGATTAATTGATCGGCAGTCCCACCCTCTTATTTGAGCGCATGTCGAATTTATGTGGCCACACAATTTAACTCAACTAAGCAAGTCAAATTGTTGACTTTCAGACAGCCGATACACACGTTAACGATTCCAACCATCGATGGCCAGTGGAAATTCAATGTCTCGATTAATTGACTTCAAAAATAAAACTAAGATGATACTCTTTGCTTTTTAAATCCTTTATATTAAGTTAACTTGCGTGCTTGCGCGCTTACGACCGTGCAAATCTTTCGGTCGTTTTTTAACCCACTTCCCGTGATCCAATCGAGCTGACATTTTCCACACAGACTCGTTGTGCGTGACAATTAATGTTCGTGAAATTTTTTTTTCCAAAATTTTACACTTTTCAGGACAAAAATATTATATTTAATTACCAATTGCTTAATGCTGACCCATAGGTGGCAGCCATCTCAAGCCAGAGGACGAGAGGACTCTAGCCGCCACGCATAAAAAGGAATTATAGTGAAAAACTTTGTTTTTGCGGGTTAATTTTTTTCGGTAAAGTCACGTAGATAAAACAATCAATAAAATAAATGAAAACAACTAAATTTATTTTATTTATTTTTTACCTCCGTGAACTTTACCGAAAAAACCAAAGAGTATGAATCCTTGCAGTCACGAAAGCTTCAAATTTAGAACTAAGATTGTTGAGAATGCTAGTGCCTCTAGTGGCTGTGGGGGTCACAGCCATGAGTTTGTCCCACGATCCATCCGTTTGTTAAGACCTTATGGATCGTTAGCCCACGACTTGACCACCTTCTGGCATATACGCTCAACACATCCCGTCAATAAGTGTGGCCTTAAAAGGAAAACATACAATAGGCAACGTTTCGGGCAACAGCTCCTTCTTCATAGGAGATCAAGAGGGCCCAGAGAGATACGGAGTGGGATTATAAGAGTTGGAAACCGCACTCTGTAAACCATGGAGATTCACCTTCCTCGTCACATGACGAAGTCACGATTCGATTTAACAATCGACTTTTAGTGCCAATTTCGCCGTCTCATCTGCATTAGGTCTATTTTCTGTCTCGTTTGTCCAGATTTGGTTCGCTCCCTTAACTGAAATGTAACATCGGCATACGACTTCGTAAATCGATGTTAGATTTCTCACGAGCACAATTCTGTGCGTGTATCGTGAGCACAGGCATCTAATGTATTCGACTAATCAACCAATAATAATATAATTTCACGTCGAAATCGCCTCTCTACGACACTCGCGGTGACTTCACGTCTGTGAAAGAGACCCACATAAATCGATCCGATTCGTTAATCGATACTTTTAACATCGCGAATGCAGCGCCTCCAGTGGCTGACGGGGCATCACGTGAAGCCATTTACGTGCGACCAACACAACGGCCAGAGATGGCGATGCACGAGATTCGAAAACACGCATCTCGACTCACCACATCGATAAAAAAAATCGATTAACCGATGGATTTTGCTCCACCTACTCACGGGGACTGTTGTTGATACGCTGCGATTTCACGGTGGGCGGTACAGCAACGGCGGTGGATTCAACGCACGCCATTCTAACTTGGATTCTTGCACCCATTTGTGCGGAGGGTTTTCCGAGTGTCGTGTGTGTGTGTGTGCGAAGCCACAGTCTCACGAACAATGTCACTCAAGGCCAAACATCCCCAACCAATGCACCAGGACCCTCCTGAACAGATGGGTGTTGAGACTCAGCGAGGCTACCCCGGGTTAATAAAGGGACCATTGCTGATGCTCATTACTTTTGAAAGCTTGTTTTACTCCGAGGATACGTTGACATTGTACAACACACTACCTAGCTACCCTCGTCACCACCCTTCAAAGGGGCTGTGAATGATTATTATTCATGCAATGGATTAGAACGCTAAGCACAAGTCGATGTTTCAATGCAAGACATTTCGTCTCCCGTAATTGAAGTGGATCAGCAGTATGTTGTCGTAGGTGTCCCTTTAAGAGAGGAGCAATTGGGGATAGTGGGAATACACAAGCAGACTGTCACGTTTGTAACTTTTTTTAAACATCGCCCGTTTAAACACATACACAATTGTATAATAATCAGCCGTGGTCTGTCCATTGCACGATTAATTCATTCCAGTGGCCGCTATACCATCCATTCTCACTCCTTGCACTTGAATAACCGATTCCCATCGTTACACTCCAACGCGTTTAAAGAGTTACGCAAACGTGTTGTCGTTTAACGATTAATCGATTGAAGATCTATTCTGTGGCTCACGCTCCTTAGTGCAGAATCGTGCCCGAGAAATCGATTTAAAAAACGGTGTTCACCGCGTTATTACGACACGCCAATGATTTGCGAGTGCGCATTAGCTAGGCGAATGGGTCGAACAGAAACTGTGCACACGGGACAAAGCAATAATAGATTCAACATAAAACATTACAAACGAGACGGTACGTGGGGGTAAAGACAAAAAAAACACGACACAAACACCCGATCCATTTCTGAATCCGACCACGACTCCAGGAATCGTGACAGTTCATTCAAATGTCTTTGAAAATTCGCGAAACAACCCTAATTTTGTCAATCGTGTTGGGGTTTATTTGACCATACTTCACGCTGGTCAGTGCGAGTTCGAAAAAAAGAGGAGGGGGGGACAGGCACAGAAGTACAGTACAACCAAGGTATCCTCAATTGAACCAATGCCCAAACACTCAAGTCTCATGAAACCCACCACGAACGTATCCCACTTTAAACACAATCTCTGTCTTGATATTTTGTTGTTCAAAGTGGCCACTTTGCTGTGTGTGGGGAGATTTAAATGCCCACACTCCACTCACCTCGTGTGACGACCAAACTCCGGACTTTGTCTTCTTGGTTTTATTTCTTTTTCAACTAAAAAAAGCCCCAAGCACCACGCAAATCTTTTTCACCCTCCCCACCGGCTAAAATAAAAACTCAAAACAAGAAACAACTTTACGTACGTGTACAAAAAAAATATCTTGTTTTGTTTGAGAGGTCAAGGGGGGGGTTGAAATTAACTTACAAATACTCTCCCGATCACTTCGCCCTAAGCCACCACTGCCACCACCACCACCACGACGGCCGCGTCGTCGTTGTCTGCGAGGGCTTCTACCACGGCCACCCGGGGCACGCGAAGCCACGAAACTGCTGGGTGGGGGTGGGTGGGGGGGGAACTTGTGAAGTCATTTCTTTGATTGGCAGCCCCAGTGCTGACGTCTCCCCCGTAGCCAGGGGCAACCGCGTTAATGATTCCTCTCCCGTCGCTGCCATTGGTCAGGGGGCTGTTTCGTTTGCGAAGCTCCGCCCACATTCCCTCCCCCTCCCACCACCCCCACCACCGCCGCCGCCACCGCCGACGACGCCACTCCCCGAGTCGGCCACTCGGCGGAGCGAGCCGAGAGCGGGCGGGGGAGTGGAGCCGGGGTGGAGGAAGGCGTGGGGGTGGTGGTGGATGAGGGTGGGAGACCCGTGCCGCCATACACGTGGGGTGGGGGGGTGGATGGAGGGAGGGAGCCACACTGTATATCATGCTCATGCTGCTGCTGCTGCTCGCTAACAACTGCGCTCACGGCGTAGGTTGAGTTTCATGGAAGCACCCCCCCCCATGCCACCGCCGCACGCTGGCAGAAAAGAACAAACATTAAAAAATTATCACCATCATCGGTTCAGGGTTGTTATGGTCGTCGTCGTTTGTGATTTTCGCGTCGATTGTTGACGGCCGGTGTGAGCCTCGGCTACTTTTCGTCGTGTACTGATCGATTGATCCGCCATCGACAGCTTTTGATTATGGCTGCCGCTGCTGTTGTTCTGTGATGGTCTCCCCCGCTGGGAGTCTCGGTTGAATTGGCAATTCTCGAGCCCCTCCTCCTCCTCTTCCCCCAGCGGCACGGCCCAAGCGAGGAGGTAACAACCCCGACAACCCCCGCGATAACGCAGCGATACGGCGGTCGTAGTGGTACTACAAGTCTTATGGTGGGGTTGGGGGCCATCCATTTAGTACGTACACATGGAGTACTGACAATGTTCGGTACGCATAGGGGTGGAGGGTGAAGCCTCGATAATAAGTTGTCTACATTGGCCTTCGAATGAGTTGGATCGCTCGGCGGTGGACTATCTGTTGGTTTAAACACGTTAATAGTATTCATCCTTTATCGTTTCTTCGTGGATTAAACATTGGCTTTTCTATAGGATTCGGGGGGGGGGGTGTAAAAAGTCCGCGTGTGTATAGGGAAGAGGGGTCAAGTTTTGACAGATTTTTGCGGACCTACTAAATGGATGGCCCCTTGGTTCATTGGTGACACTGAATGTTGCGAATACAATCATCTAAAGTTCTAAATCCTCGTCGTCACGAAGGGGTCATCGCCGTCGTTTTTCGCCGGTCGTGGTTGTGTCAACGTCGCCACCGTCTCTCTCTCTCCCCTCCCTCGTCAGCGTTCAAACATCGCGTCTACGGTGGACTTGAGGACGCTGTCACTCGACTTATCATCTCGGTTATAAGTCCACATCATCGGCACAATCCACCACAGGCGGTGACAATGGCTGTTGTGCATTGGCCGGTGGCTTCAAGCGAATGTGTTTCACGTCAGTTGTCGTCAGCTCCGTTTCCACTGTCAGGGTGCATTAATACAGACATTCAGCAACTCTGAATTAGCGTGGTTGGCCATGGTACAGCGCAAAAGAAGTCCAAACATCCATAGGCACCTTCTCGGTTGTGACGATGTCCACGGCGTTCGAATGTGTCCATTGAAATCTCATATCGATTCTGCCAAGAGCCATCTCCACTGTCATCATCCATCACTGAGGATTATTACCGTTTCGCGGTGGATTCGTGAACGAGTAGCGTGTGAATGATCATCCTCGGTTCTCTCCCGTCACGAGTCATCATCTATCTCGCCACTGTCTTGAGAACCATCATTAACCGTGTCCCATCCATCACTGCCACGAATATGACGATCGGTGGCGTCTCCGTGAATGTGTCACTTGATTTGTCATCTCAATTATCGCTGTCGCAAGCCATCGTTTGTCATCACCGATGTCCGCGATTTCTGACGACGGCCGCTCACAGCATTCGTACGGCGTGAGACAATGCATTGATTCAATTGTTCTTAAGCACACGGTGCGTGCATAGAATCGTGCGTTTATAATTCCAAGCGATTCGGCTGCGAATGTAGTTTTAAGCAAACGTTGGAGAAGAAGACATTACAAACAGCAGAGACGAGTGGAACGTACGGGACGGACGGTACAAATGACACGAGACGGATAGAAACTGGACAGAAAATGACAGTACAAACTAGACGACGAGGACACACGAGCCAGCGAGTACAAACATGACAGGCAATATTCAAACAACGTCGGAGAGGCAAAGTTAACGAGACACAGCGTATGCAAGTCAGCACAAACCCGACAAACTGTGCAAACGAGAAAAAAAAACACCCCCCCCCAATAATGGATTCTTTAATCGATTAGAAATCCCAAATCGTGACACATTTTCGTCGATGTTTACGGCAGTGCGTTATTGTCGTTCCTACACCGTTCGTGGTTGTTTGCGTGAATGTTTCACTTCCCTTACTGCCTCTACTGGGCCACGTTATCATTATATACAGTACTTCAAAAAAATATACGCAATCGACAACTACCATCCCACTGCTCTCTTGCACTTTTTCAAAAGGTGGATGTGAAAACGTGTCGAGTCACACACGCGAACATCGAGATTCCATACCATTATCAGTGCCCTAACTTATTACAGACAAATCCGGACCTTAATGGTCACCCCGTGCCCTTATAAATCTCAACGTTCATCCGACAAAGTCCCATCACAAGGGAGATACACAAACAAATAGACCATTTTTTTTGTTGCCTGTATTGAAACGGCTGTACGCCGTATGGATTTGAAAACTCAATTTCCCTGTACAATAATACGGCTAAACCGTATGGGTTGAGAATTTCGAAAAAAAAAACTGGTAGTTTTAGATTTCGCCGTGAGATTTTGGTTGCTGTGTGGCAATCGAGGGAACGAAACGAGCCCTACCTCGTCAGATCTCGCAAGCTCAGCAGGAATTTTTGTTTGGAAAGCCTGGATAGTTTTTTTCGAACGGGCAAACACCATACTACGTGCAAAGCGTGTTGTATGTAGGCTGCTGTGGGCTCGATGTCAGCAGAAAAAAGCCCAATTGTTGTATTGTTAGGTTTTTTCGGTAAAGTCACGTAGGTAAAAAATTATAATTAATAAAAGTAAAATAAAAATACAGCTATCGTGCTGTGACGGTTCCACCTGAAGACGGAAGCTTGTGTTGCCTCCGAAACGTCGTGATTTTTAGTTTATTTTAATTTTACTTTTATTAATTTATTTATTTTACCTACGTGACTTTACCGAAAAAAAGCTAAGAATATGAATCCTTGCAGTCACGAAAGCTTCAAATCTAGAACCAAATTGTTGTATTGTACTACGTTATGGACCCCCCTCGGATCCACGCTTACAACAACCTGCAATGGACCAGTGCGGTGAAGTTACGCACGGGCATAATACGGAACACAAAGTAACGGCCAAATCAGCCAGAAACGAAGATGATGTACATGTACTTGTGCCGTCATTTTGTCAATCCACTGCTGGATGAGGGCCTCCTCGCGCTTGAGCGGGTTTGAAAGTGTGGGTTAATCTGACCATACTTCACCGTGCTGGTCAGTGCGGGTTGGTGACTGATGTAAATTCTCGTGGTGTTCTAAAAGGTGCCAGAGAGACCACCGAATGTGCAAATAATAAAAAAGAGTCGAGTCTATATGACTATACTCTTAGGTTTTTTTCGGTAAAGTCACGTAGGCAAAAAAATAAATAATAATAAAATAATACTATATTTTTTCCCCCTATGTGACTTTACCGAAAAAACCTAAGAGTATGAATCCTTGCAGTCACGAAAGCTTCAAATCTAGAATATATGATTATAAGCTAAACATTTTGGAAAACCAAAATTCTCAACATTGGGTCCCCCAAAAATAACATCTCAAACGAGTGCTTTCCCTCATCGGACAGGGTAAGTCTATAAAGTCCCACATTGTCTTAAGTCTCGTGCCAAGCACTAACTACCACAAACCCACAATCGGTGAACCAAGTAATACGCATCTCTCTGGGTAAGCGTGACGCTCAAGCCGAGACAAAGCTCGTGACTGGTCATTATCTTTGACCTGAAATACATACCGTATCATCTTAGTTATGAATGTGTTCACATCGTTACAAAGATCATGTAAAAAAAACACTATACTGCAGTCATACAATGCATACAATGCATACTACTCGGTATACCGATGTACGAACGTGTTCACAAAATGTACTAGCGAATACATACGGCCGTGAAACACACTTATTGCGTACTGTTAGACACAGTACTCGATACTGCAGTTATATAACAGTTGTACACGATACCGGCGTCATTGTACTGGGCACACAACCACTGCGAGGCTCGCGTTGCCCTCTGACTCACAAAGCAACCGGCGGTGAATATAGCGGCCTCTAGTGGATGCATGGTTACCCTGAACCGGACAAACGCATGTGCACGAATCTTAAAAGGATTGCATTTTTAAATCCTTTATATTAAGTTCACTTGCTTGCTTACGACCGTGCAAATCTTTCGGTCGTTTTTTAACCCACTTCCCGTGATCCAATCGAGCTGACATTTTCCACACAGACTCGTTGTGCGTGACAATTAATGTTCGTGAAATTTTTTTTTTCCAAAATGTTACACTTTTTAGGACAAAAATATTATATTTAATTACCAATTGCTTAATGCTGCCATGCAATCATCTGACCCATAGGTGGCAGCCATCTCAAGCCAGAGGACGAGAGGACTCTAGCCGCCACGCATATAAAGGATTTATAGTGAAAAACTTAGTTTTTACGGGTTATCTTATTTACCCCGTGTCTGTGCGACTTAATTAGCGCATCGCGAGCCAAGGTATCCGAATCATCGGCGATGCATCGTTCGGCATCCTTCCAGCATATAAAAGCCACGAATGACTTGACTCATAGCCCCATTTGGCAATCCGCTGCTGGACGAATCTCCTCCCCACCACTCTTGTCTGAAAGTAGGGACAAGGGTCAGTGATACTGGTAGGAACCTCCTGGTTACACCAGCCCACAGGGGATTATTGTGTCCGTCGTGCAGGGAGGGGCTAGGTGGGGAAGGAGGGGCTGGGTGGAGAGGGTGGGGAGGGGCTGGATGGGGAGGGGCTGGGTGGGGAGGGTGGGGCTGGGTGGGGGGTGGGAGGGGTGGGGCTGGGTGGGGAGGGGCTGGTCACCCCGTGGTGCCCTTATAAAACTCAACGTTTAACCTACTCACACCGGCTTGTGCCCGCCCTCACAGTCGGCCATATTTGCGGAATACACCACGCCACCGTTGACCCTGGCCATTGACCGAGCAACCCAACGTTCCTACCAGCTCCCTCCGCAGGACAATGTGTTCTCATTAAAGCAACGTTTAGACCAGGGGTCGGCAACCAGAATGAGAGCCATTTCCTTCAAGAGCCACTTGCGGTTATGGAGCCGCAGGTTGCCGACCCCAGGTTTAGATAGACCCTTCAGTTCCCACTCGATAGCTTCAGGAACGGTGCTGGGCTGGCTGAAAAGAATGGATTATCGGCGTACGGCACTACCACTAGAGTGCATCTGGTAGCCCTTAGCGTTATTCACTTGAGTGTTTTGCACGCCATCGCAGTATCACGAGGACAAAACAAGGCGAGATGGATGTGGCGTGTCAATATAAATCCTAGAACAGCGTTCCGGACTGTGAGGGTTGATATTAAGAACTCCGTTTAGGCTTAGTGAGTAGGTGAGAATGCGATTAGCGATAGGGCTTATATTAGTGGCAGGACGGTTAGTGTGACTGGTTTAAGTGAAAGGGTTAGTGTGAGTGGTATGTTTATGGTTAATGTTACACCTTAGGAGTAGGGAATAGGGTTATAAGTCATATAGCCTTCATATTAGGAATAGGGAGTAGTGTGATAATAGTATGAGTGTTATGGTGTTCATATATGTTTAGGCTTAAGGCTTAGCAGTCGTGTTCGTAATAGGGCTAGTGTTTGGCTTACGATTATACTGTTTTTGGTGATGTGAGTATTCATGGCATTTGTAAAGTTGGGGGATAAATAATAGGGTTAGGATTTAGGAATTACACTTCTTAGATATTGGCTCATTTGCATTGTGCTGTAGGGGATGGCGTGGGGTGGCCTTCATCCAGCAGTAAATTGATCATGACTGATGATCTCAACAATAAAGTAATGTTTGCATTGGCGTTCGCATAAACAACGCTATCATTTTGGTTTATTCGGGTAAACCTCTCAAGGTTGGCTTCACGCTTGAATATGGCCACCTCAATACCACGTTTTTATAAATGCACATTATCCGATATGACGTGGATCAGACACATGTTCACTGGTGAAGAAGTAGGCGGAACAAAGGCACAAAAGTGCACAAAGAAGCATGGCGAAAGGCAAGCTGGGGATAATAACAGACAGCAGCGCATGGATTAGAGAACATGCACAAGTTCGAGGTATAATTTTTACTAAAACTAAATGCGCTTGGGTAGAACAGGCCGTCGTTAGTTGGGTTAGATGGTCAATGGGCGAGAATAACTGAGTGGCAGCCAGAGGGAACGTGCCCAAGACTACCCCCACAATCACCGTCATAATCACGACAGAAATGCGAGTGGCTCATTTGCAGTCTCTATCCAGCAGTGGATCGATCATGGCCGACGATGTTGACAACCGAAAATGTTTTTTTCGGCTGGCGTTCATGTAACACGCACCATCAATTAATGTTTTGATTATTCAGGTAAGCGTCTTCTCACGGTGGCTATCACACTGTCTCAACCGCAGGTTTTCGATTGTGGACGCGAATTTATTTGATGGCGACACGGATCAGAAACACGGCCACCGATGAAGAAGAAGAATAAGAAGACGAATATGGAACAAAAGCTTGAAAGTGCGCAAGGAATCGGCGGAGAGGTTTATCCGTCTGCTCGCCCACGGCGGTGATGGAGGGGCACAGTGAGCGAGAGAGCGAGCGAGCGAGCGGCACAGGGCGTCCTTTCCACCTCTGCTCCGTGAACGCATCCCGCATGCATTGACTGTGCCCCGTAAAATTTACGACATAATTCCCGCGCGTCTCACAGAATCGCCCGTATAATTAAGCGCAGAAATATTGGCCCGAAGAGAAGCATACGCTTTTCACTGTTGATGCCGTTTTCTTTAAATGTGGCGTGCAATTTCCGTTGCTTAATTGACCCGCGCGGTGGACGTTTCTTCAACGTGCACACAATTGTTTTTATTTTGAGTCTTGAGATTAAATTCAGGAAGGGTGGTTCGATTTATTTAAACGGAAGCCCAAATAATAAGAATAATAACAAAATCATCTTTGAATGTCTGGTTTTTTTTGTTGCCCAGCAGTGCATACTGCAAGCTGCGACAAGAATCCCCAATTATGGACACCGACAAAGAAAATGGAAGAAAATCTGGAAAGTGCGAACAGAAGCATGGGCAGACGCACGCTTGGAATCGCACTGACAAACAGAAAAAGGAACCACGTGGGTCGGGAAATAAACACAAATTCTTGTTTTTTTCGGTAAAGTCACGTAGATGGAAAATAAAAAAATAAAATAATAAAATAAAGAATTTAAATAATAAAATATTAACATAATACATTTAAAATAATAAAAGCCAAAAAAACACTGGCTATCAGCAAAGATTCGTTCATGAAGCCATCCAGATATATAAACAGACACAATTTCAACCGAGAAGATGGGTACAAACTGAGCAATCTTTGGAAGGACGTTATTAACCAGTTTAAGTCATAACTGGCTGTGATGTTTCCATCCTACCTGCCGACGTGAGCAGTTATTTCCAACTCTCTGAGTTGCATTACCTCGTTAAATGTCTTTACATTAACAGGCTAAATGTCTCACAAACACAGCCACCGTTGCTCGTTTTCCTCGATGTGGCGGTGGTTTTCGTTTCTCTTACATTGACATGCTAATCTCTCACAATACAATGGCCACCTCCACAGCTTCGTCGTCGTGGAGGTAGCTCAGCTCTCCGATCTTACATTCATATGCAAATTTCATCTCTAGCCCCGTCCACTTCGCTTATGACCCTTGGGCTACACCCATCTCAAACCTTTATAACTTCCTGCCTCAGCAGCTCTCCCGCTATATATTTTTCACCTGATGACGATTGCTTGTGTTGCGATCGAAACGTGATGCATTTTTTTTAATCTACGTGGTTTTACCCAAAGACCCAAATAATATTTTAAAAATAGTTAAATAAAGTAAAAAAACACCCTTTTTATTTAGAATTTATTAAAATTTAATTTGACTATTTTAATCGTGGTTTTTTGCTTTTTTAATTTTCAATTAATATTTATTATTAAAATGATATTTTTTGTTTTCTACGTGACTTTACCGAAAGAACCGAGAATATGATTTCCTGAAGTCACGAAAGTTTTAAGTCAAAATAAAAAAAAACACAAATCAAGAGGCATCATATTGGCAATAAAAAAAAAAGCAAACCAGTTAGGGCAGGACACATCGTTAGTTCGATGCGATAATGTTCAATGGGCGAGACTGGTTATGGAATGGCACCCCCCAAAAGAGAGAATGCGCCTGGGAGGGCTATCATTAAGGATACAGGATTAGTTCATGATCGACCGATAGTAGCAGCACTTTACTATCAGAGATGGTGACAATGTGAGGAGGCTTTCATCCAGCAGTGGATAGACAATGCTATGAGAAACTTCACTGTGGAGATAACGGGGACGAAACTCTCGCCCAGTCCGATGTGCAGTCGGTCTTTGTGCGCCTGGATTGGATTCGTCAGCCATATCTGCTCACCGCAGCCAACCCCTAAACCTGATGCGATGTCTTGGTCATCATCGCTAAAGACAGGGAAATAACAGCATAGCCCAGTCACCTAAACATCACGTCAGGTGACAGGACATGGCCTTGGAAGATGATGTCCCAGCATTTGCATTTGGGCCACTTCACCATCACTGGACAGTGCTCGTGCATTAATAATGATTCCTGGCGATAACGGTGGCCAATATTATTAAAAAGTGCACTGGACCTTCCCTAGGTCGGCTTAGCCTTAAATCCAATAACTCCCTGGCCAGGGTGTATTGGCATTAGCATTGTGGAGGAAAATGTGGCTGGGCATTGCACAGGCCACGCCACCCACGAGGATGATGCCCATTCAGTCTATGCCATACTGGCCTTAACAGGTCCTCGCTAACTAAATTTGCCCCTGTAGTCTATGGCAAATGAGGAATATTTGTAATTGTGTCTGCGTGGGTTCTGATTTTCACATCTGTGTGTCTACGCTATGTGTAAACATTGACTATAGGGCACTAAAATGTCAATGTGAACACATCACTGAACTGTGTTCATTGTCCTAATGCATTCTCATGAAGGCTACACGCAAACTTATATACATATACAATTACACAAGGGTAGACATATATACACATTCAGTACGTGCAACCATATACAATGACGATTTCAGTCGCTTTGTCGATCCACAGCTGGCTGAAGACCTCCCCACGCCATGCCAGCGACGGGGGTTGTTTCGACATACAGTACTGTTCACCACAAGTACGTGTGGTTATTTGCAGACATGATTCCTTGCAAAACGTTTCTATTTGGCGTTTGAACATCTTAACACCTGTTTTATTGCTAGAAAGGGTAAAACCTATTAATATTTGTTCATACTTTTATACTGGAAAAAAGGTCCCATTTTATACTTAATCGCACGTATGAGTGTGTGGTTCGGTAAACTGGGGGGCACCTATAATAAGTTTAACACGTAGTAGGCTTTCGCTACCAATATTATCCATAATATAGGGTTTTGTTAGGGTTAGATCGCGTAAAGAAAATTGTCTTTAAGACCGAAACAGGAGTATTTCTCCACAACTCTGGCTGTCGCCTGATGATGCTAGTTTAACGACACATTCATGCGATCTAACCCCCAAGAAACTCTTATTATGGGCACCGATGATTCGTTCGGGTATCACGACGGATGTGGCCAGGAATCGAATTGAGGTCACCTGGTTCATAACCACAGTGTGCTGTTGTCCCAGCCATGAAATATACCAATGGAGCTACATGAGAACACATTCACAAGTGTGTATTCTCTGCTATGGCATACGGATCAGAATCATAGACACTGCCAAGATAATGGAACAAAATAAAAAAAAGTGCACAATGCATGGATGAGGTGCAAGCTTGGAGTTATAATGAGAGACAAAAAGAGCAACACATGGACTAGCCAACCATCACACGTTAGAGACTTCACATTGACTGTTAAGAACAGTAAGTGGTATCGGGCAGGATACGTTCATAGAAGGGATGCCGGCGGGCGGTCAAGGGTAATGATGGAGTCGCAGTCAACGAGAGGGATGTGCACTTGAGAACATGGCCCCATGGACAGGGAGCAAAGAGATAAATTCGTGTGCAGGACTTGGATTGCTGATGAGAAAGAGATGGTGGCGGATTGTGGAAGTCTTCACCTAGCAGCAGACAGATCATGGCTGCCAATGATGCAACCATATGCAATGACATGCATGAAGTCTTGGTTGGAGCGCGGCATGAGTTCGATTCCTGGCCACGGATAACATCAGTGGCAAGTCCTATCTGAATTGGTCCTTGGGGAACCCTACTTGCACAAACCTGCACTGACCCGTACGGTGAAGTATCATCAAACAACTCCCCCGTGACTGATGTGGCATGGGGAGCCCTTCATCCAGCAGTGGATTTATGGGTTGCGATTCTTTTTCACATGTAGCCATACACGATGGCACATATACAACCAAATACACACAATATTACAAAACGTGCAGTGCTGTATTGCATTACAGTAACTGATCTGAAATTCTACGACTGTACTACAAATTAGTTGGTGTTTGCTGCTGTTGCGTTGGCAGCAGTGCAGAAAGCAAAAGTAACAAGACAAATCAACACATTGG
The DNA here is from genome assembly GCA_014621495.2 of Entosphenus tridentatus. Taxonomy (NCBI): domain Eukaryota; kingdom Metazoa; phylum Chordata; class Hyperoartia; order Petromyzontiformes; family Petromyzontidae; genus Entosphenus; species Entosphenus tridentatus. The sequence continues at coordinate 4,293,493 of CM025629.2, forward strand.
TCAATAACAGTGGCCCCAAATATATATATAAAACAGCCGACGTTTCGGGCAACGACCCTGTGTTATGAAGGACCATTACCCAAAACGTCGCCTGTCTATATACAGGTAGTCCCCGACTTACGATGGAGATGCGTTACGACCCCATCGTAAGTCGAAAATATCGTAAGTCGTGGACTACATGTACCGTGTTTAATTTTAAGGGCACACAGTCTTGAATTGTCTTTACGACCGCACACGCAGTTTTTTTTAAATCCTTTATATTAAGTTCACTTGCTTGCTTACGACCGTGCAAATCTTTCGGTCGTTTTTTAACCCACTTCCCGTGATCCAATCGAGCTGACATTTTCCACACAGACTCGATGTGCGTGACAATTAATGTTCGTGAAATGTTTTTTCCAAAATTTTACACTTTTTAGGACAAAAATATTATATTTAATTACCAATTGCTTAATGCTGCCACGCAATCATCTGACCCATAGGTGGCAGCCATCTCAAGCCAGAGGACGAGAGGACTCTCGCCGCCACGCATATAAAGGATTTATAGGGAAAAACTTTGTTTTTACGGGTTATCTTATTTTTTCTCTTTCAAAAAAAGGGAACCTCACCACCTCCTTATCCTTCGACACAAGGCAAAGTCGGAGCAGCTCGCGAAGCTGCTGAACCAATGCAGCTCCTGCACTGCAACTTCCAGACTGAGCGCAGGGCACAAGCCTCGTCGACGACACCCTGCCGAGTCACGTCTGTGTCGAGACGTCACATTCAGCCCCCCACCACCACCTCCCTCCTGCACCCAGTCCTTCGCGGCGCAAACAGCCGCGAAGGGGAGCAATGTGTGTCGGCGTATGATGCCATCGGCACGAGTGCTGTACAGTCGTCTTTTCTATGTGTGCGTGGGTTCACCTCCTCCCCCCCCCCCCTAGGTCGACTCAACCTCGAATGAGTACCTGGTGTGTAAACGTCGCCACTGGGGAGACAAAGGCGGCCGGGCGTGGTGTTGGCCATTCACTCCATCGTGTGCCGTGCAGTGCTGGCCTTCATAGGTGCTCGCTAAACAGCACTTGCCCTAGCGGTCTGTGAAAGGCTACACGCGCATGGGTAGTCTTTGTCTGTATTCGTGTACCGGGGAGCGGTGGTGTAGTGGTTAGCGCGCTGCGCTACGCGAACCGGCGGCCCGAGTTAAGATTCTCGCTCACGGCCAACACCAAGTGACGATTAATTTTGAATCGGTCCTGGGTCTCCTCCCCTGGGTCGACTCAGCCTCAAACGAGTACGACGTGTAAACGTCGTCCCGATGACGGGGCCCCGTGTGAGCCAGGCTTCGAAGCGCCAGTGCGCTGACCACTACGCCCCCGCATCCCCATCACGCATCACTGGCGACGTGCACGCACATGCGCACGGAGCGGTGGCGCAGTGGTTAGCGCACCGTGCTCCCGAGTTGCGAGTGATATCAGGACCGGGTGCCGGCCTGAATTTCCCAATTTCGGTCGACTCAGCCTTTAAAAATTAGTGTCTCGTTCGGTGTCCGCGTGTGTGGTGCTGGCCACAACCGGGTGTCCGTTCGTGTGAACTTCTTCTGCACCCTACGTAGCCAACCGTGCTGATCTGGAGGTGCGGGTGCTCGTCGTTCGTGCGCCGTGTAACCTCAAATATGCGCTCGCTCACCAACACGAAGGGGGGGGGGTCTTTGTACGCAGGACTGTAACCATCACCACACAGATAATTATTGCGCTCTAACCACACGGCATTTCCAAGAGGATCCCAGTTGTATCATGATCATCATCCTCATCATCACCAACATCATCGTCATCATCATTAGGTCACGTGTGGCCCAACTTACGACAGCCACGTTTATTTTTATCTTCTCAAAAAGAGAGTGAGGAAGGGGAAGGAGAGATGAGCGATGCAGGGAGAGAGGACGGGGAGACAAGCAAGGGGGGGGGAGAACGAGAGGCAGGGCAGAGAGAAGGAAAATGAGGGGAGATATAAGGAGGCAAGGGGAGAGAGAAGAGAGGCAGGAGAGAGATGGGGGGAGGGAAATAGGCAGAGGAAAGCGAGGTAGGGGAGAGAGAGAGAGAGGAGAGAGGGGCAAGGGGGGAGAGAGCGAGCGTGGAGAGACATATGAGAGTGGTGGGGGTTGGGTTGGTGGAGAGAGAGAAAAAAGGGAGCGCAGAAGGAACGTGAAGTCCGTGTGTACGGGGAGGTCACTTGGAGGGCACGCGAATGCGTGGAGGCGAGGAGGGGAGGGGGACAACAGCGATGGCCGTGGACACGCGGCCACCCCGGGCACACGCAGCGTGCCAACACGCGCCTGCATTGCTGCTGTGTTGTGTGTGCTTGCGGAATCCCCATGCCTCCCTTGCAAGAGAGAGAGAGAGCGCGATTTTTCACCTGAATGGAGCTCTCACCTGATTATGCAGATTTCTGTGTGCGCAGCGCTACGAACGCGGCCGCCCGAATTCGATTCGCGCTCACGGCCAACATCAGCGACGATTGTCTGAACCGGTCCTGGGGCTCCCCCCCCCCACCCCTCTTAAGGCGACTCGGCCTCAAACGAGCACGTGTCTGGTGCGGTGTGTAAACGCATCGCCACTGGGGAGACAAAGGCGGTCCGGTCCGGGCGTGATTGCTGGCCATATCGCCCGCGCCGTGCGCCGGTCTTCATTGGTGCTACTCGCTCGGAGCGCTTGCCCCAAAAGTATGTCAAGGCGACACCGCAGCATCTTTGTGGTGATATCAACTCGTTGTACGGGCGCGAGGTGGATTGTGAACGTCGTGGAGAGGAGGCGACAACACGTGGGTGAAGGTTTCCTTCATCCGGCAGTGGATTGATCACGGCTCGCATATATAATTTACAGCCGTGTCAATCGTTACAGCTGGACGAAGGCATCCTCCCCCACCCCGCGTCGGTCACGAGAGTTGTGGTCATACTTCACCGCGCTGGTCAATGCGGGTTTGCGAAGGGGGGGGGAGGGCGGGCGTGCGAACCCAGGATCGGTTCAGACCACTTCGCCACTGATCTTTGCCGCGAATCGTTGACTAATGAAGAAGAGACGTGTTCACAGCGCGGTGCGCTAAACCACTACGCCACCGCTCCGATATATATTTTGGGTGCTGTGCAGAAACAAAGACGTCACCTATACTGCGAGCGCAAGTGGAAGCACCGATGTCTGCGAGTGGCGTGTTTAGAATTTCGCTTACGCCTTACCCGCCTTCATCTCCCCCGAGTGCCGACGGTACACGGGGATTTTGGTTATGAAATTTTGGGCCGAGTCCACCCACGGGAGACCCACAGACAATATGCAGAGCAGCCCCACGCTGCCTTCTAGGCATGGCGCGGAACAAAATAAAGACACCCACTAATGCCTGCCCTGGTAGTTAATGAATTTAGTGGTGGTACAACGCACGTTTATCGATGTAAAGTGAATGCATTTGGGGTTGCTACCTCTTGAGATACAAATAATCGGCGAGGTATCCCGGGACAAAGAATACTGTATCACACAATAGCAGGAGAGCGAGGGACTGCACGTACATGCATTGACGTGAGCGGTAAATCATAGTACTGTGTATTGCAAAAAAAACGGACATAAAAAATCCAGGACTTTTAATGTCCCGGGGAAAGCTACCTCAAAAATAAAGCGCAGACAAAATTGAACGTACATGGCAAAGTCATCGGCAGATCCAAGAATCAACATCTCTCTTTGTCTTAGTGTATTTTGTATGTGTGTGCAAATGTTCATTTGGTAGCACCCATGCATAGCAAAATCCCAAGTTCCCACGTCTCTGTTCAGAGATGATTTAAATAGATGAGGTCAGAGGGACCTCAACTGATTATGAAGAAAATTAAAATGTGAGTGTGTTGGCAGCAGTGCATAAGCACAAAAAAACCCCTTAACATTCCTTAAAAATCTGAATGTAAAGGCGATGTAACAAGCGACGTTTTGGGCAATGGCCTTTCTTGATAGGAAATACGTCACCTGTTATGTGTATATATTCTTAATTTCAGTGCATTTTTATAGACGAAATATTTTGAGTTTATGAGTATAACGACGGGAGGATCTGGCCGACTATATTGGCGACTGCACGGTCGAGCGGCTTCAAATGTATGGGGCCTTAGCGCCACCTGATGACTGACGCTGCAACACTGCAGCCCAGAGGTCGCAAACGGGTTTAGATTCCTTACCCGTACCCGGCTGCACCAGGGTCGCAAATGGGTACCCGTACCCGGCCGGGTACCCGTTCCCTACCCGTACCCGTACCCTACCCGATATTGAGTGACAAACGGTTACTCACCAGTGACTCACGGCCTACCCGTACCCGGCCGCACCAGGGTCGCAAACGGCTACCCGTACCCGGCCGGGTACGTGTAGGGTACGGTTATCGGATACCCGGTTGCGACCTCTGCTGCAGCCTGCATGTTTTTCTGCCGCGTGTGCGTTCACTCAATTAGTAGGAGCCACCTCAATCAGCCAGACCATGGGGGGGGGGGGGGGGCACACGACCACACAACAGTGTCAGTTGCGGGGAGTTGCTACGTCCTGTTGATCTGTACTGATCATTTCATCTAATCTATGTGGAGTGAAACTTGCCTGTTCCTCGGTCAAAACGCGAGGCTTGTTTGAGGGATATTGCTGGTAACAGATAAAAGTCACAGGCCTGCAATTGCTTGCTCACCTCACCGAGGTGGAAGGACCTCCGCTGAAGAGAGTTTTAAGAGCATCTCGCGAGGATGTATGGCCTACAATTTCACGCCAGACAGACGTCTTACAATCGGCAGTAATACTGTATGACAAATTAAGTTAACAACCCACACATTCCGCTTTGTCTGGAATGAGTGTACATTAACTATTACGTCTAGCGACAAGGTAAACAATTACAGCATTTAAAATGGCATTTTCTTGAAAGAAAGAAAAATCACCCGAATTTACATTATAAATCGGCAGGTAACCTGCTCATTGCATACAAATTCATTTACATTCAACATTTGTAAAATCTGCAGCCCTTAAATCCTTAGCTCTATAGCTTTTTTGTGCATTTTAGCTGAACCAAAGGCCCTCCACATTTTAAACATTCGCACAGTAGTAGCCCAGGTTTGTGCAAACATCACAATAATTTTAACTTGCAATGCACTGGCACAGCTTCCACAGACAAGCGAGAAATGCAGCCGATGCAGTGAGCCGGTGCAAAATTTCCCCCAAGCTCTAGCGGTCCTCGATATATCATTACACACAAAGTGCATGCCAGCAATGAACCACGACACCTTGCCGATCTGGTCAAGGAGCATAAACCATCACACAGACTCTGGTCATCCGCACAGCGGGTTTTGGCTAACCACCGAACAAAGACGGTCACCGGATCGCGCGCTTTCAGATGCGCTTCTGCGGCCGTCCGGAACGCTCTTCCTTGCAATATTAGGAAGCCACTGGAGCTATGCACTTTAAAATTATCTAGCTTGAAAATGTATTTCTTTAGAGCTGCTTTTTGTGTTTAGTTTGTTGTCTTTCCCCCGCACCACCGATTAGCGCGACTGGCTACGTACGTACGGTGCGGAAGAAGTTCAACATACATGTATACATGTGAAGGAGCAAACGGGGCAACACTATATCCCGTACAGATGGAACAGGTCGATTCCATATTTGCTGTATCGCCTTCTCCTGACGAGCCAGGATATGGCTCCTCCGCTGTGCCCATGTGAAGGGAGTTTCAGAACCATTTGTGCGATCCAACAACCCTCGCCTGCACAGCGCTGGATTGCAGGGTTGCATAGCCACCATCGCCCAGCTAAGAGAGCACTTAAAGCACCTGTCAACTTCCTGAGATAGGTAAAAGTCCACCAGGACTACACTCGTGTTTCAAACACTTAGAACAAAACCCAGAGTGGAAGACTATGGAATAAAAACCAAACAGCAACATTCAGAAGCACTGGTAGCACTGAGGTTACACGTGGGCCTAAAGCCACGGTCCCACATCTGTCCGATCGAATTCCTCTCGAAATCGCAAAACTAAATTAGCCTCCAACTGCTTTGTCCACATCTGAGCAAGTCGTTGCGCAACAACAAAATTAAGCTGGACAGTAATAACCAAATGTGTCACATGAAATATCTCGCAACAAATCACCGAGTCGATCAATGCCTGAAAGTCCATCGTTTCTACGAGCAACCGGTTGTGCAACTGCTCGCAACTGCTTGCCGAGACGTCCACCTACCAGAAATTCAATTGCCTGTAAGCAAGTTGCGCGCAATTTATCGCTCCGGGTGTGGACCCGACGCCGCCCTCCTTCCCTGCCGCCAGAGGGCCGGCTACTCCCAGCCTACTCGGAGATAATGGAGCAGATGACAAATATGGATGTGTGAGGGAGTTGACAGGACATTCAAGTAACGATGACACACGTTAAACAAATACGGGGCACGCCAGGATCACGCAGCCATTTTTCTGTTCCGACGGGTTTTTTTCTTCTGTTCTCATCGTTTACAGATTTGATTGAACACCAGCATTACCAAGCGAGACTATTTCAACTACGGCAAAGGAGATTAATAGTCTGGAAATTTCCACCCCCACAGCCACAATAGGCTTAAGCAGGCACAGAACGCTGTTTCCTCTGCGCTCCCTTGGATTAGCCCGTGCCAACTTAATCCCATCGCGATGGCGGAGGCGTCTTGAGACTTCCGATGACAAACTCCGCGCGCGACGATCGTCGGCACCACCATCACTGGCGGCGGCGGCGGCGGCGGCGTCAAAGCTGGAAGCGCTGCTTGACCTCGTCGGCGATCATGCGGGCGATGGACAACGAGGAGGTGGCGGCGGGGGAGGGGGCGTTGCGAACGTGCATCACGCGGCTGCCCAGCGACCCCTGACCCCCGTCGAACACGAAGTCGTCCACCAGGTTGCCGTCGCGGTCCAGCGCCTGGGCGCGCACCCCCGACGGGCCCCTGCGGGGAAGAAGCGATGGTTGCCATCGTGCCGTCACCTTAATCGTCATCACCGTCATCACCGTTATCACCGTCACTCCCGCCATCTCGTCACTGTCTTCGTGTATTATCAGCATCATATTCGTCATTTTAATTATCATCATCATCGTCGTAGTCATTCATCGTTATCATTACCACCAATGTCATCATCATCATCATCACAATCTGAGTCGTCTTCATTTGAATCATCAGAATCTTTATTCGTCTTGGAGGAATCTGATGAGCTCCGAAGCTCTTTTTCACGGATTTACAGTCGGGGCAGGTCAGCTGAGTTACATCTTCGTCATCACACAAATGCCATTTTGTCAATCCACAGCTGGATGAGGGCCTCTCCACGCCGTGTGAGTCGCGGGGTGTTATTTGAACGTACTTAACCCGTTGCTGCTGAGCGCTGGTTGAAGTGTCTCACAATCCGGGGAATATGGAAAAGGCAGATGGGGCAATCGTGTCGAATACGGCTGGGTAATTGAGATTCAATGCCGCAAAAACTAGGTCACGACACTGGGACATATTTTCTAGAACCTTGATATTCAACAGCTGTAATTGCAAAGGAAAAATTAACAAATTCTGAAAGCGAATTGTGGATGCAGGAAAATACACAAAAAGTTAATGCATCGGCAATTCTTAATGGTTAACAACGACAAAAACACTTGTCTTGTGAATAAGTGTCAATCCACTCACTCGGGTCAATGTTCCAACCGAGTGGGTCAAAGCAGTGGGTCAGTGAAGTCAGCCGTGACGCCTTCCCCGCATTTGGTCGAAAACCGAGATGAATTTTGGGGTGGAGTGGTGATGCTGCGGTTAGCGAGGCTGCGTTGGTTGGGTCATGCAGCCCGCATGTGCTGCCCTCTGCTGTACCACAGGTGGCTGAAATGGATCTCAGGAACAGTTCTTTGAAATCCGCTTTCTTGAGCCGTTCGCGAACGCGAGGGCTCGCAATGCTCTGCGAGAGATCGGGATGGATACTTATTTTGCACCGTATGTAGCCAACCGTGCTAATCAGAGAATCGTTTAATCGGTGATGTGACACCGATGGCACGATCAGGATAAAATTGCATGACAAGTACGTATGCACGCATGTCAGAATCAGAATATGTATTCATACTGGAGGAATCCGATGATCTTCAAGGCTCTTTTTCACAGGTGTCCATGTGTACGCACTTGTGCGAGTCGGAGACACTCACCGTGTTACGTCGGCGAGCGTTATCTCGGGGATGTATCTCTGCAGCAGCTTCACCTGCGATCCGATGAAGATGCTCCGATACATCTCGCTCATCCCCATCGAGATGTTGCGCAGCACCAGCTTCTGCAGTCCCCTGTAACACATGTCAGACGCGGCCAGCGCCCGTGGCTTCTCCAGAACTGCCAACGGATAGATCCACAACCACCTCACAGACAATTTAAGTGTTCCAGTGTCGGCGCTGCACTTTTGTTCTTGGCGAATCAAGAAAATCGACCCAATCTATGGTGCATTTTTGGCAGTCGTTGATTCTTAATGACCCTTTGTCAATTCATGTGGGTTGTTTGACCACGCTTCACCACGAATCTCATACAGGTCGCTGCACTCATAGCGCAGCGTGCTAACCACTCCGCCACCGCTCCACCCACACTCTTATTCCACCTCTTTCCAGACATTCATGTCACTACCTTATAGACATTACTGTTTCAGTCAAAGCACAGATACATGTGCAACGCTATTGTAAATCCCCCGCCGGATGAGGCCTCACCAAAGCGGTGCGGGTCGTGGGGGTTATCTGACCATACTTTACCGCGCCAGTTAGCGCAGGTTGGTGAAGGCAATATACTGGTTGAGGGTGGGAGGAGTCAAGGTAGGCCCTGAATATTATATTAAATCATATTCAGGGCCTACCTTGGTTCCTCCCACCCTCAACCAGTATATATACAAGAACTGTTTTCTTGGAATTTCTCTTACTTGATACAGCTATCGTGCTTTGACGGTTCCACCTGAAGACGGAAGCTTGTGTTGCCTCCGAAACGTCGTGATTTTTATTTTATTTTACCTACGTGACTTTACCGAAAAAAATCCAAGAATATGAATCCTTGCAGTCACGAAAGCTTCAAATCTAGAATGAAGGCAATATATTTTGGGTTGCTGGTAAGACTGGAGCAGTCCTTGTGACAGGCCCGCAGAGCAGCCACATCCATCGGGAGGCGCACACGAAACGTGACGCGCCGGGCGCGACAAACATTTTTCCGTGTCGTCCACTTGGACAGACCCTGCTGGGACGTAGCCGTGCCCACGGACGTGGGCGGGTGGGGGGGCGGCACCTAAAGAAGATGGCGTCGAGGAAGTCGCGGGCGCTGAAGTCGAGGAGGCGGTAACCCTCGCGCTTGAACGCCAGCACGGCGTTGGGGCCCAGCCAGATGGTGCCGTCCATCCTCGGGGTGAAGTGCACGCCCAGGAAGGGGAACCTGGGGTCTGGGACCTGCACGGACCGCAACGCAGGATAATGGTGCCCTCTCCGGGTCACGAGATGCTCCAGAGAGTAAGTACACGCAACCCCCAAAACTTTGGGGGGGGGTCATTTCGCGTTGTGTGTTCTACTTGTGATTGTGAATGTGCAACAGAATGAATGCATCATTAGCCATGCCCCTGGCCCGACTTGGCCCCGAGCCAGATTCGTGAGGTCAGCGTAGCGAGGTTTGGTTTTGGCTCGGCATGGGAAATATGCGACGGAAAACCACTTGTAGCATCAGAGGGTTTTCTCCTGGCTCGGTTAAGCCAGAGGAAAAGGGGTAAGAGAGACCGTTGTTAGTTAAAAGGTTTCGTATACTCCTCTTGCGCTCTCTCGCGATTAAGAATCTTCATTCTTTTTTGCAACGTCATCTCAATTCCCTCTCTGGCCTGCGGAATTCTACGCCCATTCGAATCCCTTTTCCTCAAACTCTCTACACGTGCATGATTGCTCCTATTTGTGCAGCGAATTTGTAAGTGGTTGCACGAGCAGAGTTTATCAACTCCACAGTTCATCTTTCCATGATTGCCAAACCACCAGGTGCCCGCAAAGTGCAATGGCTTCCAATCCATACGAAACTAAAATATTGGTAATGAAAAGCGGAGTTGAGCAATGCCAATTTAGGCTTGGTACGCGATGAGCGGCTTACAACACATCTCATCCAAAGAAATAGAAAGGGCAACCCCAGTGGCAGCTGCCCCTGTGGTAGCAGGGGTGCGTGGCTGCTCACGGGGTAGATGTTGCCCTTGACGAGGTAGGTCTTCTCGGGTTTCAGCACCAGGTAGTCCCCGCGGAACGGCACGATGCGAGGCTCCGAGCTGCAGCCGGAGAGGCGCGACAGACGGTCGGAGTAGAGGCCGCCGCACGTCAGCACGAACCGGCAGCGCACTTCCTCCCCCTGTTGCACGCACACACGCACGCACGCACAAAGACCCCCTGTGTAGCCTTACCTGACCGTCGGCTACGTACGGTGCGAAAGAAGCTCAACATACATACGGGGCATGTTCTGTTCACGAGCACTTATGAAGGCCGGCACGGCACACGAGGGGGTGGGTGGCCAGCACCACGCCCGGCCGTCTTTGTCTCCCCAGTGGCAATGTTTATACACCTCATTTCAACCTTTCCTGCGTCGTGTGATGGAGGTTTCCTAACGTCACAAATTTGGTCTGATCGTTACGTAAGTGGCATAAGCCGAAAATCTATTATGAATCCCAATATTGTGTTGCGAAAAGCTGCACGTTAAGTCGATGGTATCAATTTTAGAATGAACTCTGACCTTTTTTCCAGTCACCGTGATTGGGTATTTCATTCCTGCAGAAAAAAACAAAATATATCGTTTCGCATCAATGGAAGTGGCCGTCAAAATACAACGCAACAAATGCACCGATTAAAATCGATTATGAAGAGCTCACGATAAGTGCATCGAATTGCGTGCGTATGAATCGCTGATTTACGATTCGCATCGGTTTATACGAATGGGTGACTGCGACCCTTGCAGCCATGAGTGGCCGCTACATTTAGTGCAATGTAAAAAAAGAAATACTTCTGGAAATGAACCTTGACCCTCAATGGAGACAATTCATTAAATTACTATGAGGGGCGGGGGCGTTTGAAGCTTTACACCTCTAACACAAGTGGCTATATACAGTAACATACATGCAACCAAATAACGTGTGACATAGATGATCAGTGTGGTCATGTACTTGACCATTGTGGTCATGTATGGTAAAACAACCCCCACGACCTGCACGGTGTAGGGAAGGCATTCGTCCAGCAGTGGAATGACAGAAGTCTCGAATATAGCGGCTGACTGCCGCGCCGCAGAACTTGGGAGTGCTAAACTACCGATCCGATGGCATCGGATCATTCGCACATTCACACCGCATCACCGCGACAGATGGCGACGGGCTTGGGGAGGCCTTCATCCAGCGGTGGATCGGTCAGGGCTGATGTCCATGCTGTTGCTGACGACGATGAGAACTTCGAGCTATTTAAAAAGCACAACGAACGACTCTCGTACCCTCCGCGCCGCCCGCGGCTCCCTCGGCCGTCTCGCGAAACCCGGACACGCAGAAGCCCGTGCGGATCTCCCCGCCCATCTCCACGAAGTCGCGGCCGTAGCTGCGGGCGACCTCGGCCCAGTCGACGATCCCCGTGTAGGGCGAGTCCAGGGCTTTGATTCCCTGAGCCGATAAAAACCGCGCGGTCACGGGCGAATGACCCCGAGCCTCGGAATCGAACCTCGACACTGAACCCCGTGGGGGTAACTTCGCAGGTCGGCCCGGGTTTCGCGCCGGGACAAGGAAAGAGGCTTGGACGTCGCGCAGCGGTGGCGCGTTTGCTGCTCGTTCCAGCTGGTTAGGGGGTTCGAGTCCAGCGGTTAATACCGCAGGTGTATTCCTCACAAATACCGCCCCGCGGTCTGATTCACGGTGAACGTAAAGATCCCGTGATGTTGATCGAAAGGGGGTCGGGCAGTGCGTGGTAACATCCAAATTTCCCAAATTTGAAATAACTACCCGCAAATTACATCACTAGGTACACGCACACAGCAACATCGCCCCCCCGATACTGACAAACTACCGCAGGCCGTGCCTGTGAAACGTAGCACCTCCGCGATAGCCTTAGCGCTATGGCAAGGTATGGCGCGAGTACAAAACGTGCTGATGAAATTATTTGAATCGGGGCCTTGCTGCAAGAGCCCGGAGCCACGCGGCACGGGCCAGCGATGGATATGCATTTGAAACTGACCCAGGGAGTGTGACCCAGCGGGCGGGCTCCCCCCTACCTTGCAGTGGGGCTCCCTCTCCCGGATCTCCTGCTCGCCGACCAAGCGCAGGTCGCGCACGTTGTTCTGCAGCCCCCGCGCGTAGAGGTCGTCCAGGCGGGGCAGCTCCTCCCGATCGACCGCGACGATCAGCTGAGAAGAAACCAGCGTGCCGCCGTCGCGATCGAACGCGTATCGTTTTTAGTCGAGGGGTCGGCAATAATAGGATCCATTTTTTTCCACGAAATCGGCAAGGGATAAATAAATACACAGATCGACGTTCGGAGAGCCGCAATGCATGTGAATAACATCACAAGTGCCGCGTGCGGCTCCGGAGTTCCGGTATTAAATCGCAATCGAATGAAAGGCACGCCGTGTGTTTCTCTGCAGCCCGGCACGCGCGGGCACATCCCCCAGCTGATGCCGACCCCTGGGTTAGTCGGTCAGCAGGTAGCGTGCAACGGGGTAAGGGGTGGGGTACTCTCGCCTCTTCCAAGACATAGTCGGCATGGAAACGAGGCCCGAATGCCTTCCAGCAGGGCTCTCTAGAGCTCCCTCCAGTGGAGGCACCCTCTGGCGGCAGCGGTGTGAGCAAGACATCGCAGGGCCGAATCTTTACACGTACAGCCCTTTTGTCAATCCACTTCTGCAGCATGGGGGTTAATTGACCCTACGTCACCACGCTGGTCAGTGTGGGGTAGGTGAAGGAAGGGAGCAGAGGCACTTTTCAGCTTTTGTTCCATTTCCTTTGTCAATGCCCGTGTTTCAGATCCACATGTCACACCAGGTGATGGGCACTGGTAAAAAATGTTTTTATCTTTGAGCAAATTGATACACATTGCTTTTCATTTTACTCATTTCTGTTTTTCAAAATCGGTCTACCTTCGATCCAGCAGTGTCCCTCCGATGGATATCTTGAATCCAGTTCAAGATATTAAAATCCAGCTGTCTCCCTTTGATGGACGTCTAAAATTGTTCTGCGCACTTGTGCACGACTCCTGTGTTGCTCAAATTGATCTCGAGCCCGACGTGGCAGCCTCCTTTGTTAAAGTTCTTCTCACGTATTTTTTCAGTTCATTCCCATTTGAATTTTAACAAAAAAAACTCAAAATGCTCCTCAATATTCCTTGCCCTAACAGAAGATATCTACTCTTTGGGTCTTTCGGTAAAGTCACGTAGATAGAAAAATAATAAAAAAGCACGACGTTTCCATCGCAACGCAAGCAATCGTCCTCAGGTGCAAAAAATATAGCAAAGAGAGCTGCTGAAGCAGGGTGTTATATAGGCCTGAGATGGGTGCAGCTCAAGGGTAAGTGGGCGGGGTTAGCGAAGGAAGATGGGCGGGGTTAGAGAAGGAAGATCGCCCACTTACCCTTGGGCTGCACCCATCTCAGGCTTATATAACACCCTGCTTCAGCAGCTCTCTTTGCTATATTTTTTGCACATGAGGACGATTGCTTGTGTTGCGATCGAAACGTCGTTATTTTTAAATTATTTTACTATCTACGTGACTTTACCGAAAGACCCAAAGAGTATGAATTCCTGCAGTCACGAAAGCTTTAAGTTAAGAAGATATATAACAGGCGACGTTTTGGGCAATAGCCCTTCTTCATAACTATTATAATTGCTACGTCATCAACAAAATGGTGACGCGATGAATATTTTTTCCGTTCATTTCTCCAGGTCAACTTTACGAACATATTTTAAAGTCGCTGCGAATTACTTCCCAGGCGTGTCGCCTCGACTGACTCCACTGCAAATGCGTACGCCGATACTCTCTTCGTGCAACGTCAGTGGAGCTGTACTATTTAACAACATCTACCCCGGTCATTAAATCACAACGGAATGAAAGTTACTCTCTGTGTTTCTCTGCAGCCCAGCATGCGCGGGCACATCCCAGCTGACGCCGCTGCTCCAGACGCAAGTCCCAAGGCGAACGACCCTCCGCTTGCACCGACTGGATTAACGACTTGCACTGCCAAGCGCTAGGCCGAAACCCAAGCCGCCCACTATTAGTCGTTTAACTGCCGTGTTGTCTCACTGCACGTACAGTAATAACTCGCTATTGCCGCGGTAATGCCCGATTAAAAAATGCGAAGGTGGGCATCATCACAATTGTGCACTCCGCTATTCCCGACGTAATTATCCGGCTCCACCTCCTCAATATAGAATAATGGTTGTTGCTCTACATCAACAACAGACTTACCAAGCTGTGCTCGTAACGATTCCACCTTTGTAACGAGCGTAGCTGTGGGAACGCGTCATCTTATGTGGATTTATAAAGCTCCGTACAGTGACCGCGTTACGTCCGTGAGCCGGCGTATAACGATCGTACGCACTGCCACATATCCTATCATCGTTCGTTTCTTTACAGCATACACTGTGCTCCACAAGTGAATGGTGTAACATCCGAACACCTGTGCATAATGATTTTATTTTGCATTTGACCAGGAGACCTGTGCAAACGCATACGGTATCTGCACGTACGGAGCGATGCATCATTGTGCTCATGTGTTTCTATAAAGGCCTTGTTAACATCGTCATTAAAACACCCTGATAAGAGTGAACTCTCTTCTGGATCTGGAAGTGGTTCGTTATAACAAGGTAACACTGTGTGCGTATATATGTAAGTGTGAAGTAGTGGAGCAGTGGTGAGCGCGCTGCGCTACGAACCCGGCGACCCGAGTATGATTCCCGCTCACAGACAACGCCAGTTACGATTATCTGAACCAGTCCTGAGCCTCCCTTAAGTCGACTCAACCTCAAATGAGTAACTGCTACGATGTGTCATCATTTCACAAGGGAGACAAAGGTGGCAGGGCGTGGTGCTGGCCACCCACCCCCTCGCGTGCCGTGCCGGCTTGCATCGGTGTTCGCTAGCAACACTTGCCCCAACAGTCTGTTGAGGCTGTACGGGGGAATCTGTGTATCTTTGTTGGAAAGATACACACTTACAGCCCATTTGTCAATACATTCGCCAATCGACTTTCCATCGGAAGAGATCGACGCGTAGCGGCGCGTGGCAACGCGTCACGTGATCTGGGGATCAGATCGGTGACCCCCCCCCCAACCCCCTCCCAACCTCCAGATCCGCAGCCTCCTCCTGACCTTTCCGCAGCGCTTGTAGGGGATGCCCTTCTTGTCACAGTACTCGTAGGCAAGGTCCGCGCCCTGCACGCACAGCTTCGCCTTCAGCGAGCCCGGCTTGTAGTAGATGCCGCTGTGGATCACTCCGCTGTTGTGGCCGCTCTGGTGGCTGGCTGCACGCACAGACACGTACAAGAGCGGACAAGGATCTCCCCCTCTGACCGTGGGAGCGAGTGCTGTTAGCGGGTGCCTATTGAGGCCGGTATGGTGCTTTTAAGGAGGCATTGAGATTATTTAGATTGTTTTGCTGCTATACATTTCCACGTGATAAGCCACTTTGTTCAGATATAAGTTCATACCTCAGTGGGCTTCACGTGGTAAGATAAAAATTGAGTTGATTTTACTTGTATATTTTTAAGTCATTTATTTATCTTTGCATTCCTATCGTGTTTGTGTATTGTTTGTTGTTGTAACGTTCGTACACGTCCATACTGGACATGTGAAAAAGAGCTTTATAGCTCATCGGATTCCTCAAATATGAATATTCTGATTCGGATGTGGCCAGCACCATGCCCGACCACCTTTGTCTCCCCAGTGCTGATATTTATAATACTGCGCCAGGTACTAATTGAAGGCCGGGTCGATCTCGGGAGTCCCAAGACTTGGTAAGATATCCGACACTGTTATTGATCTCGAGTGGGAATTGAACTCGGGGTCGGCAGGTTTGTATCACTGCGCATTAACCACTATGCTACCACTTCCCATGTATGCTACCACACACACACAAAAGACAAAGGTCCCCCGTATAACCTTAGCAGACTTTTGGGGCAAGTGCTATTTGCGAGCAGCTATGAAGATCGGCACGGCACACAAGGTGGGTGGCCGACACCACGCCGGGCCAACTTTGTCGACTGAGTGGCGATGTCTACAAACCGCACCGCCACCGCCGCCGCCAGCGATGGTGGTACTCGTTTCAGGCCAAGCCAACTTGTGGGTGACCCAGGACCGATTGAGATAATCGTCACCGGTGTTGGCCGTGAGCGGCAATCTCGGGCTGGTATCGCAGCGCACACACTGTGGCTCACCGACAGCTCTCTCCTTCTCCAGGATGATGAAGGAGAGGCTCGGGTGGCGCAGGAGCAGCTCCCGCGCCGACGCCAGCCCCACGATGCCACCGCCGACAACCGCCACGTCGTACGACGCCGGCGTGGCCGTCGCGCACGATGCATCCGCGCCACCGCTGCCGCCCCCACGCGAAGAGAAAGGCAGAAGTGGGTCGTGCGGGCGAGTCGATCGGCAGGTCGCCAGCGGCAAGGCAAAGCGTGGGTACACCCAACCTCTGGCTGAAGACGTCTGGCCACCGTGGAAGAGTCGGCCGACTTACAACGGGGCTCTCTAGGGCTCCGTCGAGTGCAGGACCTTCTGCCAGAAATGGTGCCAGCATTGCTGTCGGGGAAAGTGCTGTTGAGCGAGCAGCTATTAAGTCTGGCACGGCACACGAGGCAGTGGTGTGTCTAGTCATTGCTGATGGTTACACCTTCGCCAGGTACATATTTAAGGTGGAGTTGATCTAGGGGAGGGAAGGCCCGGACCAGTTGAGATATTATCAAAAACCACTTATGTTATCCATGGCTTGGAATTCAACTTAGGTCGCTGGGTTCATAATGCAGTGGGAATACCATTGCACAACAGCCCCCCCCCCCCACCCATTACATATTAAATCACTTTAAAAAAATATATATAGGACAGCACAAAAGCTGAAAATAACACAGCATACATATGTTTATACATGAACTCAGTGGAACTTATGACCACATCACCCAGAATGCGCCAGATCTCATCAGAACTCGGTAGCTAGGCAGGGTTGAGCCTGGATAATGCTTGGATGGGCGACCACAATGCATAACAGGTGTTATAGGCTGCAAAGCTACGTCGAGAGCAGTGCAGCAAAATAATTTTTTTACGCCGTACTTTTATGCCCCCTCATCTACGCTCTCTGCTATTCCCCAACCGGAACTGACCAACGTGGTGAAGTATGGTCAACTAACCCACACAACCTGCACGGGGTGGAAGAAGCCCTCATCCAGCAGTGGACTTACAAAAGCGTTGAACATGTGCGTGAACG
This sequence comes from Entosphenus tridentatus, assembly GCA_014621495.2. NCBI lineage: Eukaryota > Metazoa > Chordata > Hyperoartia > Petromyzontiformes > Petromyzontidae > Entosphenus > Entosphenus tridentatus. Next base: position 4,310,914 of record CM025629.2, read on the forward strand.
CAGTGGTTTATGCTTGCTCTGTACATCTAAACCAAGAGGTCCCTTGACTTCAGAAGACAAATTGCATGCAACCGCAAGCAACCGATCGCTTGTTAATGTGCTATAAAGAAGGCTCATTATAATAATAGGGTTTTTCTCCTTTTTTCTGGCAACAAAACTGAAACCTTTTTTTACAAGGATTCATGTTTGCATTAACCACAATACTTGCAGTCAAAATGCAAACAAAAACACACTATGATAATATATGCATTGTCCTTGAAACTGATTGGTCCATACCAAAAAAAAGGGGAAAACCCTATTATTATATTTTGGTACTAGCAAAGGGGGTCTAATGAAGAAGGGACATTTCCCGAAAAGTCACCAATTGCAAAAAAAAAATTCTTCCTTCAAGGCAGTGTTGTTGATGACGTGGTGGAGCCGGCTTAAGGCTGCTTCATGTGTGTTCATGAGACCGGTCTAAACCAAGGTTCGCATGAAAGTCTGCCTGACTGGCACAGCAAGTCTTAACTGGACGCCCCAACTGTGGGTTCTGTCTCGACCTGTTTGCCAGGGCGGTCTTGCCCAGGCGAGAACACACGCTGGCTTGGCGCATTCAAGCAAACCGCACAAAAATAATCAAATAATAAATGTTCCAATAAAGTTTGAAAAGCAGATGAGTTATGCGAACTGCGTCTATTAGAAATGTACAATTACTGTACACTTTTTTACATCACGCAGCAGTATAAATAGGCACGCCACTGTAAGCCCATCAGCAGATCGCGTTTGGTGGGGATGAAGTGTGGGGATTCCATCGTCTTCCAAGGCGTCTGGCCAGGGTGGAAGAGTAGACCAAATACCACCTAGTAGCTCGCTCGATGTTTTGAGGCATGAGCAAGCAATTGCAGGGGTGAATTTTTACCTTGTAAATTTATAACGCCAACAACCTTTGACCAAATAATCTGGATTACACCTAATGTCATCAGATATGGGAAGCTCAGCGGGATTGGGCCTAGACACCGCTTGGAGCAATAATTATCTTTGTTGGCGTCCTCGAGGCAATGGTGGACATTTCACATTCTAATGGCAGAAACCAAATCCATCCACAGCACTACCAAACACTTTCGAAAGTCCTACTCCGGTAAAATTTATATTCATGCCATTAAGTTGAATATAAAGGAGTACTGCAATGTACTCTTAATCCGAGACACACTTTCTCTCCCAGGGAGCAATTGCGATTCAGCAGAAAAAAGATACGACTCTCATACTTTCAGCAATGTTTCACCACTGAACCGAATGTCCTGAAATATATGCGATTTTTAAGCAGAGAGATATCATTAACAGCTCCTCGTCTATCCGCCGCTGGATGAAGGCCTACTTCACGTCGCGTTTGTCGTTTTCAGCTCACTGCAGGCTGGTAGGACGATGAGAGGGTTGGTTGACACAGGAGCGGTTGAGCTTTGACTCGCCACCGATGTTAGCCTGTGACCTGGAGAACCCAAATTCAGGATATCTGGTTGTAATGTGGTGCAGTTCGCTAACCGCTGCGCCACTGCTCCACTACGAGTCTGGCCACGTTCAAATTCCAGGCGACGGCTCACGAACATCATTGGCGATTCATATCTGAACCAGTCCCGCTCTTCCACTGCGCCCCTCGCCAACGGTCAAACTGCTCTCATAATCGACAACACCACGAAGAGAGTGATTCGCCGCACCTGTGCCGGGCCCTGGATTCCACCGTCGGCCACCCCCGGGGCACCCGTGCGGGCCCGGACAGCCGCAGGAGTCGCAGCGCCGACGCCATCATCCACGGGCACGAGGCGAGGGGCGAAGCGGCAGGGCTTCGGATCCTGGCGTGGAGACATCACACGCGGGGTGAGGAATGGACGGGTAGAGGCAGAGAGGTAGAAGTCATAATAAAGGTTTTTGGGTTAGATCGCGTTATTTATAAATGTGTCGTAACCCTCCACCACCCGACACGGCCAAACAGTAAAAAAAGTGTCACGTTCACAAAGGACAAATAGTTCACTATCTTCTTGGTTCTTTCGGTAAAGTCACGTAGAATGGAAATAATAAAATAATAAAAATAAAACAATAAAATAATTCTCACGTTTCGGCCACAACGCAAGCAGCCGTCCTCAGGTGAAGAACAGGTCTGTCGGGGAGACAGCGTCACCTGGTCTTCACCTGAGGACGGCTGCTTGCGTTGTGGCTGAAACGTCGTGAGAATTATTTTATTATGTTTTATTTTTATTATTGTATTATTTCCATTCTACGTGACTTTACCGAAAGAACCAAGAAGATGAATCCCTGCAGTCACGAAAGCTTTAAATCGAAAAATAGTTCACTACTTTAGCCATCCGGTTTTTTGAAGAGTGAATCAACATAATTAGAATGTGAGTAGTCCGACGTTTCGCTGGCAATTACATCAAGCTTCATCGGGCAGTTTGCCAGAGGTCACCAGCTACGTGGATGGGTGAGAAGACTGCTTCGCTAACTCGTGTGGGAAATGCGTGGACAGGTGATGAGAATTTGGCCTGGTGAACAGGTGAGGTGGTGCGCACGTGGACGGAGAGGTGAGGGCACCTGGGTGAGTGCATAGGGTGAGAAGACTGATGAGCTCAGTCACAGGTGAGTGGAGAGGTGAGACACCAACACTTTCACGGAATGGTCGTGAGTGCAGACCTCCCCCCCCAGGTGAAAGAGCGTCTGTACGGATTCTCGAGCGAATGGGTGGGCAGGTGAGTGGCTAGGTAAGTGGCTAGGTGAGGCTATTGATGAGCGCACAGGTGAGAAGACCGGTGAGTTGAGAGGTGAGCAAATGAACGGATCGGCGAGTCTAATAATCTCACATGTGAGCAGGTGAGCTTTAGCAGGTGACATCACAGGTGAGTCGGTGAGCTTTGAGGTGAGTGGATGAGTTCACAGGTGAGCAGAGAGACCAGGAGAGGTGAGTAAACGCGGTGAGAGGAGAGATCATCTCACGTGCGAGCGAGCTTGCAGGCGAGTGGGTGAACACGCAGGTGAGTGGGTGAGCTCACGAATGTTGAGATGATATACTGAGATGATTTACAAGCGGGTGGGCTCACGGCTGAGTGGACGAACTGACGGCTGAGTGGATTAACTGATGGGTGAGTGGGTGAACTGACGGGTGAGTGGGTGAACTGGCGGGTGAGTGG
>CM025629.2:4316926-4358762 GCA_014621495.2 Entosphenus tridentatus
AGGCGTCCTTTAAGCTGCCCCCATCTCATGATTCTTGCGATGTAATCCGAGTGGCACCTGCACACGAGCTTATTTTGTTCCTATTCTTTGGTTCTTTCGGTAAAGTCATGTAGATGGAAAATTAAATAAAAGTAATGAAAATAGAGTTTTTGGTTTTGACAATTTTTTTGTAATTAGCATTTATTATTTTATTATTTTCCATAAACTTGACTTTACTGAAAGAACCAAAGAATATGAATTCCTGCACAATGGCGGAGCCAGGATTTTCAGGTAGAAGGGGCAACCCCTCCAGCAATGAAAAAATGATAGGAGTTATTAGTAAGTAAGGACTTGTCCCTTGTTTTTTATTCGACGCGTGTGCGGCGATGGCGCAGCCATCGATCGAGGGTCGAATTCGAACCATGTTGTGTGATTGGCATCCCGCTCGCTGAAGGTGTTTGCCTTCAGGGAAGTCATGGAATGTATACGCATCTGCGCACAATTCTGAGTCACTTAAAACTGTTTTGCCGTTACTTACTGCCAATTATGGACTCTAGACTATTGTCCTATCATCTCATAGAGTCCCTGGCACATAATAATATGCTACACAGTGGCAGTGGGGGTCGCAAAATACCAATTTATTACTAATAAACCCAAATGATCCGATCGTAATTACAGATTTAGATCGGATAATTTGGGGGTCATGTGCCCCCCCCCCCCACTGGCTCCACCAGTGTTCCTGGAGTCATGAAAGTTTTAATTAAACATTTATTTTGTTACGTTTCTTCACAGTGGACAACCTCCCAGACGCGTTTCATTCCTTGGCTGCCACTCGGTCATTTGTTGTTAAACATCGGCCATGATCCCTTCTAGCCATGATCCCTTCTAGCCATGATGTGCCCTGTTCAGTCCCACCTTTCACAATGGGCATCACCTTGCATTTGTCCTCCCGATTCACGTGCTCCTCTTTGTGTCTCTCAATGTGACGCAAAACGCTGCACAACCACGACTTAGCATTGACCCTGATCATGGACCTAATCGTGACATGACCATAACTGTAAGCTAACATTTACCCAAGTCGCGATCGTAACATTGTCAAAAAGGTTGAGGTGCCTGGGAGGCAGAAGTACGGCCATGACTTCTTGAGGTTACCTGCGCTGAGATTGGAGTGTTATTTTTGAGCAAGTGTGCGTTTTCTCAAGGTACCTCAGTTGCCTCCTACTTAATAAACACTTATGAATAGTATTGTCAATTATCCCAATGCAGGACCCTCCTGGAGAGTCCTTGAGTTTCAGTGAGGATTTCCTGGGTAAACAGAATAGTTTTATTTAGGCAAGAGAGAGGCAGCTCCAGATATTAAGTTTTGTTTTTTATTCCGAGATAATCTTCCTATCCCCACATCACCATCATCCATCCGTGGTAAGGCTACACTTAGTCGGTTGGTTGCAAATTGAAATCCGAGTTGAAGATATACTTATTCCGACACCTCTGACGTTCTGCGGGGGAAGTCACCAGCAGAGTTCCTACGGATAGACGGACCCCCACCAGAGAAAGGTGTAGTTTCTACCACTTGCTTCGGGCCGCCTTTGGAGATGAACGCCACCCAACCCCAGTTTGATCAGAGACACACTTTAACTTTGACATTTCCTTGAAAGTGAATGGAAAATCACAGGACGTTTTTAATGCTGTCCAACTCGGGTTGAAAGCGTTAACGCATTGATTTGCTCGGTCCGTCCGTCATTCTCTGTAGTGTGGGAAGTCAATAAAACTCTCGTAAGGATGATCCAAAATGTCTGACAGTTCAGCGTGAAGTTGTTTTGCTGTTAGGGACTTACTCTCGAAGACCGGCCTAATTGATCAATGGGTTGCTCAGAACTTTTCGCCCAAGGCGATGCGGTCACATGCTTCCCCATGATATCAATACACTTAACGTCATCTCACAATGTCATACACGTGGAGAAAATCGTTCAAGAATCCATACCGTATGCATGACTTGTCTCCTTTGTTTTCTTTCCGCTTGGGTCAGGGTGGATCATGAGCGAATCCTGGAGGCGGGTCCCGACCGCGCCGCCTCCGAGTGGCTCCTGCGGTGTGGCGCTCACGTGCGCTACCGCGACTCGGAGCGCTGGCAGCAGGACTACAACGGGCTTCCGGCTGGAACGCGTGACCGGTACCGCATCGAAGCCATCAACGCCACCGACTCCTGCATCATGGAGACTGGCTTCGACTACCTGGGTGCGTGCTGCCTCTGCTTTGAATATGGCTAATCATGGTTTTAAAATATATATTTGGTCTTTTTTACCACAATGTTTGCCTTTGCTATCAGCATCATGTTGAGACAAAATATCTATTGGGAAGTCTCGCAGGGCAATGTGATAATTTAATTAAAGAATGACCCATAGAAGCAATATCACAGCACGACCTCCGAATTATCGTCATGTGACCCCTAGTTCACACAATAGGGGGCAACACTTCACAAGACTTCTGCCCCAGAGCTGGAATTTAGCCAGAATTATGTTTTTTGTGCAGTCATTGGTGACCGAGTTGTCTGTATCGTGTCATTCCATCCATTATTCTCAAGAGGAAAAAAAAAATCCTTAACACATTGCAAATCACACATTCTAAACGGCCAATTCACTCCACGTATCGGGTCCATACAAATACGTTCCAAATCGACGAATGAAAACTCAACTACAGTAAAATCTTGGATTGTGAGTAACTTGATCTGCGAGTGTTTTGCAAGACGAGCAATTTTTTTAATGAATATTAATTTGATAAACGAGCAAGGTCTTGCAATACGAGTAGTACGTGCATACGCTTTGTCTGCCGAGCGTCACGTGATCACAACTGATATACGAGTGCTTTGATATACGAGTGCTTTGGATTACAAGCACGTTTCCGGAACGAATTATGCTTGCAATCCAAGGTTTTACTGCATTACCAATCACTGTGAGCACCGTGAAAGCCTGCAGCGTCACGTGCCCTGTTTGCTCGCGCAGACGGCCTGCAGTACGTGCAGCAAATCCACCTGGAGCGCTGCGTCTACATCGGCGACTCAACGCTGGAGCGCCTGAGCCGCACCGACAGCCTGGTGGCCTCCCTGCGCGACCTGCGGGTCGTGTCGTGCGGGAACGTCTCAGACCTCGGGGTCATCTCCCTGCAGGGGCTCCGGTGAGCGTGCTCACACGGGAGGGGGGCAGATGCTCGCACTCCCGCGCCGGTCGCAAGTCTTTTTTTTCTCTTCAAATGTTCTTGCTGTGGATTTCACACCTGATGATGATTGCTCGTGTTGCAGTCGAAACGTCGTGAGCATTTTATTGATTATATTTGTATTATTTCCCTTCTACGTGACTTTACCGAAAGAACCAAGAATATGAATCCCTGCAGTCACGAAAGCTTCAAATCAAAATTCAGGCTATGCTGGTCGCTTGGATAGGTGGATGCCCTTGGATTCTTTGGTGAAATGGGGCCTGGCCCCCATGTTGATGCCCTGCGGCTTTTTTGATGCTCCTCTGGCTGTCCGAGGTGCTCGTTGTTGTTGGTACTGGGCCCGCCATTTGTTTACATGTCCCAACCATCCCTTACCCTTCTTGCAAACCTAACATTTAATTTCTTCATGTTTTTGTGTGTGTAAATGTGTATTTGAATTTATATTCATTGGGTTGTAATGGATTCTGGTGGTTCCTATCACCATTAGAGGTGCTACTATTCATCATAACACTTAAAAAATATATATATTTTAATGAAATTGTCACCTTGATTTGTGACGGTTGAATTGAAAAGGTGGTGGATGACTCCACTCCTGGAGTAGGGCATCATGGTACAGTTGCGTTGGTGTTACCATTCATGTGGTTGTGTTGCATGAACGATCACACATTGAATAGTAACGTGCGTATTGAGGACCGAGCATGCAAAGCTTGCTTTTTCTGCACAAAGATATTTCGTACCATACTATTCTCTCTCTTGGACTCCCTTGCAAAGAGACCTTTGTCTCATCGAGCTTTCAAATAGTTACGTATAAAGGTCATGCATTTATGCACGTATTGAATGTTCAGTGAAACGGAAGAAAACAGTGCCCTCTGTATTTCGTGCACCAGGAACCTGCAGACCCTGCTGCTGAGAGACCTCCCTGCTGTGAAAAACAAAGACAGCACCGTGGAGACACTGCAAAAGTCCCTGCCAGCCTGCGTCATCACCGTCGACCTGCCCTGACTCTCCTTTTAGGCGTTGTTTGGATTAGCCATCGTTAGGGATCAGCCACTTCTCAAGCTCGACAGAGGAGCGTGCCAGAACCGTGGCAAGGTACGGTGGGTGAAGGGGAGGTTAGGGGCTCATGACTTGGCAGCAGCAGTTGAACGAAAACCGTTTTCCTTTTGCGTGTTGAGACGTTGAGAATTACAAATGAGTTGTGCAGCGAAACGATTGAGAAATGTGGAGCTGATACAGTAAAACTCTAAAGAAAAGCAGCACGGATTAACTGGTACAGGCATTGCTTAGCTGCACATGTGGTCGACTAATAATTATCTGCACTTTATACCCGACTGATTAAATGGTCAGACCCTGGCTGTTCTATGATCGTCACTACACGTTCCAGTTTGCATTATTTATAAATCCGTCAGCGACGTAAACTTGCAATTCTCTCATTAGTTTTGGTTGATCACCCGGTGCGATCTGTTTGTGTGGAAAAGTTATGGGCTCAGCTGGAGATAAAATGAGCTAAGGTTGTGAAACGCACAGTGTGTTTAGAAGCATTGGAAGTAAATTAATGTGCAGGGCGTGAGTGTTTTACAAAAATAGACGGGTGCGTCCAAGTCTCTTGTGTCAGCACTGTCATGAACTGCATAGATTTTTTTGGGGTACAAGTTAACCTTTGGAGCTTAAGCCACTGCACTGGATCCATTTAGGCACATCCATATTGCAAGTTACTTTTGAGTTGAAGCTTTGGCAGTGCCGGTCAAAACACTTTAAAACTCACAGCGTGATAGATTTTTGAAAAAGAGACAATATAAAATAAGCTTGGCCAGCAGGAGACATTGATACAAAAGATATATTAAATGCAGACCTGATTCCGACATACAAATAATGAGAGTCGAACAAATTACCATCAGTGGCCTTGCTCTGCCATGTGGAAGGAGCAGTAAGCAGAGGTCTGTCCACACAAGAGGACTGACGGTGTGACGGGAGGACTTAAATGAGAAAAAACCTAGGGTCTACAGGAAGTGATGGCCTGTGACAAAAAGAGTGGAAGAAGCTGAAGAGATTCATCCAGCCTCATCGCCAGCTGCCACGTGGGGACGGAAGAGAAGAGGAGATGATATCCAGAGGAATATTGTCTTCTGGCATCCATGAACCAGGAGCTCGACATCTGCTTCACAGTTGACCTGTCCATTTGTGGATACTGGATAAAAAGTCTATCTGATAAAAAAACACAATTTAAAGAAGTGAGATTCAACATAAGTACATGATGTTAAACTTGACTTTTATTGCAGTTGCTTTCCTAAGCATACAATGTGATTGTCTCACGATCTAATCAAAGATAATTGCTTTAAATTGGGCATGGGGGGGGGGAATTCTACATCTGGAGCTTTTAAATGAAGTGAAATGCGAGAGTGTAGCTGCGTAATTGCGTAGCAAATGCTTCGACTCTTGCCCCACTAAACATCACCGTTGATCTTGTAACAATCCAGCACGTTTGTTGCATAAAAAAAAAGCGTCGGCTTTTGTTCACCAATCTAGCTAAAGCTAAGAGACTGCCGCTTAATGAGGCACTGCGCGGATGATTTATGACGTCTGCCGCGGCGTTTTCGTAATGCGTGAACCGGGATTTGCAATCACGGGTAAAACCCCGAGCTGTTGTCAATTTAGCGGGCGGCACGGCTGAATTGATGCGGTTATTGCACAAAAACTACCACGTGTAGAGGCCAACGACTACACTCTTCACTTGGATCTAAATGAGACGATGCAGCGTCGCATCACGTCTTTTAATTGCGACGGCTGCTGATGGGCAATGACTGGCGACCTGCAAGAACGAAAAACGAAGCTCAAACTGGCGACAGTAAAAAAAAGACCCATTCTATCCAATTCCCAGAAGCAGCCGCTGTGTTGCAACTGTTGGCTGCTGCAATGCTCCTGTGCGTGCGTGTCTCCAAATGGGAAAGGAACTCGAAATCGTGTTTCGGTTATCTGGGCGAGAGCGACGATGGGGGGGCGGGCGGCTCGCTGCGGAAACTCAAGTTAGGCCAAAAACACACGTGCCTACGCTCGTGCTGCAGAGAGCGAAATGTGGCGGCACACGTGCGTCACACGCGTGCTGCGCCTTTGTAAAAGGCTGGCACGCTCGCCCATAAATCCGTCTCGGTAACTCCTACGAAAGGAGGACTTCAACCCAAAATGGACAAAACAGCTCTGGTCGACACACCTAGGCAGTGTGGTCCCGGGCTCTCCCGACACGAGGTTCAAGGTAAGATAATTGCGAGTGCTAGAAATACAAGACTTAAGTGCCTTTTGGTACAAGAGGTGCTCCCCTATGCCATAGGGGGCAGTGCGAGTTATTTGATCGTACATCACCGTGCCAGGGAGTGTGGGTTGGTGGAGGCGCGGAGCATCTTAAGAGCAGTAACAATGCATTGTCATTCTTCCCCCTCGATGTTCAAAACGTAGCTCCGCAGCAGCCTACAACACCTGACATGCATGGCGGTTGCCCATCCAAAGCACGGTCCGACATCAACTCGGGTTAGCTGTCCGATGAGATCGGGGGCATTCTGGATGATTTGGTCAGGGGGTGGCACCTCAGCCAAAATAACATTAATGTCACCGTAGTGACATTTAAAAGGTGCGGCAGTCTCACTGCAGTGATAAATTTAGAAAGCTCACACGGTGTTCCAAAACGTCACTTTAAAGTGTTTTGTTTTATATATATCTTTTCTCATCAATGAAACTTCAAGCTTGAAACACACAGCCCGGGACACGCAGCATAGGTCTGTGTCGACAAGAACGACAGCCATTTGGTTGTCTTGCATCTCTTATCATCGCTACACTACGCTTGCATCTCAGGGCAATCTCGCCTTTTCCTTCGAGTGGGCACCGAATGTTACCCACCAGGTGGCCACCCTTCCCGCTCCTCTAGGTTTACAGCCTCACGCAACAGCGAGGGACAGGAAAGCGTTGGCGATGAGAGTTGGGGGGGGGGGGGGGGGGGCAGTGGGGGGCACCATCTGCCATAGGGTAGAGGGGCTCCACCCCCCAAACCGCCCGCTCGTTCACGGGCCGGCGTTGTGCGTGGGCGGCTCGCTGGGGGCGGGCATCTTCACGTGGGACGGCTTCACGCCCCAGATGTCGTGCGCGTAGTCCGTGATGGTGCGGTCGCTGGAGAACTTGCCCGAGGCGGCGATGTTCAGGATCACCTTCTTGGCCCACTCCACGGGGTTCTGAGCGGGCACGGCGTGGGCACAGGAAAAGCGGGCGCTTAGTACGAGTACCTCCCCTCATCCCCTCCCCCGAGAGGGGCACCGGATTGCGTTAAATTTTTAAAAAGGACAAAGGTGCAGGCCTGCAAGTGCTTGCTCGAGTCATTGTTGGTGGTGGAAGGTTCCTCCACAAGAGGGAGCTCGAGATCTACTCTCATGCTGGCCAGACAATCCCACACTTTACCCCACCACGTGATCCGAGTGTGGTGGGGGTATAGAACGTCCCACAGAACCAGACATCACAGAACTACCTAAAATTCCTTCCAGCGACCTCTGCTCGACACAGCAGGGGGCACTACTTTCCTCACCGGCACCGCTACGGAGAGTAACCCTCATTTCACGACACTAAAACTGATGCGTTTTAAGTCTCAATCGGCTATAATTAATCCAAATTAAGTGCGCAATAATAACATTTTAAGTGATGAGTTTATGATGAGTGTGGACGCAGTTAATTGGTAAATCGGGCCGAGTACCAATTTTAACCACGGGCGATCTCCGAGGGCATCATGATTCTCAAATACATTGGCATGGGAGAAATCCCTCCAGGTACTGGTGTGTTAGCTTGTTTGTAACTTTGGAAAAACAATCCAATAATAACCATACAAAATCCATCATGAACAGAACAATCGTGTAGTTGTCTAACCACAGTTCTGTCACTTCATTACCGCTGCCTGTCAGTCCGTCACATTTCCTCACATTAATTTTGACGCTGATCTAAAACAAGAGGACCACAGTGCACTTCTTTAGGAAATGACGATGTTTTGTTGCAATAAGGAGCAAATGGCGAGCGTGCTTCTTACACGCGGTTTTTTATTATTCTCTTGTTTGAAACTCGGAAAGAGCCGTGCGAGCACTCACCCCGTAGAGCTCGCTGACCTTCTCCTGGCACTTCGCATAATCCTCGTAGTCCGCGAACACCTTGAACCTAGCGCGATTCACAAACAGAGCGTTGAGGACACCGCTAAAGATCTACGCTTGAATCCGGCCGACACGCAGGCTTCATAACGGCGCACAGTATTATTTTTGTTTGCTCTATTGTTGTTAATAGTCGCTCCCATTCAAAACTATGTCGGGCAGTAAATGTTTTTAAAATCTTAATTAATATTAGATTTAGATGGTGTCCAGTATTCATCGTTTCTAAAACTACAAGGTGCCAATTGCAGTCAAGTGCCAGCTCAAATCTTTAGACACCAAGAGTCTACTGTGCCCTGTGCAGTGGACATGGCCTGGTTGTTAAGAGCACACTTTACATACATTTGTTTTGCATTATCCTTGTTTTTTGTTTTATCCGGGCCACCGCTCCGTCTATTACTCTAGACAAATCGAGGGTAGGGACGAGCAGCCGATATAAAACAGATGACTTTTTTTTCGTCAATTACTCGGATCGATTAAAAAATGGCGCCCACCCTCCCACCACCACCACATCCTGCCTCCCGAAGGTGGGAAACCTCCCCACAAGCCACCCTCAGCACGACGCGACCGACAATGTCGTCACCAAAATCCATCCACTGCCTTCCCTTCCAGCGGCACATAAAAAACGAGGCGAGATTTTTTTTTTTTACCACCCAATAATTTTAACGATTAGTCGAGCAATCGAACCTGACGTTTGGTACGGCGAGCGATTACTTCGGCAAACGGGTGAAACGTGGCTCTTAATCGCGAGTCGACTCTTGAAACCCGCGTGGTCCCGATGCAGTGCAGAAGTTGCCAAGGGCAGCACCTGTCGTGGTGCATGAGCATGTTGACGATGTCCTTGAAAAGGTCCGGCTGCTTCGGGGAGAAGAATCCGCTGCTGATCTGATCCATGACGACTTTAAGCTCGGGGATCTTGTCGTAGTACTCCTGAGCGTTGTAACTGAGTGGGGCGGAGAGGGTGGAGGGTGGGGCAGGGGCGGGGGACGACACAATTTAGGAAAATCTGACGACCTGGTTCTATGGCCGATGGTTATACAAGGCGCCATGAAGCCTCCAGTTTGATGGAGGGGGATACATTGTCGGAAATATATCATTACCCCCTCAAGGTACAAATCTCGAATGTCAAGTTGTCCACAACTTTGAGCTGTAAGTGGTTACGCAATTGCATCCTCAACGAAATAACCTTCATTAGGGCACACTTGTTCGTTGGCATATTCCCACCCTGCAATGTCCTCCTGTAACTGCCGCCACTGACAAGCCTTTGGCTGTTGTTGTCCTGGTAACAGAGCTGCGTGGCTTAATGGACCTTACTGGCTGAAATAAAGTGAGTCGTATAACCAGCTACAGCTTGCCATTGAATTCCAAGATGCACAAAACCGACCACATTACATTTGGCGTCTCAATTAAATGTCTGGAAATCCGGCTCTGCGAATTTAAAAACGTAGTTTTGCAATAAATATTACTGCCCCTTAGCAGAGGATTTGGAAAAGTTCTGCCCACTTAGCGAGCTTGTGGTGAAAAATTGTCACTGGAAGGGATCTCGAACGCCCAGAGTGCGCGTCACATCGGCGGCAAGGCTCGGGCCTCGACAGAGGAAAACCGACCCGGTACCTCGTGAACTGACTCGGCATGGCTCAGATGTATAGTGGAATTAAGGTATGACCGGGGTTAAACTAAACTATTTTAATTTTACAAGGTGAGGCCCACCGAGCTACACAGTTCTTTTTCAGAAGCGACCTGGCCACAAACGACAACTCAACAAAGTGGCTTATCACTTGGAAATGTAGAGCAGCCAAATACTCTAAACGCGTGACGTTGATTCTGAAGGTGCGAGGGAGGAACCGGAGGACCTGGAGAAAAATTCCACGCATTCGTGGAGAGAGAGAGAGACACGCAAACTCCAAATATACAGGCGATAGGGTTGGGATTGAACCCACGACCTGGATACCAGGCGAGGCAGGTAACATCTCGCCACCGTGGGGGTTCGTCAAACGAAAACCACAGAGCGGCGGGGACGCGGTTTCCTCTCCCGATGCCGTGGGTCCCTTGTGACCCCGCCCCCCTCACCCCTTCACGCTGAGCGCCTCCACCTCGTCGACGCGCAAGCCGAAGATGAAGAGGTTCTCCTCGCCCGCCTCCTCCGCCATCTCCACGTTGGCGCCGTCCATGGTGCCGATGGTGAGCGCTCCGTTCAGCATGAACTTCATGTTGCCCGTGCCAGACGCCTCCGTGCCGGCCGTGGAGATCTGCTCCGAGAGGTCCGACGCCGGGATCACTGTGCGCACACAAACACAGACACACAGGCAAAGATGCCCCCCCCGCCCCATACAGCCGTCGATAGCCTGTTGTGTTGGAGGTCTACATGGGTAGTGAATTGATAAAAGGGTTGTAACACCATCACAGACAATGTATTGTAGTCACTGCTGGCGACTCGAAAGGGCACGACAGGGCAATGATTGCAGGCAAGACGCACGCACTATAATAGGTATATAGAGACAGGAAATACAGAGATCCCCCCCGTATAGCCTAACAAGACTGTTGGGGCAAGTGATGTTAGCGAGCACCTACGGAGGCCGGCACGGCACACGAGGGGGTGGCTGGCCAGCACCACGCCCGACTGCATTTGCCTTCCCAACGCCGATGTCTACACATCCGTACCAGGCACACATTCTAGGCACAGTTGAACTAGGGCAGGCCCAAAGCTGATTCAGATAATCGCCGTTGATGTTTGCCATGGCTGGCAATCAAACAGGTCTGTCGGGGTCATAGCGCACCAGAGTTGAAACACAAATACCGATAACCACCATTCGCAGCTTTGTGACAGTGGACGTCATCATGGTGCCTGTGCCGGGCCAGGTGCTATTTTGAGGCCACGTGAAGTGTCGAAGGCTCGCTGACAGCACGCGCACACACACACCAAACGCGCGCGCAAAATGCATGCGTGCACTTGTGTGTGGGCGGCCTGTGACGCGTGGATACGTTGAAATGAATCTCAACGAGGACGTCACGTGCTCAGCCAGCTGGTCCAGCGGAGAGCGCTGGCCCGTGCTCACCTTTCTCTGCCAGGGACACCCGGTAGTTCTCCAGGAAAATAACCTTCAGTCTGTCCCCCACAACCGCATCGTTGTTTACGATGTCCCCGACTGCGGTGAAGAGCTTTATGATCATCTTGGCCATGTGGTATCCTGGAGCCGCCTGTCGACGGGGCCAGGTTGGTTGGAAACAACGAGAGAGAGAGAGCGATGTTGTGTGTACGTTCAAAGTCAGCTTTGATCGAGGTGCGCAGTATCTTGACTTAAAGCTTTCGTGACTGCAGGAATTCATATTCTTTGAGTCTTTCGGTAAAGTCACGTAGATAGGTTCTAAGATAATAACAAAAAACTACGACGTTTCGATCGCAACACAAGCAGTCCCACCTTTTCCCGATGACGACCGCTTGTGTTGCGATTGAAACGTCGTAGTTTTTTGTTATTTAGTTCTTTTCTTTGAACCTCTCTACGTGACTTTACCGAAAGACCCAAAGAATATGTGCGCAGTATTATCGGCGCTAAAGCCGCCTGGAGCTGTTTTCCGTACGCTGGCAGGTGAGCCGAAAAAAATTACCTGCCACTAAAATCGAAATCTTCAGAAACATACCCCTCATCAACGTTTACACCAGAATGACAATTCGTCAACGATGACTGAAAGCTGAGGATGCGGTGGCGCAGTGGGTGAGCGTGCTACACTATCAACTGGGAAAGCCCAGTTCGGTTACCAGCCACTGCTAACATCGGCGCTGGGCAATATCTTAACCAGTGCTTGACACCCCCCCCCTTTCACGAACCCATATTGACCAGCAGCATGGTGAGGTGTGGTCAAACCACCCTCATGACCGGCAATGTGTGGGGGGAGGCCATCATCCAGCTGTGGATTGATACAGGGATGTACATTAAACACTGACTCATTTAAGCAGCGCGTAAGTGAACCAATACATCTTTCAGTTGTCACGGGAATTTGTTTCAAAGAACAATAATAGCACAATACATTTTATTACGTTGCAGTGATGGGGTTACACGTGAAGCTCACACGGCTTCTCTTCTACATTTGTTTACCTGGGGTAGCCCCTCAATGTGGCTCAAGACATTTTCTCGGGAGGGTCCTGCAGAAATTTGGATGCTTGGGCCAATTCCATTTCAATAACATTTGTGTGTGTGTGTGTGAGGAAGCCAGAGTGCCCAGCGAAACCCCACGTATATGAGATGCGCATTCAACCACTCCAAAGGTTCACAACACAGAGTGGTTCGCAGCTCACAAAACCAACTTTCCACAACGCCGTCTTGGTTGCGTACAACACTGCGCTCAGTGGGTTTTGGAGTTTCACACACGCGCGTGTGTGTGTGCGTGATCCTCGCCTCAGCAAACACTGGACTGACAGTCGAGGACCACCACGCCCAGACGTACCTTCCCACCGATGATGATGGTCCTTGGGACGAAGGATTTGCTCGGTGCATTTTTAATCCCTGGACACAGAGGGGGCGCACACACCACACGTTTCACCATGTACGTATGTTGAACTTTTTTGTGCACCGTACACAGCCAACCGTGCTCATCGGAGGTGCGGGGGGACGACTAACTAAACACAAAAAGCAGCTCGAAGAAATGAATTTGCAATCAAGTATTAAGAGTGCATATAGCGCCAGTGGCTTCGTAATTGTAACCATCAGTTACACAGAAAGGAGACAAAGATCCCTAGTGTAGCTCTTAACGGACTGTTGGGGCAGGTGCTGACAGCAACCTATGAAGGCTGACATGGCACACCAGGTGGGTTGAAGGCCAGCACCATACCCGGCCACCTTTGCGTGCCTGGTGGCGATATTTTACACACCGCAACAGTTACTCATTTGAGGCCGAGTTGACCTAGAGGAGGCCCAGAACCAGTGCAAAGAATTGCCACTGGTATTGGCCGTGAGCGGCGAAGCCAACTCGGGTCGCCGGGTTTTTAGCGCAGCAAGCCAACCGCTGTGCCACCTTTTCGGCAAAACACACAAGCACACACGCACCAAACATAAGCTGGAGCTTATTGGTCACCAGATACCATCGGGCCAGATGTTCGACATCTGCTGCTAGTGCTGCACACGAAAATTATTTCAAACGCCGCCTGTTATCGTAAGCGCTGGCCATGAAAACGATGCGTCAGTTCGCATCAATTCAAATTTATTCTCGCGCTCGTGATACAAATGGCGCGGGTGAGAATTGACTGCGTACAATTTGTGCAAATTACATGCCGATGATATGCTCTTGTTACATGTAGGCTAATGGCGCATATAAACAAAGACACACGGGACAGATTGTGTGTACCTAGGGCAGCTGTTGCTTCCAGCGGACTGGAGGCAAAATTATCCCAAACAAAGAGATGGATGAGAGTAGCAGGTTGGACTGATTTTAAATAAAACCAACGAACCAATGTGTCTGAGAGTAGAAAGTTGTTAATCGATGTACATTACCTGCTATGACTCATGGATCCGAATCATGGGCATTCATGAAAAATATTGACAAAAAACCCGAAAGTGTGTAAAGTAGCCCAAGAGAATTACATGGAGAGAAGGAAAGAGTCTTCTTGGTTCTTTCGGTAAAGTCACGTAGAATGAAAATAATAAAATAATAAAAAACATAATAAAATAATTCTCACGACGTTTCGGCCACAACGCAAGCAGCCGTCCTCAGGTGAAGACCAGGTCTGTCGGGGAGACAGCGTCTAACTGTGCGCTTGGACAGGACACGTTGCAAGAAGGGATGATGGTTTTGAGGTTGATGACCGAGTGGCAGCCAAGGAATGGAACACGCCGAAGAGCACATCCATGGAGGAGATGGAGCGATAAGCTCTCAACTTGTACATAGGCACGAGGTGGATTATTACATCGCAGGAGAGTGAGAGGACGGGGGCGGCTTGGGGAGGCCTTCATCCGGCAGTTGATTGACCATGGCTGCTGATGACGATGATGGTGGTGAGGAGCGATGTCAAATGATTGTTACATTTGTCTACCCAGGAAAGCCTCACGGAGTCTCGTGGCAATCTTGCACGAGGGCGCTGCCAAGTTTTCGCAGTTGGCGGGGTGGGGGGGCGACAATCGCTCCCCGTGCGTGATCCCAAATTGACTAATTCGCTGCCAATCGATCGAATGTGGCTAATTTGGACACCGGCGCACAAAGCCCCGCTCTTGTGAACGATGTCACGAGGCCTACGAACGTCCGCTGCGCACAGAAGACGGGCGCACGTAGCATTTATGTTTACGGGTTAAAGGAAACCGCAACATTAACCGCGATCGTCCGCAACAAGCGTTTGCCGCCGGGACGCGTCTCCCCTCCACGGAGCGCACTGTCGTCATCGGCGGCGTCGTCGTCGGCGTCGTCGGCGTCGTCCCACCGTCACGTGCGCGCGCACCCTCTCCGTCGCGCCGCGCCCTCCCCATCGAGCGGCGTGCCGCGGACGGCCCCAAGTCTCACGGTTGTAGAGCGCGATGACGTGCAGGCAGTTGAGCAGCTGCCGCTTGTACTCGTGGATCCTCTTGATGTGGACGTCGAAGATCGAGTCCGTGTTGACCTGCACGCCGTGATTAGCCTCCAGGTAGGCCGCGAACTTCACCTTGTTCTCCTGAAACGCGGTGGGTGGGGTGGGGGGGCATGACGGGGGACGGGAGGCGGGAGGAATCGCCGAGCGAACGAGGTGTCGAATAGTTTGGGATATGGCAGTGACGCTCGTCGGGATAGCGACGACAGCAACAGCTTTAACATTAAGCACATTTTTCGGTGACCCTGCGTTCGAAGTGGTGGACAAATGCAAATATCAACCAAAAAACATGACACATTCCGTCAATGCCGCGTAGCACAAAGTGCCATTTAGAAGGGCCATAGCTAGAAATGTCGCCTACTATAATTTTTTTCTCCTTTTAAATCATCTCACCTGCTTAACCTGAAGGATGTCCCGGATGAGCCGGGGGTCATTGACAAACGCCTCCAGCTTTCTCAACTGTCCCAGGTCCTTGATGAAGTCTTCGCCAATGCGCTGATAAAAAAAATATACAAATTACAAAACATTCCATCGCAAGTCCACTGAGCGAGCTTCCAGTCACACAACTGCCATCTCAAACCAACGTTCCACCACAAAGGAACATTTGCATATAATCGCCATCTAATTTGCATTCTAAAGCGGTAAGACCCACTGAGCTATGTAGCTCTTTTTCAGAAGCGACTTGGCCACAAATGATAGCTCAACGAAGTGGCTTATCACGTGGAAATTTATAGTAGCCAAACACATTACTCTAAACGCGTGCTAATTCTAAATGTGGAGGGTAACACCGGAGGACCCCAAGAAAAATCCAAGTGACCACAGGGAGAGGCACATGCAAACTCCAAATATACAAGAGTCGGGGGATCGAACACATGAGCTCCTGCATATCAGGTGAGGGAGTTAACATCTCGCCACCGCGGTCGATGCTTAAATGAGCAATTCTCTGCAAGCGTCGCGAGCAAAAAGTTTGTTTTATTCTGTGCATCGTCACTTGCCTAAAAACATCCTCATCCAAGTCCCAAGACTCTTTTAGGAAAATCCTGCCAAGCTATCGTAGTGGGGGGAGGGGGGGGGCGGGACGTTGCTGCAATCCCGATTGAGTAATTTGCAGGGATTTTTTCAGCATTGGGATGTATGGCCAAAAGCAGTAACATCGAGTGCTCTCTTAGCTATGGGAGGAAACCGAAGAACCCGGAGGGAACCCACACAGAAAATTCTGGAGAACATACAAACTCCACTTACAAAAAAGGCACCCAAGTCGCGAATCAAACACAGGCCCATTTCATTGCTGTGATGCATGAGTGTTACCGCACCGCGCTACCCTGCCACAAATAGAGGTGAGGAATGGGAGAGACTGGAAACAAAGTAGAAGACGGGCTGAGAGAGAGAAAGAGCGAGCGAGAGCAAGAACGGAGCCGCCGTGAAGAGGCCGGGCGTGGACCTGTGGGGACGGGAAGAGGAGGCGGAGGCCGAGACGCTCACCTCCGCGATGGCGTCGGCGAGGCTGGGGTTGCACATGACGAGCCAGCGCCGCGGAGTGATCCCGTTCGTTTTGTTCTGGAACTTGTCCGGCTCCATCTCGTAGAAATCCTTAAATCTGGACATGTTCAACACCACGGCGATACGAGTATGAACGCGTTTACTTTTTTTCTTTCACCAGAGAAGACTCGTCGAGTCTCTAGACCACACGGGAGCTTGCCTGTGTGTGTGTGTGTGCGTGCGCGTGCGCGTGCGCATGGTGTAGGAGGCAGGATGGGCAATTGGAGGCAGTCAGCCTCCAGCAACGGTTAAGGGTGGAGGGGCGACGCTCGCAACAACGAGCAGAGCACTGGGCAGCTAAAGAAGCATCCAGTTGGTACAGTGGACGGCGCCGGCGGTGCATCAGCCAGCCACCTCAGCGAGTTAACCCACAGCACCTGGGTCTGTCTCATCACCTGCCACAGCGAGCCTCGGACACTTCCATGCGAAAGCCTCATGAGTGCACCTAGCCTGGCACAAGCGCGGTGGCGATGTCTCCGGCGCTCAGCAGTGGCCACTGCCGCCGCCGTCGCGCGAGCGAGCGAGCGAGCGACGCTCACATGGACTGCTTGATGATGTCGGAGTGGATGCGAGCCACGCCGTTGACGGCGTGCGAGCCCACGATGCACAGGTGCGCCATGTTGACGCGCTTCTCGCCGCTCTCCTCGATGAGCGACATGCGGCCCATGCGCTCCATGTCGCCAGGGTAGAGGGCGCACACCCTCTACGGCCACGTCGGTGTGACACGGGGAGGGTGGGGACACGGGCGGACACGTCGGTATGGGGGACGCGTGCGCACGGGGATACGGGACGCGAGGACACGGGAACACGGAAACATGGGGGACGTGGGGACACGGGGATACAGAGACACTATGACGTGGGCACACGGGGGCCATCACGATATGCAGACAAGGATGCACAGGGATACGGAACATGAGGACACGGGGAGAGGCGGATACGAGCTTACATGGGAACACGGAGACATGAAGATACGGGGATACGATAATAGGAGGATGCAGGGTCTTCGGGATACAGACAGTGGCATCCATAGTCACAGACACACGGGGGCGATGGTGACACGGGGTCACTGGGGGACAGAGGAACACGAAGCGAAGTCGCTTTCAAGAGAGGTGTTGGCGGCTCCCGAGCGCAGTACCTCCAGGTGCTTCATGTTGATCTCATAGATGATGTCGAGGTGCCGCGGCAGGAGGTTCTCCATGAGATGCACGGGCCAGCGCTCGAGTGCCTCGGGAAGCACCGTGTGGTTGGTGTACGCGCACGTGCGCACCGTGATGTCCCAAGCCTGATAGGGCGCACACCGCGAGCGTGGCAATAAAACAAATGTTTCGGTTTTTTAACAGGTAAGGCCCACTGAGCTGTATAGCTGTTTTCCAGAAGCGGCCTGGCCACAAATGATAGCAAAATTAAGTGGCTTATCGTGTGGACATTTAAAGCAGCCAAACACTCTAAATGAATGTTGATTATAAATGGGGAGGGAAAAACCGGAGGACCCGGAGAAAATCCCCCGCGTCCATGGGGAGACCATGAAATATACAGCAGGCGTCAGGGTCTGCATCAAACCCACAACCTCCTGCATAACCAGGCGAGCTAATTAACATCTCTCCACCGTGGCACCAACAACAACCGCCATTCACCACTAGGTGGCGGTGACTTCACCACGGTGCTTGTGCCAGGCTAAGTCCACTTTAAGGCCACGTTAAGGCCACGTGAAGTGTGTTGCGGCCAAAGGGTGCTCAGGACGTGTGCGAGGGGCTGGTAACCCCTCCACGCTCAACCTAAGGACCACTACGTGGGAAAAAATATCTAACCTTGGCACTTCACATACACGCACATACACGCACACACGAACATGATTGGCATCTGGGCGCGTGCCTCGGTGGATTACAGGTCAGAGCCCTGAACAGGCACCGCTGAGATGCTGGGTTAGAACCTGGGGCGAGCTCTGCCCCGCGGTCAGAAAAATAAAAACCCTCGACACATCCGTCAATAGTGCTGCCTTGAAGAGAAAAGTGTATACAAGGCAGCGCTATTGACGAATGCGTTGAGTAATGGTTGTTATTCGTGCTCGGTGCACCGCTGATAACACAGCACCACCAAATAATTTGAGGTCACTTCAAGGGATTCTCAGCGTCCCGAGTTTAACGGTTTGCAATTGGACGGAATCGATCACTTGCAGCTACATTTTTACTTGAAACTCATTAACTGCGTCCTGAATCTAGATTTGAACTGCATCCTGAGCGTGTCGATTTGCCAAATATATAAA
Source organism: Entosphenus tridentatus (assembly GCA_014621495.2). NCBI lineage: Eukaryota > Metazoa > Chordata > Hyperoartia > Petromyzontiformes > Petromyzontidae > Entosphenus > Entosphenus tridentatus. Next base: position 4,335,636 of record CM025629.2, read on the forward strand.
CTACGCTCGTTCACATGTGGTCAGTTAATGGTGTCAGCTCGGTCATCCAATGACTGCACAAACAAAAAAAACACTCCAGAGGGCAGCACCTTCCCACCCAGCATGCTACACAGCACCGTTCGTAGCGTGACATTCAAACTGATACTTTACATTCTCAAAAGGCGTGAGTTTAGTCAAATCAGGTTACAGAACCAATATCGATACGAAGGCCATGGTTGACTGTGCAGTCACTGGTGACTAGGCTGACACCATCAAATTCACTCCACTTGGCTTAAATCACAATCGGCTACCAAGATTTGAACCCAGGTTCTCGGCTGTGCCTTTAAACTACGGATGACGAATACTCAATAGGTGGTGTTTGGCCAGTGGCCGAGACGAATAACAAGAGTGGTAGCTGCAGGAGACGTGCTTGAGACGACATCTGCTTGTCAGCAGGCACTTTGCGGATTGTTACAGTGATGGGCTTGGGCAAGGCCAACATCAAGCAGTGGATCGATCATGACTGATGATGATTACGATGGCGGGTAGCTGATACAGACTCATGATGATGGATGTTTGTTTCATGGGCGAGCGAAATATAAATGCGAGGGGGGGGGGGTCTCCTCGCCTTATCCCAGTCCAGCTTCTCCACATCCAAAAACACTCGCATCAACTCCGGGATGACCAGCGATGGGTGGGTGTCGTTCAGCTGGATGGCGACCTGCGGTACACGTGGAAACATTTTTCGGCGAGAGTCGGAATACGGTCGAGTCTCGATCGTCCAGGTTGGTGGATCACGCACACACATTCGCGATATTCCCTCCCTACCTGCGGGCGTCAAATTCATCATCTCCTGGCTTATGGTAAGGGTATGATGGGGAGGAGAGCAAGTTGATTAATATCCATCTGTACAAGGATTAAGAGTCGCTCCCCCACGCTCGACATCTATAAACACCGATTCGTGGAGTTGGCCAAACAACCCAAGGCTCCAGCGCCAACCACGCTACATAGACTTACAGAGACCCGTAGACTTCCACAGGCTAACATAGAACCTAAAGACTAACATCTGACCCATAGACTAACATAGGACCCAGTGGCTTAACAATCGAGTGTAAAGACGGTGAAACTGCACTGGGTGCTCATTGGCCAGAAGGTGTTAGGCGCCAGGCTATAAAGTGTGAGGGGGGTGATATCGGACAGGGGGGGCCCATGTCATTCCTTGTACCAGGCCCCTAGCCAACGATGCTCCGGCCACTGTGGTGCACGCAGCAAGGTTCCGACGTGACGATGCAGCTGCGGCTGCGTTTCGTAGGTCGAGCCATCGAACAAATAACGGTCACCGTATCGCGCGGCGCTTTCGGACGCGCTTCTGCGTCCGTCTGGAACGCTCTTCCTTCCGATATTAGGAAGCCGCTGGGAGCGATGCACTGTTAAATCATCATCCAGATTGAAAACAAATTTCTTGGAAAACTGCTTCGTGCGTTTAATTTGTCGTCCTTCCCCCACAGCTCTGATCAGCGCCGTTTTCTTTGCGTACGGTGCGAAATAAGTTTAACATACAAATACACAATGCGCGTATGTTCAATTGGCGTTGAAGAGCAGAGGGCCCCTCTGCGTGCAATGCAAAAGTCGCGAGTTCAGCACGCGGTGGGGGCGGGGGGGGTTGGTGGGGGGGTGGGTGTGGGGGTCAGGCCGTGCAGCGGCGCTTGCCTTGTCAGGGAAGGCGTCGAACGTCGTCCTGGTTCCGGATTTGCACGCCTTGTAGCGGCGGATGATGTCCTGCAGCGTCGCCGCCACCACAAAGTACTCCTGCTTCAGCCGCAGCTCCTTGCCCTCGAAGAACTGCGGTCGGGGGAAAGACAATGGGGAGCGAGGTTCTGAAATATCCCTCCTCCCCCCCCCCCGCCAGCGTCTCTGTCCACCCGGCAGCAGAGGTACAACGGGTCGGGGCACGGTTGGTCGATTGAGCGGCAGGTCCACGTGCGGTTTGGGTAAATTGTGGGACACACCAACCTCTTCAGAGACGTTTGGCCAGCGTGAAAGAGTCGTAGGTCAGTCGCCTTCATTTGAGCGGGAAATCACTTTGACTTTTAAATTTGACCTCTATTATTATTGTAATTTTGAGATGTTGGCAATACAATCCAATTTACGTGTTTATAGCGGCATCTCGATGGAACCGTATCTCCAGATGCTTCAGTGGGGGGGTGGGACGATATGTGCTTTACGTCACGTAAACACAAATGGGGGGGGGGTCTTAAGTGTTGACTCCAACAAGAGCAGCAGCAGCAGCATCTCAACCACACAGACATCAGGAGCAAAAGCCGAGAAACGAAACTAAACTGATAAAACTATTTTTTTTTATTTGACCAGTTAAGGCCCGCTCTAAGCGGTGTTCTTTTTTTTTCAGCAGCGACCTGGCCACAAATGACAGCTCAACAAGGTGGATTATCACGTGGAAATCTATAACAGCCAAATACTCGAAACACACATTTCTAAATGTGGAGGGAACAACCGGAGGACCCGGGAGAAAAATTCCACGCGACCACGGGAAAAGACACACGCAAATTCCAAATATACAGCAGCAGGCGCCAGGGTCGGGATCGAACCCTCGACCGCCTGCATACCAGGCGAGGGCGATAACATCTCGCCACTTGCGGCGCCCCTGGAGAAGGAGCGGCCTCCCACGAAGGTTGTACGTACATTGTCGTTGGGGTAGAGCACGCGGGAGATGTTCTCAGCGAGATTACGGTCGAGCACGGCCTGGATGTAGTCCCCGACGTTGACTGCGGTGGCGGCGAGAGAAAAGAAAGGGCAGCGAGCAGCTCGGTCGGTCAGTTTGTGTTTAGTTTGGTTGTCCTTCCCCCTCCCCGCACCTACGAATTATGCACGGTTGGCTACGTACTGTGCGAAAGAAGTTCAACATACATACATCTCGGGGAAAGGCCCAATGGGCATGCTGGACAACGCAGCCGGTATGATTTGAAGTGACGAGCAGGCGTGCACTCGCAGAGCTGGGCAACACGTTTGTGTAAAATCACGAAACAAATTGAAAATAGCTTTGCACCTGCTCCACGACAGTCACGGCAGTTACACCGCAGTAAAAAAAATTGCGCTAAACTGCCCTTGAAAATAAGTTGAAAAAAATGTTTCATTATAAAATCTTCATGAAATGCTTGTCAGGTAAACACAAGACACACACAGCTGAGAAGTGCATTTACAGGAGGTGTTTCATTTATGGGCCACGTGTTCTTTTGAATCCGTGGCGTGAATATGCAAATGAGAACAGACGTCTCAAAGAATCGTATTTTTGTAGTGACATTCATCTTGCAGCAGATTGTTTCTGGCTAAAGTCGACGGTGATGATGAATTTAATGTTGTAACATACTTTCGTTGGCAAAGCAAATTATCAAATCATATTCATCATCATCGTCATCATCTTCCAGCAGTCAGAAAAATTAATACCACCTGGTGAAAAGTCAATAGTTACTCTATGGAGAGACTTAGTCCCAGCCATAAAAACGTGTAATTTCCACCACTTCCTCTGGAACAGAAACAGGGATGAGCACCAACGCAGCGTTCACTTGAGCACGGGAAAACTCTGACTTTTAAATAAATCTTGCGTGTGACATTTGCCGTTAAATATTGAAATCCGGCCACAACCTAGGAGGGCCCTTTGGTGAAAGTGCCGAGGCTCATTTGTATTCCGAATTTGTATTCCAAATGAGCCAAAAATCACCGCTGAAAAGGCCAGATTATTCAAGGAGTTGTCAGGTCTAAGGGCCGGACAGACGGAATATTTGCCCATCACCAGGCTGGTGATCATTCCACTAAAGAGGTCCTGCAGTCAGTGCCCTTGGCAGGAAGGACATTTAGGCGTAACTTGCTGATCCCGTTGCCCGACTAAGCAGCCTGTTCCAAATGACCAATGCGATTACGGTAATTCAATTTGCCACCGAATAGAAAGCAACTCATCAAAATATCTCCGCTGCAAGAAGACATCGGGAAAGACTACGCCGTCACGGCACGGCTATCCAAGTACAAGCATCAACCCTAATCCTATTGTCAATCCACTGCTGGATGAGGGCCTCCCCACGCCGTGTGGGTCGTGGTGATTATTCCAGCACGCTTCGCCGCTCTGGCGAGTGCTGGTTGGTTAAAGGTGGTACCTAGCACCCATAATCCTGAGCTCACGCTCCGACGCCAAACGGGCAGCGAGCATAGATGCAGCACCAAAAATATATCGCACAACGATGGACTTTGTTGAGCCAACTCTGCTGCCCACAACGCAACGGTTACGGATAGATAGCAGAAGCCTGAACACCACGCGGCTAAACGTCGACGTAAACAAGTTCAATAGCTCCAATAAGGGGCAGGGGAGTGCAGCAAGAGGTCATGCGGAACGGACCCTTGTTGACCTCCGACCCGCGCAAAACCCTGCAACATACCGGACAGCAGCCAATCACTGCCTCTGATGCTGACCGGGCCCCATCACTTTTTACCCCCCGATCCAACCGCACCAATGACCCTTTGTACCCCCCCCACCCCCCGCCCCCCGACGACCTCCGACCTTTAGCGTTGCCTCGCTTCTATTTCCCGGCAAAATTACAGCCAGTGACAAGTTTATCCCTTGGCCTTGTCAATCGTCCTTGCGGAACAAAACTGCGAGCCTAGGGAGATAAAAAAATGAAAGGTTAATCGGCTCTTGCGCTGCTTTGTCCGGCTCGCCGTCAGAAATAGCACCCCGTGCTGCATTTTTAATACCCCTGCTATTGGTATCGCACGTTTATTTTTTTTTATTTGTGAACTTTGCTTGGCTGCAGCACTGCTTAGGTAATTGCTGCACACGATGCGATGAATAAATGAAAATATTTAGCCGTTCCATTCCCTAATGCTTGCCGGGACGAGCGAGTGCACCCATATGCCGGATTGGAGGATGTCCTTCCAGGGCCAAACTGCCGCAGGGCATTCATCTACGTGTGCCTCGTTTTGAAGTTACCGCACAAAAAATAATCGCATTTAATTAATTAGATAATAATTGATTCATATATATTTTACTGTGTATTACCCAATCAACCAAAATGTGCCCGATCTCATCAGATCTCGCAAGCCAAGCTGGTTTGACCCACACGACTCCAGCGACGGGTTGACAAAAAGGGGACTGTGTACACACACACAAATAATTCCCGTCCAGCTTTGGATGGCAACGCAAAATCCACGTCGAGTATCGTTTTCGCTTACAGATATTGCGTCGTAGATGTTTTTATTTGCTTCTATTTTGGGCTCAATGGAACAAACTGTTGCGGGGCGCTTTTAGCAATCTGGAGTCATTTAAGGCCGTATTACATTTCCTGCTGGTAATGGGATCGCAGCAGATTCGACGCAAGTCAATGGGGAAATGTGTGCACGACGTGGAGCGGCAACGCGTGGGGAGGAAGAGGAGGTGGGGGTGGGAGCGGGCTTGGAGATCCTTGCCATCAACAACGTTGTGCAAACATTGCATCACGGCAAAGCAAAGCGGCGTTGCTTGTGCAGGAGAAATGTGATGATGGGCCGTGGAAGGTGGACGAGCATGGGGCAGGGGGGCAAGGGGAGAGGGGAATTTGTTGAGTAGGAGAAAATGTGCAGGAGATGACAAGGGGAGTGATGTGACCGGGAAAATGAATGCAGAAGAAAGGGAGAGAAGCAGGCGGGCAGACATCCAAGCAGACAAGCAGGGCAGGGCAAGGCAGGCATGATGAATGGGCAGACGGACAAATTGACATATGGATGGACAGAGACACAGACAGGCAGGCCGATATGCAGATAGTGTCAAATGGAGAAACAGAGAGACTGAGAAGGCAACAAACAGACAAGCAAGCAGACAGACAGAAACAGGAAGGCAGACAGGGATTTGCAAGCAGATGAACAGGAAGGCAGGCAGACTGATGAATGAATGGACAGAGAGACAGGCAGATTGGCAGCCAGAAGCAAAGATAATGACGAATATAGAGGCAGACGAGCATGGATGGATGGCAGGCAGATGGGCAAGGAAGCCGGGCAGAGCTGTCAGGCCCAGCTGGAGGGGGGGGGGCAGCACACGGAGAACATAAAAAAAAGAGGCAGAAATGTAAAAAAAAAGTTGAGGCGCTCCGAGACAAAGGAACTGGAGGCGATTACGAAAGAGACAACGGTGGGAGAGAGAGAGAGAGATAACAAAAGGGAATTAACAGGGACAGACCCACGGAGAGAGGGAAGGGAGAATAAGAGTATCGGAAGATAAAGATGTCACCGGAAAAGCTGAAGAGTGACGATGCATCGATTCATGCCAGCTACAGCGGTGGCAAGGGTGGTTTTGCGAACTGCGCGATGAACCTGGCAGCCTGGGTTCGATTCCCAACCACGGCCAACATCAGAGGCCGATGCCTAAACTGGTCACGGGCTCCCCATTAAGCCGCCCGCACTGACGATAATGGGGAAGTATGGTCAAACAATTCCCATTATTCACCTGGCGTAGGTAGGTGGCCATCAAAGCTAAAGGCCGACAAAAATGTGTTTAATGTTGGATGTGCCTGTAGCTTCGTTTGTGAATTTGTTCCGTGACCGAACTGGATGTTTATCTGCCCGAGGCGATTTGAGCCGCAGGGAATTACATTTTTAGTTTTCATTTACCGTTGATTCATGTTTGGGCAATACGTTCGACTCCTTTGTGCAGTGTTTTTGTGTTCGTCCCGTTTGCCGTTTAATTAATTGCTGTATGTTATTTGTTTGTTTTTGCTGTTGTTATTTAGTAAACCAGAGCCATCTTGGTCTCTTCAGTTCTCACCTGGTGAAGCAAAATAAAAATGTAACACGGAATGACTCTATAAAAAATAAATATGCCCTCTCTTTCTGTCCAGCGTCTTGAGATGTGGTTGCATTAAGACACTACTGAGATCCAAATAGTTAATTATTATTTAATATGCTACATGTAATCCCTTTACATAATCCCTGCCACTGCTAGAGAGTATCTATTCACCGCATTGGCAATAAAACAACACTTCAGACATTTTGGTGAATCCATCAGGCCATGTGGATCGTGGCAGTTATCCGACCATACTTCACCACGCTGGTCAATGCGGGTTGGTGAAGGTGGGGGAGCATGGACATTGGATCATCAAAGCCACAGCACAACAATGGATTGATTTTTCTGCATTGCCCTCCGAGTCAAATCGTGACCGTGAAAGAGATCGCAAGGGGGCGGAGGGAGGGAGGGGTAATCAATTGATGCCTAGAAAGCACAGGTGGCGTGACAATGCGGCACAGAAAGAAACGATAACAGGAAGACGGTGTGTCCGAGCGAGCGAGCGGGTGAGCGAGTGGGTGGGTGGGTGGAGGAGGTGACGGCGTCGCGCTCACAGTCCTGCAGGTTGAAGTCGTTGGGAGCTCGCGACGACCACAGGCGCATGGTGTTCACCGTGTTGTTGCCGTAGCCCGGTACTGGTGTGTCATAGGGCATGGCAAGGACGACCTGCGGGGGGCGGGGGCGGGCGGGTAAGGTGGGAGGTTGGAAATCAATTAGACTGGCGGACGACCGTATGGATGGATGGGTGGATCGACAAACGAATTGGCGGACGGAAGGACGGGCAAACATGAAAAGGGGAAGAATAAAGAGGATTCATATACGCATTCGTGCGCACGCACGTCCACGCACACACACGTCCACGCGCACACACACACACACACGACGTTCCCACTAAACTACGAGATCTCTTCACTGTCGACGATGACCGTTTCCGTTGATGTATCTAATCGAAATTCGCATTACGATTGCAAAATTAAACAGACTTGTGCAGTTGCTCTTCATACACAGAGCAAAAGGACGAGTTCACGCACGTGAACAAAGATTGAACGATTCACATCAGATAGAGGACCAGAGTTTACGAGAGAAGACTAATGCATCGCGGCGGACTGGACAACAACAACAACAACAACATTTACCGCCATTGTCATTGGGCTTCTCGCACACTTGTTTGTTGGGTTTCAATTCATCAGAAAAATACTTCATTGGAAACAGGCCCTGCACGGGTTCCAGGAAAATACATTTTTAAAACCATTATTTACCTTCCTTTTCTCCTGGGCCCATGACCGACTGCCTCTGTTCCCTCTCTCTGTGTAAAAAATACGTCTTGACGCTGTATAACTCCAAATAGCATTACATCGTATCATTAAACTATTTTTTCTTTTACCAGGTAAGGCCCACAAATGATAGCTCAACGGAGTGGTGTATCATGTGGACATTTCTAGCAGCCAAATAGTCTAAAGGCAGGTTTCTAAATGTGGAAAACCGGAGGACCCGGAGAAAAATCCACACGACCACGGGGAAGACAAGCAGACCTCAAATATTCAGGCATCGGGGTCAAGATCGAACCCACAACCTCCTGTATACCAGGCAAGGTAGTTAACATCTTGCCATCTGGCACCCAGGAGGGTCCTGCCAAGTTTACGCAGCAGAATTGTGCGATGATTGCTATGTGTACTCTAATCCCAATTGAGTGAAATGGAGGTGCCATTATACATTTTTTGGAAAACTCGGACCGTGAAGCCGGCAACGCAATGGCCTATACTTGCAAATGACGTTCATTGCATATTTAGCATCCACTGTGAAGCAGACGGCACTTGAAATTATTACGGTTATTTAACTTTCAGTTTAACGCGTAGACTTTCGCGACCGATATTATTAATAATAAAGGTTTTTGGGTTAGTTTGCGTAAGTATACATGCACAATTACATCCAGCATTATTGAGCAAATCGCCCGATGATGCTGGATGTAATTACCAGCGAAACATCGTATTCAAATTGTAAATGTTGTGGATTTACTCTCCAGCACACCGGTGAGCTGAAGTAGTAACTAATTGGCGCGTTGTTTACGTGACAAACCTTACTGGCTGTGTCGGGTGGTGGAGGGGGTACGACACATGTACACTTACGCGATCTAACCCAAAAAAATCTTCATTAACCAGGGCAGCCTGCCGGATTCGAACCGGCAAACGCGTTGCCGCTGCGCCGCGTCACGTGACGACTTGTTTGCGTGCCTCTTCCTGCCATCGCGGAAGCACAGCTCATCAGCAACGCCGCAAGTTACCGTCCGAGTCGGTGAGAAATCTGCACGCGCGTTGAACTGAAAGTGGGCCTTCGTGGATTTCAGGGCACATGAGGAAGCACGCTGGCGTCAGTCGGAGGCAAAGAATATGCATCCAACTTGAGTGTGTTTATCTTCTTGGTTCTTTTGGTAAAGTCACGTAGAAGGGAAATAATAAAATAATAAAAATAAAACATAGTAAAATAATATTGATTTTATTTTTTATTATTTCCCTTCTACGTGACTTTACCGAAAGAACCAAGAAGATGAATCCCTGCAGTCACGAAAACTTTAAATCGAAATTACGTGTGTTTAGTTTAAATATTGGTAATGGACGACGGAATGAAAGACGTCCACCGAGGAGATGGAGCAATGAACTGCGCGAGACGTGGCAGCGGCTTTCGAGAGGCCTCATCCAGCAGTGGATTGACCATGGCGGATGATAGTGACGACGAATGTACGGCCCTTTCAATCAATCCACCATGGGATGAGGGCCTTCCCCATACCGTGTGGGTCGTGGGGATTACTTGACCACACCTCATCACGCTGGTCAGTGGGGGGATAGCGAAGGCTAGGAGCATGGTGCAGAAGAACAGGGCTGACAACGTGGCACTGCAGCAACCTAAAACACCAGTGTTTTTTTGTTTGTCTAATGCACGGTGGTCACCCGTTCAAGGACTAACTTGGCTTAACCACGCTTCAGCTTCCAAGATCTGTTGAGAATGGGCTCGGTTGATTTGGTCATCCGTGATGCACAACGTATTCGCATTTACAATTACCAGATTTAAATAAAGCGCAGGCAGGTCCACTATCCAGGTGGTCTCCTTCTCCCTAGGATTGTCTCTTGTATTACAATCACCAAACAAACCTACATCTACTCTATTTCCTCCCCCATCATGCAAACATCCCATGGCATTGAGCAGCCTCTTGAGCATGCAGCACACTCTATCAATTCAAAATTGTAAATGTGCTTCCCATTTTGTGGGAGAAAATTGCCAATTACACCGAGCATTTGATGACTGCTGTGGCTTCCGGACACAATTCTACAATAATAATAATAATAAATGTCCTTTACTCCTCTGGGAAAGCCTCACTCAAGTGTTTCTACTGAGTAGTAGAGAGAAATAGCTTGGCTTATTCAAATCAAAGTCAGTTGTCGACCATTTTTCAATACCGATTGTGTTGCTTTTTTGTCGGAGCCACCACTGGCATTGTATGAAGTGATTAATGCTTTGTTTTTACAGGAGAACATTGGTTATAACTGTCATTGATTGGATGGAATCCATCATGCGCAGCTTACATTGCGTTCACTGTGTCAGAAATGCACGTATTTTGTACAAAATTCGCAATGTAATTGACAATTTTCTTCACACAGCACAGTTACAATTTGGATTTACAGAGCATCTGCATTCAACCCCATCTCAAGATGCCGCACTGAAAACCACAGCGAGCCAAGTGCATCGCAGGGACCGAGTAGGGGTCCCACTGCACCTATGTCCTCGACAAGGCCGGGCGGTAGCGCATTCGACGCCAGTTGCGGAGGTTCGCGGTTTGAACCCTGCAGGCTGCACCTGGTTGCTACTCCGATGTGGTATTAACCATAAAATACGACGTGCAATCGGCTTCACTGGGGATGTTAAAGAGCACGCCGTTGTGTACCGGTGTCACGGTCGAAATGAGCCGAATTTGGAGAATTACTCACAAAATGACTTCATTGGGAAAGGCATGGCAATTTCCGCTCCCGACTGGCAGATGAATGCACAGGCCGGTGCCAAATCATCTTGTGCTGCACAGGGACAGCTGCCACTGGGGGGGGGGGGTCCCCTTCAAGGGGCTTTGAGTTGCTGAGACATGCAAGTGCCATATATAAATGTAAATAAAAACATTTGGAAGGAAATACTGTATCTGTCAGCCTGATAGATGTTCCAAAATATGTTGATGCAAAAAAGGCACTTATTCTAAGAAAAACAATCATTTGAAACCGACACAAAAACATGTTTTCACGGGACGTTTGGTTAATTCCATTAATGAGTGCAATTGGCCAAACATTATGGCTTTTGTGAGAATGGTCACGGCAGCTTTGGCCCCGTGATTGAATCAAGCGATAAAAGAGCCCTTGCCCGGGACTTCTCATTACACATCCATTGACATGAACGCTGCTGGCCACGTGCAAAATTCATGTTGGGTTTATCACGTCGAAATGAACGCCCAAGGGTGAGCTTTCGTTACCATGAATGTAATTACTTCATATGGTGTGCCCAAAAAGGTACAAGGTGCAGCAGCCCCATGAAATTCATTGCTCACGCCACTTTTGGCAAAAGGGGGCTACCCACGTAGAGCAAGCTCGAGAGAGTATCCTGGGGTCTACTCCTCTACACTGACCAGTTGTGTCTTGGCAAGAGGTGGGAGGGACACACACTTTACCTCACCATGCATGTGACCTACTGGTTGTCTCCGCTGCGGTGTTCAACAGATTTATATCGTTGGGTGGACGGAGGCGGTGGCGGTGGAGTGGCGGGGGCGAATTTAAGAAACTTGCCCCAATGTTTCAAAACTGCCTTGCCAGCGGTTGTGTAGCTTCCACAACCCGCAAGTCACACATAAGCCATCACTGCCACATTACGGATTCCTGTACAATCGGTGTGCAACGATTCACATCTGTCACCAGGGATTCGGTGACAAGGCACGGTTCAAGGGTCACGATTTGATTAAGTAAGTCATTCCTTTTTATTATTATTTTTTACTTACTTTTGCCGTCTCATTTCTGTTATTTCTCACGTGCTCTGTCTGGTCGGTACAGCTTTGTTTCACTATATTAGCCTATGTGCCTAATTGTAACATTGACGTATCAATCAAGCTGATATAATTGATTCTAGCATGTATGGCGAGCGAAACGATCAATCTAAATCAAGGAATCAATGCACTATTGCACGTCTACATACATCAGTTGTATATTATTCTTAATAGTTACAGTTCATGGGTACAACAGAGCATTGACTGTTTTATCAATAATTCAGTAACTTAGGTCATCCGATTTCCATTTCAGTAAAACCAGATTTTCATTGGACAACCCTTATTGTACCTACACCAGCTATTGCTCTATAATTTCATGGTTTTGGCCAAGGAATTATAAAACACTAACAATGTTGCAACCATTTTTCAATCGACTGCCGGAATAAAAGCCTCACCACACTGTCAGCCATGGTGGTCACTTGGCCATACCTCACCACGCTGGTCCAACGCAGACTGGCAAAGTGTGCAGCCCGGGGACCGGTTGAGATATCACTCACTGCTGATGTTCGCGACGGCCCGGGAATCGAAGTCAAGGTCAATGGGGTCACCTCCCAGTGCACAAACCTGTGCCACCACTGCACTTCCCCCACCCCCCCCCCCCAAGTCAGATGCCATTATTCCCAAATTGCCACAAAACGTTCCAATTGAAGCGGGCGGCAAAAATCTAAACGGGTCACGAAAAAAAAAGGGGATTAAGGCAACTCGTGGCAAAGACAGAGGAACTAAATTGCACACACCCCCTCCCCCTCGTGAATGACGCGCGCACATGGCACCCACGCAGCGTGTCACAACCGAGGCCGGCTCATGTCGCGTCACCTGCGGCGGCGGCTGCTACAACACGCAGCGGTGGCTCGAAGCAAATGCCAAGGGTCCCCAAGTAGTCCATGGGGATCCCGGAATTGTGAGAAATAAAAAAATTAACAACAGGGGTGCACCATCAAATATCTGCTCGAACTCAGACCCCTTTTGGAGAAAAAAGCCCAGCTCATCGTTTAAATAACACCATCAACAATATTTGTCGTTAGTAATGAATGATTTCACCTATCTGTGGTGTAATTAAGTGATGTAGCTCGTCCGTCATATAATGTTCGTCGTACCAAAATGCCCTCCTTCAACGAAGCACTCGCTACCTTGCTGTAGACCTCGGGTAGCTATCCAGCATAGGGGGCTGCGGCGAATATCAGCGATGATTATCTGAACCGGTTCTGGGCCTCCCCCCTGCAGCCCCGGCATCAAACGACGCACCCAACTCTCATTCCTGCTCAGGATCCCCAGTGGGCCAGCACTGGGGGGGGGCAGTTTGGCACGTGGAAGACGCAGTAATCCCTCACGACGCGTCACGCAAGCCCTGCTCCCAGCGGGAGACCAGACGAGCGTGCATCCATCACCGCCGCGCCCTGCTGCTCGTTAGCTTGTGGATGCACGTGCATGCACACGTGTCTGTGTGCGTGGCTTTGTGTTGTCTGTGTGTGTGGGAGCGGGATCGTAGGGGTTAGCTTCATTCCTGCTCACGACTAATAACAGTGGCGAATAATTGAATGGGCTCTGTGCCTCTCCAAGGTCAACTCGGCCTTCAATGAGTACCCAGTGCAGTGTGTAAACATCAGCACTGGGCAGACAAAGCTGGCCAGGCATGGTGACCACCCCCTCTCTTGTACCACGCTGGTCTTCATAGTTGCTCACTCACAGGACTTGCCCCAACTGTCTGTTAAGGCTACATGGGGGATCGTTGCTTGTACATCCGAGTGTGTAATGCGACGAAGACAAAGCTCCCCCGTATAGCCACACAGGCTAATGGGGCAAGTGCTGTTAGCAAGCACCTATGAAAGCCAGCACCAGGCGGTGGCATAGCCAACACCATTCGCACCGTCTTTGTCCGCCCAGTGTTGGTGTTTACGCACTCATTTAAAGCTGAGTCGACTTAGGGGAGACCCATAACTAGTTCAGATATTGACCACGGACGCGAGCTGCAAGCTGGAATCGAACTCAGGTGCCTGGCTTCGTGAGTGCGGCAGCTATAAGGGGGACCTTTGTCTTCGTGTGTGTATACCCATCTCGCGTCCGCATGCAAGGAGCTTTTCAAACGCGACACAGAGTCGGCCAAATACATGAGCGGTGGCCATGACAGCCGTGCCACGTGGTTATTAAATCAAGGAGCAAACTCGGTTTCGTTATCTCCAGATTGACGCGCGCCCCTTCACGCGTCACCTCTAACATCGCGGCGTTTTGCATCTCGCGACTTGATTGGACAATTGATATGCGCGAGGTTGCGTGGCTAAGTGTGCGTGTGTGCAGGTCAGCTGCAAGGTGCGGTGAGGGGCCACTTATAATGATGAGTTGTCACGGGGCCCTGGCTGTCTCAGCGGACCGGAGGCGAGTCGGCTGGTGGGTCATGAGCATGCACAAGAGGTTGAAGTCCAAAGCGTCCTCTAGGGGAAAAAAACCCCCCAGAGATTCAAGATCAAGTTGTCATCGTGGCCAAAGCTGCCGATGCCACCACCACTGCACCCCCTGCTACCAACGCTCTCTAGCCTCCACCAGTTCCCGCAGCTGCTGCACATGAGCCACACAAACCTCCAAGATCTTCACCATTGGAACCTCCTTTGCCAGTAGCAAAATATGATAATTGTTTTTTTTACCCTTTTATCTGGCAACAAAAGGAGTCATGTTTGCATTGACCACAATACCTGCGGTCGGAATGCAAACAAAAACACAACTCTGATAATGTATGCAAGATCTTCCCTTACAGGATCTCATCCACCGTCGGCTCTCAAGCCTCCCCCCCCCCTTTGCTCCACAGGGACTCCTAGAGACCACTCCAATGCCTGTATTGGCAATCGGCCATCGTCCAATCCCACACACACGTCCTACCCAGCATAACCTTTTTGTTGTTGTTGCTTACCCAAGCAATACTACAACACCCACCTGCCATGGTCTATTCTGGACCACTGCATGCCTTATCCTGCCTTGCCACACAATTCTTACAATCCATCTCAGACATCTGGGCAGCCATGCAGAGGGGGCATTGGATGTTTTCTGCTGCTACTCTTAGGATCTTCGATAAGTCTCTTTAGCTCGGTTGTTGGAGCCTTTGGAACTTTACACGTGGTCTGATGTGATGCAGGCTACTTGCAGCAATGCACCACGTTTAAATGAACTGGTTCTGAATTCATCTCTTTTGCTTCAAGTTGTGTTCTTAAACTTCTCGAATCTCATTTGCACGATTGAGCTGGGATTCCAATATGACAAAACATAAACCAATAAAATAAAGCAATTAAGTGAATAGAAATCACAAAAAACAAGTGCATTACGCGAGAAATAGAAAATATTGCAGAAACGTCAAATCAACGTCAAATGAAAGCTAAATATTAAATTCCCTGCATTGGAAATTGGCTCAGGCAGATTTACCTCCACAGCACAAATACAAAAACTCAGCTTCAGAAACATTATACAATATACAATATAAGTCGACTATGTTACTGCATATTTGGAGTGTGAGTGTCTCTCTCCCTGTGGCCGCGTGGATTTTTTCTCCGGGTCCTCCAGTTTCCGCCCTCCACTTTTAGAATCAACACGCGTTTAGATTATTTGGCTGCTACAAATTTCCACATAAGCCATTTCGTTGAGCTATCATTTGTGGTCAGGTAACTTCTAAGAGCTATATAAGCTCAGTGGGCCCAACCTACAAAAACAATTGTTGGTGTCAACGCGGGAAAATCTCTTCTGTTTCGCGGCTGTCTCTACACGGGGATTATCTAAATGACGAAATTATAGATATCGCACAAGCTAGAAATTTGAATTTCTGCGACGTACGGAGCTTCCGTTTGATATGAACCCTCTATCCATGCGATAACGTGCGCATGAAGATGGTAAGGATACTGTGGATGTAAAATGACATGTTGAAAAGTAAAGGTGGAGCCCTAAACCTCTTGCTCACCCCACTGATGGTGGAAGGACCACCACGAGGGGCAGCTCTGAGAGAGCCTCTCTCGAGGTTATTTGGCCTACTCTTCCATGATGGCCGGACATCTTGGAAATAGTGCGAGTAGCCACACTTTAACATAGAAAACTGCTGTGTGGCATATACATTTTGTCTATTATATACACATTACTCCCTGCAGCAGAAAATAAAAAATGGGCTATGGATTTTTTTTTTTTTAACGGGCCTCTAGAAATTAACTCTACAGATACCAAGAATATTCGTTAACATCTAAAACACCCTACCAGTTCTTTACAAGTAATGCCAGGCTCCGAGACACCTATGATTATAATTCACCTAACGCCTCTCACGTTTTTTTACCTCCGAGCAATATTATAATTGGGCTAGTGGTCCTCGGCGTTGTATCGCGGGAAAGTGGGAGATGGTGTTTTATAATATAATTCACAGAATACGTTAATGAACAAGGTTGTTTTTCATAACGATTATGAATTCCATCCACATTCGATTCCTGGCCATGGCCAACGTAAGTGGCGAGTGATATTAAACCGATCCGAGTGCCACCTCCTTCACTAATCTACTCGGACCAGCGTAGTGACGTATGGTCAAACAACTTCCATGACAGACACAGAGCTTGGAAAGGCCCTCATCCAGCAGCGGATTCATCGTGGCTGATGATGATGATGATGCCGATTGGTGTCTTGTCTGAGATTAATAATTTATCATCCAGAACTCTTTACAGGAGAGCCAACGCTCTCTGTCACATGATGCCGGCAAGTGGCCACAGCAGATAAAGTCACCGCACTATTTCTGGAGTCACTTCAAATGGCCTCTTTCATCCCACACTAGACACGGTTCATTCATTCACCACGAACAGGTAATTACACGCCAATCAACTCATATTTTCAAACCTCCAAAGTATAAAATTCCAAATTAATTGAAAAGCACAATTTAATGCGAGAGTCTTTGCGCAGTCGTAGGCGATGAGGGTGAGACCAGGTGATGATAGCGAAGACGAACCTGGGATAATTGCACAAATTAAAAAAAACTCACTGTCGTCATTAAAATCTTGGCCTTAAAAGGGAAAATAAATCAATGGTGACGTATCAGGCAATGGCTCTTCTTTTCATAGCGAGCATAGAAAGGTCAGAGAGATGGAATGGATATGAGTTAAAGACCGCACTTTATACCATGGGGCCTGAGAAGAATTGTCATTTAAAACATGTTTATTGATGAACGGTTATTATAAATTGGTGCGTGAATGGTTGCCTATTAGTAGCTACTGCATTACAGCTAAACCCTTCAAAAAAACCAAAATACTGCAGGTGGCTAAAAAAAAACGGATTTGGATGCAAGGATCCCAATCAATGGTGTTCGCTTCAAATCTGTCGCAATGTGTGTGCATACATACGCAATGTGTGTGCATACATACGTACATGTATGTGTGTGTGCACGTGCGTGTAGTGGTGGCGCAGCGTTTAATGCGCCGCACGACAAACCCGACGACCCGAGTTCGCTTCCCGCTCGCGATCATTAACAAGTGGGCAAATATTTGAACTGGTCCTAGGCTTCGCCCCGATCGAGTCAGCCTCAAATGAGAAAATTAGATGCGATATGTAAAGATCGCTATTAGGGAGGCCAAGGTGACCAGGTGTGGTGTTGACCACCGAGTCCCTCGTGTGCCATGCCGGCCTTCATACGTGCTCACGAATAGCACTTGCCCCAACAGTCCGTTTAGGCTATATGGTAGATCTTTGTTTTGTCTTCGTATGTATGTACGTACATGTCCATGTGAGCATGCCTGTAGTATGTGCGTACGTGTCAGTTGACACAGTGGGAGGGGGGGGGGCACAGGTGGTTCATCTGCCAGTCATCTCAGTTAACCCATAACACCTTGCTCTGCCCAGAGACATCCTGTTGAGGCAGACTCGCCCTAGGCGAAGGCCAGAACCGGCTCGGATATTCGTCACTGGTGTTGACCGTGAGCGGGAATAGAACTCGGGTCGACGGGTTCATAATGAAGCGCGCGCTAACCGCTACGACTACCGCTCCCCACTATATATATATACACACATACAAATACAAAAATCCCCCATATAGCCTGTAACAAACTGTTCGGGCAAGTGCTGTTAGCGAGCACCTATGAAGGCCAGAACGGCACAAGAGGAGGTGGGTGGCCAACACCACTTCTGGCCGCCTTTGTCTCCCCAGTGGTGATGTTTTTAACACCACACCAGGTACTCATTTGAGGCCGAGTCGACCTAGGAGAGGCCCAGGACCAGTTCAGATAATCGTCACTAACGTTGGCCTTGAGCGGGAATCCAACTCGTGTCGCCGGGTTCGTAGTGCAGCGCGCTAACCGCTACACCACCGCTCCCGCAATATATACATACACACACACACAAATGCGCGAGCACGGTACCTGCGTGTCCACCCACTTGGGCCCGTCGGAGGTGCGCACCACGCGGCCGTAGAAGTGTATGGGCAGCATGTACTCGGGCCGGGCCTTCTCCCAGGGGTTCCCGAAGCGCAGCCAATCGTCAGCCTCCTCCACCTGGTCGCAGAGGTAAGTCAAAGTTCAACCTGCCTTCAGCCGGGCGAGGATTCGACGCAAAACCAGGATGGGTCTCATTTGCAAGAGCGACCTGGGCCACCAAAAATTATGAAAGCGCAAACAATGATGGCAGTACAAGAAGTGGATCGAGGGGGGGGGGGGGGCGGGAGTCCACGGATAGATTTTGGTCCACTCGCTGGATTGAGTCCACCATCTGTGGACTGAACCCATCCGTGAATCCAGAGGGTTTTCTCATCGGGGGTGACGTCTGTCGCATGCCAGTCACACCGGTATTTTTTGAATTCTCATTTGGGATTTAGGCAAATTCGGTGTAGAACCAATTTTAAATAATAAAATGTTTACCCCCCCCATCATGCTTGGCGTCTGGGCTGAGCCCATCAACTCATTCGAGTTTAATAGCAGGGCAGCTTTCTGCCTGAACTCAAACGGCATTTGCCCGCGCGGCGTTCTGATCTCAGAGCCAGGCGGACACCTCGGGGCTGTCCACATCATCACGAGCAATAGAATATTAATGAATGAATTCATTAATTAATGACCTGCCAGCCGTTCTTGATGCGCTGGTTGAAGATGCCATACTCGTAGCGAATTCCATACCCGTACGCTGCCAGACCGAGCGTGGCCATGGAGTCCAAGAAGCAAGCTGCGGAGGAATGCCACAAATGGGGAGTGGGGGAGGGGGAGCAGACGTTAACATGCGATCGTAAATATCATCGTCGTCGTCGTCAGCAGCAGCAGCAGCCCTGTGGTCTATCCACTGCAGGATGAAGACGGCCACATGATGTCGCCACCCCCCCCCATCCGCCTTGCTCTCACACACGTGAGCTACTGCTCTCGTTGCTCCATCTCCGCAAGTGGAATGCCCTCTTCGACCGTATTTCCCTCCTTTCGATTGCCGCTCCCTCATCCAGGTTGCATGATGGGGTGGGAAGGGGGAATAATGAGAGCTCAATGAATGGTGGTGGTTTAACGAATGACTGTTACCCACCATGTGATATGGTGAATTGTTGTGAATCGGGCCCTTTATTTACATCAACAGGCAATCATCAACTTTTGTTGCTGTTATATATATAAGAGTGAATATAGCAGGCCTCTGGTGGCTGCAGAGATCAGATCAACTCGGTGCATACAATTCAGACCAATAAAAAATAAATTTCATTGTTGTTTACGCTCTCTGAGAGAGGTATCGTGAGCTTAAGAGAACCGATACGAAATTTAATAATCGATGCATCATTAAAACCATGACGTATGTGGTATGCGCCGTGTGTGGTCACCCCAATTATAATTTATTTCAGGTGGATTAGCAAAATAATAAAGGGCGAAGGAGCATCCCTGCGATTGCTCGCTCATGCCACTGCTGGCGGAAGAGCGTCCTCTAGAGGGAGCGCGAGAGAGGGGGGCCCACCTAGGAGGGTATTTGGCCTCTTCTTCCATGGTGGCCAAATGCCTCGGGAGAGGTGGGAGTCCCCACATTTTACCCCACCACAAGTGAGGCAGGGGGATGTAAGAAACGTGCACCGTCGTTGCAACTGCCGTGCCGGGAGACTGAACTTGCGACCTTATCATTGCAAGTCTAGTAAACTCAACATTGCAGCATTGTTTAGCATAATTTTTTTTTTATCTTCCATTCATTTTTTTTACTTTGTAAGAAATGTCTAGTTATTTGCATATTGTTTTTTTAGAATGGGATTTTTTTTTTGCAAGCCTTATTCATGAGGCTGTTACGTCAAAATAAATGACAGCCCGCTGGATGGAAGCACCCACATGATGGTATCAGGCATGACATAACTTATTCACGCACGCGCGCACACACACACAGGCGCGCGTCACTCGCTCGCACCAGATTAACTCCTTGTGGCCACAGGCACGCACAAGGCAAGCACGGGCTAAAATGGATATTTATTTTGCAATCACTTACATTCATTCTCAGCCAAGCTCTATCCAGCTTGCCTTTCCTCCCTACTCCAATTTCACATGGCGAAGATCAATTAATGTGAAAGTAATGAGCTGCGTTTTGTTGTTCTCCAAATATGCTCACATGAGTTTGTATCAATCGGAGTTAATGAAATGACTGATGGTTTCTCATGCAATGTGCAACATCGCACGCTGTGTGCTACAATAATTAATTTTACATGCGTGTGTCTTTGTCTTTGTGTTGTGAGGAATAGTGGTGCAGTGGTTAGCGTGCTGCTGGCCAACACCAGTGACAATGACCTGAACTGGTCCTGGGGCTCCCCAAGGTCGACTCAGCCTAAAATGGGAGAAAAATGCGGCTGGGCATGCTGCAGGCCACCCACCCCATCTTGTGTCGTGCAGGCCTTTAAAGGTGCTCGCTAACAGCACTTGTGGGGAACGCTGGTGGAGTGGTTAGCTCCGGGTATTAGCCACCTGTGACAAGAACTGGGTTCCCAAGAGGATCGAGGTTATACTGGTCAGCTTGGTCACTAATAACTGCACATACAACAACAAAACATTCCCATCGTACTCAATTTGTTTTTCACTCAATTTGGCTTATTGAGACTGAACAATTTTGGTTTGATTGACATACGACAATCTTTGTGGAGTACATAACGGTGAGCGAACCCCTAAGTGCGGGTATAGAGACCTTTTGAAAGGACTTAAGAAGGAGTTCTGTGATGTCATCTTCAGGGGGACATTCTCTGACACAGGGTCATGCACTGCTAGTTGCGAGCGTTCTGAATGGAAATCTTAATACATGACAAAGAAAGCACAATGGTAATATAAAAAAAATGTTACGTAGGGCAGTGGTGGCTATGCACGTGGCCTATAATCCAGCGCTGGTGGATCGCACCAATGTTGTGAAACTCCTTTCCCGCGGGCGTCATGGAGGTCCCGTACCCCCACACACGAGTGGTTTATCTCCTGGTGCTCTGGGTTTCCTCCAACATGTAAACTCTCGTTAATTGGCTGATAGCACCTTAACATACAGAGGATTGCAGAGCTTGGGCCATAATTGTTGGAGCTTGTCTGTGGTTCCCCGTACCTCCAAGTCGTTCTTTCTCTTCAACAGCGAACGAATACTGTGCGGCGGCGGCGGCGCGCTACAAGTTGACATTATGATTATTATTATACTAAAAACACAACGGGCAAACTGGGAGGACAGTCGTACCAGCAAGGCGACCAAGACCTCCATTTCCGAGGCCGGCATCCTCCTCCAAGTCCTCCAGCTCCTCAATGTCCAGGCCAAGCTGATCCAAGAGACACAAGAACCAGGGACCGCGGTCACACGCCCACAAAGTAAATGACAAAGATGCCTCGTGTTGCCGACATAGGATGTTGGGGCAAGAGCTGTGAGCGAGCACCATGAAGGTTGGCAGGGTGCAACAAGGGAGTGGGTGTGGTTAGCACCACGCTCGGCCACCTTTGTATCCCCAGTGCTGATGTTTACCCATCGTGAGTTTCTGAATCTATTGGGATGTTAGCCGTGGCGAGTAATCAATCCAAGGTAACTGGGTTCACAGCACAATTGGTGAAGCGATGGGTGAAGTGATGAAATAGAACTTCCCACACAACTTGCACAACACATTAAAGACAAAGATAATGATAGGTGATCACAAGCAGCACTTGACCACTTGCCCCCAACACAAACCCCACATATATCAGCCACTTACACACACACACCGCTCAATTAAGGAGGTTCCTCACGTCACCCCAAATCAAGTGTCATCAAAGTGCAAAAAAATGATGAACACATAAAAATATTTGTAATAACGAATGTAAACAAAGATGGTAGATTTTACAAATGAAAAATAATTTCTATTTAATTTACATATATAGCAGAAACATCACACTAATAAACAAATCTGAGCTTATTTAAAACTAGGAATAAAATAACCACTGGATAGATTATAATGCTTGTGTCCAAATCATTGGGATTGAGGCCCAATCTCGTTGGATCTTGCAAGCTAAGCAGGTTTGAGATTGGATAAGGCTCGGATGGGCAACTGCTCAAACAGGTTATTAAATTTCGATTTAAAGCTTTTGTGACTGCAGGGATTCATATTCTTGGTTCTTTCGGTAAAGTCACGTAGAAGAGAAATAATAAAATAAGAAAAATAAAACATAATAAAATAAAAAGATTATGTTTTATTATTTTATTATTTCCTTTCTACGTGACTTTACCAAAAGAACCAAGACGAGGTTGTCAGAGGTCTGAGGCTACGTTGTCGGCAGCAGAGGGCGATGCAGAAAGTTCCACTGTTGTATCGTACACCTACGCTCCCACGTCTACGCTCCCCACCTTGACCAACCCTCACTGACCGACCGTGTGGTCACAACTAGCACACAAACGACACGAGGAGGCCTTCATCCAGCCGTACGTGTCCACACCCTCATACAAAATCTATCAACAGTTACACAACAAGTGATTACCTGAAATACCACGGCATTGTCCATCTCAACGATGGTCTCTCACAGTTGCACTCAGAGCGAAGCAGCAAAACGAATAACCCGTGGCTGATGGAGAAGTTTCTGTTTTGAGGGGATTGTCTCGTCATTCACAGATTTTATCGGAGTGGATGTGGCGAGGACGTAGGCAGAAAATAGCCTCCGTTGATCGCGATGACCCGACGAATGTGCACCGCCGACATTCCCTCCCTCAACTGACTCCCTCCCTCCCTCAACTGACTCCCTCCCTCCCCCAACTCCCTCCCTCCCTCCCTCAACTCCCTCCCTCCCTCCACTCCCTCCCTCCCTCAACTCCCTCCCTCCCTCAACTCCCTCCCTCC